>JARBWK010000010.1:92172734-92667669 GCA_030556195.1 Anolis apletophallus
AGCTGGGAGTCCAGCCGGACCCCTAGGCTCTTTACTGATGGTTGCGGGCAAAGAGCCACGCCGTCGAACGTCGGCAACTGGGTCTCACCCCCAGGCGGCCCAGCCACAAGATCTCCGTCTTCGCCGGGTTCACCCTCACCTGACTGGCTTGCAGCCATCCAGTTACGGCTTCACGGCAGAGATGGAAATTATCGGTACAGAGTCCATCCCGGGGTCCATCCTCAGAATGAGCTGGGTGTCATCAGCGTCCTGATGACATTCCAGCCCAAAACTCCGTACCAGTTGGGCGAGTGGTCGCATGTAGATGTTAAATAACAGCGGGGAGAGAATGGCCCCCTGAGGGACTCCACAATGTAAGGGGGAGCCCTCTGAGACCACCCCTCCCCACTTCACTCGCTGCAGGCGGTTTTGGAGGAAGGAGGACAGCCAGTTGAGGGCTGTCCCCCTCACCCCCGCCACTGCCAGGCGGTGTGTCAAAAGTTGGTAATCAACAGTATCAAACGCTGCCGTGAGGTCCAATAACACGAGCAGCGCCGATCCGCCTCGGTCCAAATGGCAACGGAGTAGGTCTGTGATGGAGACCAGGACAGTCTCTGTCCCATAGCCCGAACGAAAGCCGGACAGGAAGGGGTCTAGCCAGGTTGCATCATCCAAGAATGCCTGCAGCTGGTCCATTGCTGCCCTCTCTCTTTGGGGGGGGGTGTCTTTTATTCAACAAATAATAAAAACATAGTACATTACATTGGTATAGATTACATATTTTCTCCCTCCCTCCCTCTCCCTCCCTCCTCAACCACAGTATATTTCTACTAATCTTGCAGATCCAGCCACTGGTAGAGTCTTTGTGTTTTTTGTATGATGTGAACGTTGGCTCCTCCATTTTTCACCCAGTTAAAATAGATCATCCATCTATCTGTGATGTCCTTTTGTTTGTCTGTTCTTGTTGCTTGATTCGTCATAATTCCCATAATATCTAATAACACTTGATCATACACATAATCATTCCAATTACTTAATGTCCATTTCGTTTTGTCTTTCCATCCTCTAGCAATCACTGCATGGGCTGCTCTTATTGTTACCTTAAATAACTCCTGAAATTTGGTTTTTATACTTGGATGATCCATCACTCCCCATAGTAGCAAATCATTATTAATTTGAATATTTATCTTGAATATCTCTTGTATTTTTCCTTGTATCATTTGCCAGAAGTTTTTTTTATTTCAGAACACTCCCACCACATATGTGAATAAGTACCTTTTTCGATATTACAGTGCCAACACTTAGATTTGCTGCCCTCTCAATTACCTTGCCCAGGTACAGTAAATTGGACACTGGACGGTAATTGGAGGGGACCTCAGGGTCTAAACCGGGCTTCTTCAGCAATGGACTAACCACTGCCTCTTTTAACTCCTCTGGAAAAGCTCCTTGCTCAAGGGAGCAGTTGACTATATTCAACAGAGGGCCTTGTAACCCCTCCGCGCAAGCTCGAATCAGCGCGGAGGGGCACGGTTTGAGGGAGCAGGTGGTAGGTCGAAGGGCTGCGACAATCTTGTCAACATTCTCTGCGTCCAGTGGCCGAAACCGGTCGAAGGTGGATCCGGCGGAGGGTGAGTCTCAAGTTCCTGTACTGTATCAACCGTGGCAGGGAGGTCCCGGCGGAGCATCGTAATCTTGTCTGCAAAGTGATTCTGGAAAGCCTCGGCGAAGAGGGCCCGATCGTCATTATTTGGGATGGTAGGGACCATTGTCAGTTGCCGAATTATCCTGAACAATTGAGCTGGGCGTGAATCTGCAGACGCTATCAAGGAGGCATAGTGGGAATTTTTCGCCTCCTTGATAGCATGCTCATAAGTCTCCATAAAGAGCCTATAAGCTGATTCCGAAGATCCGTCACGGAGCTTCCTCCACATGCGCTCTAGCCATCTCTTCTCCCACTTCATGGATCTAAGAGCCTCCGTATACCACGGAGAACGACATTTGCGGGGTTTTAGAGGGCGTTTAGGGGAGATCTTGTCGAGAGCAGCAGACAACTTACAGTTCCAGGTGGTAACATGCTCATCGAGCGAGTCGCTGACAGGCTCCAAATCCCTCAAGGCATTCAGGAACCTAGTTGGTTTCATAAGTCCCTTCGGGCGAACCCAAATTGGTGCTATGCACAGGGCAAAAACAAGTCCCCAAACTATTAAGATATTAATATTATTACAGCCCACTCCCGCACCTTGCATTATTCTTCAAATATATCATTCCCATGTTACTTGAGTACACGTGTCTACCAGACTTCTCCCATTCTGATGAAAAGGGATCTGTCAGTCTGGCCCCACCCCCAGCGAGTATGGTCACACCCCCTGGCACTCGGCCACGCCCTCTTCAACCGCCCCCTTCAGCTGGTGATGCCACTGCGCCAGCGCCAGGAAAGGCTCCCAGATGACGCATGCACGTTAGTGCTGTCTCCATGACTAAAGGAGGAAGACTCAAGCATGCACTCTCTCTGCTACAGCATCCCTTGTTTAAACTTGGGTCATTGCCCTAGTGTATTGCGCGTGCGCTAGGGTTGCCACTTGCATATTTTTGCTCTGAGTTTCATATGCCGTATTTTCAGCTCCTCTCCTGTATAATACGGGACAGGAGCTGAAAATACGGCACACAAAATTCAGAGCAGAAATACAGGATGTCCTGTATAATATGGGACAGTTGGCAACCCTATTCAAAGCACGCCTGACAGATGGCCATCTAGCCTCTGTTTAAAAGCCTCCAAAGAAGGAGCCTCCACCACACTTAGAATTCAGTCACTTAATGGAATATTGTGATATTCCCACAACTGATACAGGTTAGACATCACTAACTTCGTTGGCTCAGTGCTATGGAATCTTATTACAGCATTTGTAGTTTGATGAGATACCAACACCCTTTTACAGAGAAAGCTCAGTATCTTATAAAACTACAACTCATATAACATTGAGCCATATCAAACTGCATTAATTCTACCATCAATGGCCCTAATGAAGTTTTTTCTTTGTTAACCCATGAATAACAGGAGTGTGTATGAATGTTAAAGTGAAAAAGTATCAAACTGCTGATAATAGCAAACTGGATGACCTAGAAAAAGCTGAGAGGTGAAATATGTTGTCAGATGTGGATAAATCACTGCAACTGTCTTTCGGGCTGCAAAGGTCGACAGCAGGCTAAACATAAAGGTCGAGCACCCACCTCGACCCGGGCAGGCCTCGAACTTATGACCTACTGGTCAGAGAGATCTTATGCAGCTGACACTTAGCCAGCTGTGCCACATTCCCGGTGCTTATTTATTTATTTATTTATTTATTTATTTATTCAGTCTTATATTCCGCTCCTCCCTGCAGGCTCGGGGCGGATCACAACATATAAAGTAGGCGGCATGTACCAACCATGCGGCCATACAATAAAAACATAAAACACATTGCATCACAAGATACATGATAAAGTACAGAGGCGTTTCCTTGAGACCCGAGGTACAAGGTATACTGGGCAGCCATATCTAATTGAAGGCCAGTCTAAAGAGGGCGGTCTTACAAGCCCTTCGAAAGGGTATGAGCTCTGTGATCGCTCGGGTGTCATCTGGGAGGGAGTTCCACAGCACCTGAGCTACCACAGAGAAGGCTCTTTGCCTGGTTACGGACAGATGGCAGGAGTGGACTGATGGCACCAATAACAGATTCTGTTCCTCTGAACGTAGTGATCTCGGGGGAACATACGGGGCAAGGTGGTCCCTCAGGTACGCAGGCCCTAGGCTGTGTAGGGCCTTAAAGGTTAAAACCAGCACCTTGAAGGCAATTCGGTACTCGATGGGAAGCCAGTGCAGTTGCCGAAGGATGGGAGTAATGTGCTCCCTCGCTGGCGCTCCCGCCAGCAAGCGAGCAGCAGCATTCTGGTAGATTAATTTCTCTGTGTAGATGAAAGGACAAGGAAAACACTGTAGGAATTTTTGCTTAACTCTTACTGCATTTGTGCATTTATTTGTTCATATGCATGAATTTATTTTGTCATATGTGAAGCCTTTGCTGTAGCACTCCGGAACCTATACAACTCCGAACTAGAAGTAAATGAAGATGATGTCTTGGGAATCCTGGCTTCTGCAAATGTATTACAATTTCCTGCCCTTTTCTACAAGTAAGTAGCCATTGCTCCATCTGTATGTCATGTCATTGCCTTTAGATATGTGGATTGGCTCATGCAATTGTGCAAATTACTGACATTCCCTCCCTATTGTGATCTGTGTATTGTCAGCCAAATTCTTACCTATCTATGTCACTTTTACAAAAACATATACAGAAACACAATTATGAAATATACCCTATATTGATTGTAGTTACTCAAGAACAATCTAGAGCTGGATAATCAATTTTCAATTTTGAATTAGCCAAATAAGGAAAGATTCTTTGAAAATGCCACCCTTTCTTGCTCTTTATAGTCTGCAATGATTGTTTCCATTGTAAATGCATTTCGCCATTCATTGGGGCAAGGCACAAGATCCTTCAAACCAGGCCCAGATCAACAACTTTTGGCGCCCTAGGCCACAGTTTGGAATTACGCCCCCACCCCCTGCCTCGTGCCGCCGCATTAGAGACTGGCCTATCCCCATCCCCCCCCACTCCTGCTCAGCCCTTCCTCCTCTTCTCCCCCGACATCCATCCACTCACCGCTGAGGCTCCTCCCCGTGCTGGGAACGCGCGCCCGGCGATCCCAAAGAACTACGGGTCCCAGCAGGCCCCATGGTTGAGAGGCTGATGCCCCCGCGGCCTCGAAGGCGGCTCTGCAGCCTTGCGCTGGGTGCGCAGAGGGCAGCGGCTGATCAGGGCCCCTCCGCCTCAGGAGCCAATCGCGACCAGCATGGGCTGAGGGAAGAGGCCTCCTCAGAGTCTTTTCCTCAGAGGAGGCCTCTTCCTTCAGCCCATGCTGGTCGTGATGCTCCTCCTCTTCTTCCTCATGAGGCAGCAGCAGAAGCAGCAGCATGAGGAGGAAGAGGAGGAGCATCGCGACCAGCATGGGCTGAAGGAAGAAGCCTCCTCTGAGGAAAAGACTCCGAGGAGGCCTCTTCCTTCAGCCCATGCTGGTCACGATTGGCTCCTGAGGCAGAGGAAGGCCCCGACTCTCTGTAGCCGCTGCCCTCCGCGCACCCAGCGCGAGGCCGCAGAGCTGCCTTTGAGGCCGCGGGGGATGCCAGGATGCAGCAGTGGCGGCGGCGCCAGCCTCTCAGCCGCGGGGCATGCTCCTCATCCTCCTCATGCTGCTGCTGCTGTCTCATGTGGAGCCCTGGTCACGTGGTGCGCCCTGTGCCGGGTCACGTGGGGGCTGGCTCCCGTCTTTATTGTCTGCAGGGCACCGAGGAGCGAGACCCCCCCCTCCCTCCCTCCTGCCTTCCTTCCTTTTGAATACCAGGCGGCAGGAGCCAATCACGGCACAATTTTTAAATTATTTTATAACATTTTAATTTTTATTGGGGGGGGCGTGATCTGCGCCCTCCTCGGCTTACGCCCCTAGGCCATGGCCTTGTTGGCCCTATGGGTAATCCAGGCCTGCTTCAAACACCATTCTCCGTATTTTTTTTCCTTTTACAGTTCAAGAAAGAAGACAATTTTGCCACATTTTAACCTGCATCCATATATTTTTTATACATATAGCAGAATCCTTGAGGTGGTGTGAGAGGTGTTCAGGGCTGCTTCATGTATTAGTTTAAAAGAATATGTATTACTTGTAATAAGTCTGTTTTTTTCCTTCCACAGTGGAATATTCTCAAAGATACAGCAACCAGGCTTGCAAATGGAATTAGTATTTAATTCATAATGATCAATTCCCAAAGTATGTTAAACGTAAGATATGTAATTGAGGGAGGAAACCATTGGCTAAAAGAAACAAATCTCTGCTATTAATGGTGTTATGGTCAAACTTGACACCAGGTCAATTGTTGCTTCTGCAGCTGGACAGTAAAGCACCAGTTATATATTGTACAGTCGAATCTGAAAAGTATCATTGCACACTATGAATAGCAGACCTAATGATGTAATTATGTTTTGCACCTTCCCGTAGCCCAACTTCTAGGTCAGCCGAATGTTATTTCTTACTAGCAGAGTTTTGTGTCTCTTGGCACAACACATCATGAATTAGGTATTACTGGAGTGAGGGAATGGTAGAAATATGTCCTTCTGTCACTCGGCAGACACACAAGTTGACACCCTTTGCTTGCCAAGAGATGTGGAATGAATCATCGGGTTGTTATTTTACTGGAATAGTTTCCTATATTTTGAAAACTGCCTTTTAAGAGGTTTCTGCTTGGGGCTGACACACTAGCCGTGACAAAGTTAATTTTATCTCAGTAGCTGCTAAAGTCAACATATTTTAAGATGCTCCCCCTTTATATATGGAGGCATTTCATACACTGAATATTGAATTAGTTTCAGGTTCTAGGATTATGAAATTTGGCAGCTATATTATTAATGTTTTATGTCTGAATGAAGATTGCATACATTCATTTTATTTGTTTTATCCAATGTTTATGTTATCCTATATGGGTTTGTTAGTTTATTTTAGAATTTGAAATATTCTTATTTTTTCCAGGGAATGGTCTTGAAAACATTTAATGTGCCTTAGAAAGTGGCAATTACATAGGGTTGTTTTCCAATTGCATGATTATACTGGATGGCCAAAATTAATGGCAGTGCATTAGGCAGAACAAAATGATCCCCTTGGGTGGCTGATGCTGGGAATTGAAAAGTGGATAGAGTTGTGTGGCCATCCTTAGTAATAATAATATTGATAATAATATTAATTATATGATTGATAATAATATTAATAATAATATTAATTAAGCCCCCCCCCCCAGGAGACCACCTGTACTGGCATAAACCAGTACAGGTGGTCTCAGTGGTAATCGGCCCACTGAGTGTCGTGCCAAAAAATCTCAGCCAGCATTTGAAAACAATAAACATTGACAAAATTACAATCTGTCAACTGCAAAGGCCACCTTACTTGGATCTGCATGCAACAATTAAAAATACATCACACATGGTTAGTGCAGGAGGTGGGTTGAGGGGGAACTGTACTGTGGGTGGCGGGTTGTTTATGTATGTGTATGTGTATATGTCTGCAATGTATATGGTCGGCGTATTACCTTTTTGAAATAATAATAAAACGTGGAATACCAAAAAAAAATAGTCCTAGACGCTTGGGGAGTGTTTGACTTGTGATTTTGTGATACGAAATCCAAAATATATATCTTGTTTGCTGTGTCATACTGTGTTTTTGTGTCAGTAAAATAACAACAATAACAACAATACTTTGTGTTGTCAAAGGCTTTCATGGCCGGAATCACTGGGTTGCTCTGAGTTTTCTGGGCTGTATGGCTATGTTCCAGAAACATTCTCTCCTGACATCTCGCCCACATCTATGGCAAGCATCCTCAGAGGTTGAGGAGTCCCCCAACCTCTGAGGATACCTGCAATAGATGTGGGTGAAACATCAGGAGAGAATGTTTCTGGAACATGGCCATACAACCCGGGAAACTCACAACAACCCAATAAATACTTTATTTATAGACAGCCCTCTCTCCCCGAGGGAACTCAGGACAGTTTACATCAGGGCTGCCCAGGAAGTCGATCGTGATCGATGAGTCGATCCCGAGCCCATCTGAGGTAGATCACAGCAGGATAGGGCGCTTCTGCCCTGCGTGCGCACATAGTCTGTGCGCGCAATCGCTGCCACCTTCTGCCCGCGTGGGGCTTTCTTCCGCCAATGAGGCTTTAGTGGGCGGCTCTGGCGCTCTTCTCTTCACAGGGTGTGGTGACGTGACCGCCCATTGGTTGCTCCTGGGGCGGCGGGAGCAAGGCGAAGGCGTGCGCAGGGATAGGATGCAAAGCTGCGGGAGTGTGTGTGTGTGTGTGAGAGAGAAGGCCTCACCGGAGGAGGATGGTCCCCATGGTGGGGCTGCAGCTGACAAGCGCACCCTTGACGACAGTGAGTGAAGCCTGGACGGGGCCCCGCCTCGTGCTCCCCCTTGTCTCTCTCTCGTCTCGGCCCTCGGCGGCACTGGGGTCTCATCCAGGCTTTACTCACCGGTGTCGAGGGCGCGCTTGTCAGCTGCAGCCCCACCGCAGGGGCCATCCTCCTCCGGCAAGGCCTTCTCTCTCTTACACTCACTCACTCACTCACTCACTCACTCCCACAGCCTTGCATTCTATCCCTGCGCATGCCTTCGCCTTGTTTCCCCCCCCCCAGGAGCAACCAATGGGCGGTCACATCACCACACCGTGTCAAGAGATGAGCTTCATTGGCTGAAGAAGCCCCGCATGGATGAAAGGTGGCGACAGGAGAGCGCGCGGCGACGGGAGCGCGCAAATGCGCGCGCCAGGTAGATCTTTGCAACTTGGTTGTTATAAAGGTAGCTCGCATGCTGAAAAAGTGTGGGCACCCCTGGTTTACATACATAAAAAAGCAAACATTCAATGCCATAGTCAAAATAATACAAAGTAAGGACAGTAAATTTATGACTAAGAGAAAAGACTAAAACTACAATAAAAGGAAAATACAAATTCTTAAATGAAACATAATTACACTAAATGACACATAATAATTACACAAACAATTTGCTGTTAAGATAAGCATCAGAGATAGTGGAACAGTACTATTCCCTGCCTGAAGTAAGACTCTGGCAACGCCTTTTGTATATAGAATGGGAGCGGATTTATCTTCGCTTTCATCAATCAGCTTGCTCAGGGAGAAAAAGGCATTGGGTGGCCAAGGAAAATTTATTGCGGACTGAACTCAATATTCTGTAAAGTTCAGAACACAGGCTCTCTTTCTTTGCTGCTAACATTTAGGACTCCTAAGATGGAGGTGGAAGTGTGGGGGCACAGTATCAGGTGACAGCTGAAACATATGCCATTTTGAAAGGCAAAGGTTCAAAGCAGCTGCAGGGAGAGTACAGAATTAGACCAGGGATGTGCTGCTGTGCATGAAAGGTTATCATCACATCATTTTCTCCAACATAAATTGACCTAAAAATGTTTTACTTCCTTCGCTGTGGGCAATTACTTCTCCAGTAAGAAAAAAAATGCCAGGAGGCTATTTTTATGGAGAAACCATCATGGAAGAAAGAGAGCAATTATTGTATAATGGTTAGAGTAGAGTGTGACCTTGACTTGGGAGACCTAGGTTCTTGATCCCATGAAATTCCTTGGGTGAATGTGGACGAATTACTGGGTCAGCCTGGTACTTGTGAGGACAACAAGGGGGGTGCAGAATAATAATAATAATAATAATAATAATATCGTCTCTCGTCTCTCGGCATTACTTCAGGAATGAAGATTCTTAGGAAGGACTCACCCCACACTTTCTACAAGCGTGTTGATGACTAAAAAGGCCAATCTGAGATAGGCAAGTTCGGTTGCAGAAAGCACAGCAGAAAGTCTCCTTGGGTGATGTTGTTTCCAAGTTGCGGTTCTTTCTGCGTTGTCATTTCTCTTCGAGACCCATTTGGCGTGTCTTCTCGAAAGAGGCTGCAGCATTGTGGATAGTGCGTCTCCATGCCTCCCGATGTGAGGCCAGGGTGGACTATTGTTGGTGATCAATCTGGCCGAGCCTGGGATGTTGTTTCAGGGAGTCCTTATATCTCTTTTTGTGGGTGCCTCTCTTGCGATGACCCACGGCGAGTTCACCATAGAGTAGTATCTTTGGGAGGCGGTGGTCCTCCATCCTAGAGACATGCCCTGCTCAGCACAGCTGTGTTTTCAATAGCATGGCCTCAATGCTGGTGATCCCTGCTTGCTCAAGGACAGCAACATTAGTCACATAGTCGGTCCAGTGTATATTTAGGATTGTGCGAAAACAGCGCTGATGAAAGTGTTCGAGGAGTCGTAGGTGTTGGCGATAGATGACCCATGTTTCAGACCCATAAAGGAGAATAGACAGTACAATAGCTCTGTACACACTGATTTTGGTGCTTTGCCTCAGGTGCTTGTTCCTCCAGACTCTTTTGTGAAGCCTTCCAAATGCACTATATGCCTTTGCTAATCTGTGAGCTATCTCTTTGTCAATCTTGGCGTCTGAAGAGATGATGCTTCCCAGGTAGGTGAACTGCTATATTATTATTAATAATAATAATATTTTCTGCCCTTCTCCTGTAGGGGACTCAGAGCGGATTACAACATTTACAGCAAACATATGCAAACGTTAAATGCCTTACAAACACATACAATGAGACACACAAACACAGACAAGGCAAATCTCCTTTTTCATTTCTGGCTTCTGGAGGCAGTACTGAGCTCTGACTCTGGGGGAGGTGTTCTTCTCCATTTTCAGGTCAGCAGTTTAGCAGCATAAGGGTTTAACCCATTGTGCAACTGTGGCTCCACTACTCCAATATGGCAGCCATAATGCTACTTTAACAACTGGACATAGTCATATGTAAGTCAACCTCATGTATAAGTCGAGGGCAGTTTTGGGAATCAACTTTATGGAAATAACTATGTACCATGCCTTTAGCTGATAGGAAAAATTCAGGCTATAGATATAACAACTCTCATCCTTGATCTAGGTCTAACTTTCACTCCCCCTTTGCAACACACCCTCTGAAACATATACACACATTTTACAAATGTTACTGATAGCAAATTTCAATCAATGTTTTGCCGCAATGAGGTCAAAGTATAAATAGCAGCTAGCCATTTTCAGAGGAGCAAACCCAAGCTGGATCCACACTGCTATATAACGCAATTTCAGAATGCAGATTGGCAGCACTGAATTGGATTATATGGCAGTGAAAATCCTGCCCTATAGCTGATCTCGTGTGAGTTACATTTCTCTTCATTTAGTCCTCAGAAAAACATAGAACAATGTTTCCAAGTACAAACACTTCTATTTCCAAAAAATGTGCAGTTTTAATTAGTTAAGAAGGTGGAAAATGGACTTTCAGATATTCTTCCCCAGCAGCAACACAACCATCGGTAATGTCTCCTGGGGAAAAGGGTTGGCCTGAATTGGGTTTTGCTCAGTCTGGGGTGTGATTATGCTGATGTATCTGGAGTTTTACCTGGCAGGTAGGTTACTGGATCTCTTGAGACTCTTTTTTTCCCTGCCCTTCTTCCACCCTCCCTTCTCATTTCAAGTTTCCTTTCCCCTAGGTGTGTACAGATCATGAGAAGTAACATAGGCACAACCAATGTCTGTAGTTATTATTCTGCAGGCTGTAAGGTGAGTGGCAAATATGGTCTTAACATGGTGGGTTTAGTTATGAGTATGAAACCTACCTGTAGTGGTAGTCAAATCTTTAAAAAGCACTCTGTTGGAATATAGCCTTCAGAATCCCCTGCCTTCCCAGTACGTTAAGATCCAAAAGATTTAAAAAAACACTTTTTCTGAACTCTGGTTTTAATTTTGACCAACTGAGTCAGCTTATAACTGGATTTCATGCTGGCATTTTGCATTCATATCAAGAGAGCATGTAAAGAAAATAGCAATGGGCAGCTGCTGGGAATTGTAGCCAGTATTATTAGGGAAGGAGAATTTAGCAAGCATGGTCTTCTTGCCCTAAACGTATCTCCTCCATTGTTCCACATTTGACAGCGACAATCACAATCAAACCTCCATTCCACTTTTCAGCTGCTTTTAAAATGTCCCAGGGCCCTTACACACATCCAGATTATCAAGGCAGATAATCCATAATATCTATGTTGAACTGGGTTATTGGAGTCCACACTGCCATATAATCCAGTTCAATGTGGATTGTATACAGCTGTGTGGAAAGGGCCCCAGTTTCTCTTCCTCTCACTTTTGCCCATGCTCTTCAGTCTACACCAACTCCTGCAAACTGAGTTCAAAGTGAAAAAGTAATTTTTACTCTTGTACTATAGGCTGAGACAAAAGCCAAGTGCTACAGTTCCTCATGAAGAACTTTTGCCATCTTGACCAAATACTGGTTTTGCTTTGTCACATACTGTATGTTCAGATTTTCAGTGATCTATAGCAGTGATTTTCAACCAGTGTGCCGCGAAACACTAGTGTGCCGTGAGAGATCGTCAGGTGTGCCATGGGAAATTACAGTGGAGAGGGAGGGAGGGAGGGAGGGAGGAGGGAGGGAGGGAGGAGAGAGAGAGAGAGAGAGAGAGAGAGAGAGAGAGAGAGAGAGAGCCTGGCAGGAAACTTCAGGCAGTGGAAATGAGGCTTTCCTGGCCAAAGCAGCAATGCCAGCCAGCCTGGCTGCAGTCAGGAGAGCCCTCGGCGTCCAGAACTTTCCTCCCTCCCTCCTCTCTCTCCCTCCCTTCCTTCCTTCCTTCCTTCCCTCCCTCTGCGCGCCAAGGGCTACCTGACCGGGCTGCGGCTCCTCCTGCTTCTTGGCTCCTGGGTGCTTTTCTGCCCTCCTCCCCTCTGGCAGCAAGGAGTAGGAGAGGGAGGTGGAGTCAGCAGGAGCTTCCCCCATCTGACCCCGCTCCTGGAGGCTCGAGGCAAGGCTTTCTGCCCTCTAGCCCCTCCGCGCCGGGGAAGGGGAACAACCCCTCATCTCCTGGCCTTTCCTGGCTAGGCTCTGGGTTTGCTGCAGAGCAGAGGCCAGGATGTGCAGCTCCACATCTCAGCTTGGTTCCTTCCCGATCTGGCCCCAAGGCGACAGCAGGGAAGCCGAAAGGATGCTGGGGGGGGGGGAGCCACTCCTGAGGGGGCTGAACCCCTTTGGGAAGGAAAGCTGGGGGTGGCGACGGCTGCGAGTCTCCGCTGCAGTTTGTTCCGAGGCTCGGGACCACCCCGCGTGTTCAATTCCTATTTGTCCTGCTCAGCCGAGCCCGTGTGCGCTTCGGCCACTCAGCTCAGCCCTCCCCCGCGGGATGGTGACGGGCCTCCTACGTGTGGGCCTCCCGGGGGGAGGGGGTTTGGCGGAAGCAGCGGTGTCACGAGGGGGGAGGGTGACAGTTAGTAAAATGACAGTTGGAGTGTCATTTTGTGTCATTTTGGTTGGTGGTGTGCCCCAGGATTTTGTAAATGTAAAAAATGTGCCGCGGCTCAAAAAAGGTTGAAAATCACTGATCTATAGAATAGTGAAAGTGAGCTGTCCATCAGATGGTTCAGTAATAAAATATTTCTTTGTAGTTGAGCAGCTGAACAGAAAATTCTGATCCCTTTAGGATACAGAGGCAAGCTCAAGTGTGCTGCTCAGGACATTTTCAAATTGCAGATCCATGATAAGTTTTTCTGGAGCCACTGGTGACACAATGAGTTAAACACTTGTGCCGGTAGGGCTGCTGACCAAAAGGTCAGCGGTTCAAATCCAGAGAGTGGGATGAGCTCCCATCTGTCAGCTCCAGCTTCTCATGCAGGGACATGAGAGAAGCCTCCCACATGATGGTAAAACATCCGGGCGTCCCCGGGCAATGTTGAACTGGTTTATCGGAGTTTCAGATGGCTAATTTTCTCACACCAGAAGCAACTTGCAGTTTCTCAAGTTGCTCCTTACACAGTCAAAAAATCAGTGTATCTGGACAATCTACAGATCATCTTTGTTGCTCAGTTTTTCCTTTTAACTCAGTTTTACCAATGCTTTCTTTTGTTAATTGTTACTTTTTTGTTACGTTTTTAAAAAACCCTTGGGGGGGGGGAATCTTACAAAATAAGAAATAGTACCTTGAAATTTGACTCCTAACAAATAATGAGGACAATATTGTGGTGTTGTGTGGTTTCCAGGCTATGTTCTAACAGCGTTTTCTCCTGATGTTTCACCTGTATTTGTGGCTGGCATCTACCAAGGAAAATACCGCATTTATTCAAATTGAATGTTCACCTTTTTAGACTAAATTACCTCTTCAAAATTAGTTAGCACATTAGATTTGCATAATATGGTAAATACTTTTTGGGGTTTCAGTGTTTTGAAACACGATGGTGCATTAGACATGAGTAAATACGGGTATGTGTTACTCAGGGTATGTGCTACTCATTTGGGTTGGGTAGCAGGGCAACAATTGACTATTATTCTGCTCAAGGACTGCAACCCCAACATATTAAACATCATAACTTCCAGCCTTTGATGCGTTATGCATTAGCTGCATTCATGCTATCTGCATATAAATCCACAGTCTGCCCTTCATACTTTGGTATCCACAGGAGGCCTTGGAGCCAAACCACAGCAGATATTGAGGGCTTGCTATATATTGATATCTAGCCCTACATAGCTATAATTAGATATAATTATAACTCATTATAGTTATAATGAGTCCCCCCTGGGGGTGAGAAGGGCGGGGTACAATATCCGAAATAAATAAATAAATAATAATTGAACATTTACATAAATGACCAGGGCATTTTTGTCTAGCCTAAACTTACATATGATACCTTAAATTTCCAGCATCCACCACAAGGTGGTCCCAGAGTTCAGAATTACTATGCCTTTAACCCTACTTCTTCTTCCTTTGAAATCAGTACCAGCAAACATCCTTGATCTCGGATTGTGTGAGATGGGTAGAAGTGAACCTTGTCGCGCATCTTGGCTCTCATATTCACTTGAGGAAGCTGCCGCTAGAACTGCTGCAGAAAGTGCTCAGTTCTTCAAGGTGAGATTGGTACATTGTCCATGTTACTTTCTTACTAAGTTCGTAGATGAAATCCCATGAATTCATATTGTCCAGGCTACAACAGGGATGGCAATCCAGTGAGCCCTCCCAGCCCTTAGTGTGGGCCACTATAACAACAACAACAACAACTTTATTCGGTATACCGCTCTATCTCTGGTTACATCCCGTATAGACTACTGCAACGCTCTCTATGTGGGGTTGCCTATGAAGACTGCCCGGAAGCTGCAATTAGTCCAACGTTCAGCAGCCATATTACTAATGGGAGTGGGGTACAGGGAGCATACAACCCCCTTGCTGCGCCAGCTCCATTGGCTGCCAATTAGCTTCTGAGCACAATTCAAAGTGCTGGTTTTAACCTACAAAACCCTATACGGTCCCGGCCCAGTTTACCCGTCCGAACATATTTATTTATTATTTATTTATTTATTTAATCAAATTTATCTGCCGCTACTCCCATTCAGCTCGGGGCGACTTACATACAATAAAAATAGCAATAACACCAACAATTAGAGCAACATTAAAATCTAGAATTAAAACAGCAGTCATAAAATACAGATAGCATCAAAGAGGACGATATAATGTCAGAGGGCTAACAGTTTTTAGAAGCCAAATGCCTGTTGAAACAATAATGTCTTGCAGGCCTTCCGAAAAGCCAGCAAACTTGAAAGAGCACGGATTTCAGAGGGCAGCGAGTTCCAAAGGATAGGAGCTATGATAGAAAAAGCCCTCCTCCGTGTTGTGGTGAGATGGTAACTCTTAGAACTTGGGACCAGTAGGAGGTTTTCTGTCTCCGAGCGCAGGGGTCTAGTGGGACGATATGGGATGAGGCGGTCACTAAGGTACACTGGCCCCAGACCATTCAAGGCCTTAAAGGTCAATACCAGCACTTTGAAGATAATCCGGCATTCCACTGGGAGCCAGTGCAGTTTGTGTAGGATAGGTGTAATGTGGCAGCTCATTGAAACACCTGCCAGCAGCCGAGCTGCCACGTTCTGCACCAGCTTAAGTTTCCGGATGGTTCATATTCTCCCCTATGAACCATCAAGCGTGTTAAGATCGTCTGGAGAGGCCCTGCTCTCAGTCCCGCCTTCGCAGGTGCGTCTGGTGGGGACGAGGGACAGGGCCTTTTCTGTGGTGGACCCCGGTTGTGGAATTCCCTCCCAAAGGAAATTAGATCTGCCCCCTCCCTCCTGACTTTTAGGAAGCTGGTGAAAACGTGGCTGTGCAATGAGGCCTTCACACAATGAGGGCAGAGATCACTAATTGACTAAAGTCGCTGACCACTAGTCTTGGACTGTATACAAAGATTGGGTTGGACATGATTTTACTGTGGTGAATAGTTTTTATGTATTTATTGTATTGGTAATGGATAATTTTGTTGTGAATTTAAGATGTTTTTAGATTTTAAATGTTAGCATTGAATTCTTGCTGTTTGCCGGTCTGAGTCCCTCTATTGAGGTGAGAAGATCGGGGTACAAAAGTTTTAAATAAATAAATAAATATCTCCCTGAGAGGAACTCTCATCTTGTTAAACAACAACAGGTAAGGCAGTGGTTCTCAACCTGGGGGTCGCGACCTCCAGGGGGGTCCTTGGGCCATTTTGGGGGGTCCCTGGGCCATTTTCGGGGGGTCCCCACACCCTTCCGAGTTCTGAGTTTTCTATAATTTCTGGGGGTCTTAGTAGTCTGTGGAAATCACACCTGAATCAGTTGAAGGTACTTCATTGTCCATACTCCCTAAACATTGTTTTTGTGATCAATCACTATGCTTTAATTATGTTCAATTTGTAACAATGAAAATACATCCTGCATATCAGATATTTCCATTATGCTTCATAAGAGTGGCAAAATTACTGTTATGAAGTAGCAACGAAAATATGGTTGGGGGTCACCACAACATGAGGAACTTTATTTAGGGGTCATGGCATTAGAAAGGTTGAGAACCACTAAGGTAAGGTAAAGGTTTCCCTTGACATTAAGTCTAGTCATGTCCGACTCTGGGGCGTGGTGCTCATCTCCATTTCTAAGCCGAAGAGCCAACATTTTCCATAGACATCTCCAAGGTCATGTGGCCGGCATAACTGCATGGAGCACTGTTACCTTCTTATCAAAGCAGTACCTACTGATCTTTTCACGTTTGCATGTTAGGTTGGCAGAAGCTTGGGCTAACAACGGGAGCTCAACCCGCTCCCCAGATTCGAATGGCTGACATTTCAGTCGGCAAGTTCTTCAGCTCAAGGAGATTCTGTGATCAGGTTGCCGCTAGACAGAAATGACTTAAAGCCAGTGATGAAAGTGGGCAAGAAAGGATGGACAAAGGATTATTGGAAAGAAGGGGCTCTCTATAAATATTTCATCCAAACATACTTCATGAAATGTTACTTCTTCTCCCAGTCTAAGGATCATCAAAGAGAATGTGCAAGTGAGCTGTGTTCCTTTTATTTACTTTTTCAAGTGGGTCCTGAAGGGAAAAATTATGCATTGTCTCTACAGCAAAAGAAACAAGTTTCAAAGGGATAACGTGACATTTTGCTTCTTGCTATAGAGCATGTGTACACATTAGTCATTCAAAAGCAGTATCCAGCATTAGCTAAAAAAATGGCTGTTCCTTTTAATGTGAAAGATGGCAAAGAGTTTATGCTTTGTATCCAATATTAGGAGAGAACAATGAAAATGTAAAGTGTCTAACCCATATAAACCTCTTATTGGTATACATCAGTGGTTCCCCTGGTGGGTGGTGGGGCGATCTAAGGGGGCGCTGGGAGGCTCAGGAGAATTTGGGGGCACTGAACCCCTGTAAGGGGGCGGTGGCATGAGCCAGGCTTGCCACTTGCAGGGTTGGGAGCTTGCGAGGACATCCCCGTTGGAAGAAAGAGGCCGATACACAGGACTGTGCCATGGGTGAGGTTGACGAGAGGAAGGAGGCGCGCGCTGCGGTTTCCACGGCAACGCCTGCCCGGGGATTCCAACTCGCAGGGACACCGTTGCAAGCGCACGATCCCCGTGCAGGCGTTGCCGTTTGATCCAGATCTGTCATTCATGGGGATCTTAGTGGTCTGTGGAAGTCAGAGCTGAATTGGCTAAATTTACTGCAAATCCCATCATCCGTTGCTCATATTCCCCCAAACATATTGTTTTTGTGATTATTTCTGGAATTTAAAGTTTGTAATTTACACCTTTACTATATTTTATGAAAAAGGTAGAAACATTAATACATATATCTTTCTGTTTAATTGCTATTAAAATTTTTAAAAATAATTTCTAGGGGGGGCGGAGAGTTTTTTTTTTTCTGGAAAGGGGGCGGTAGGCCAAAAAAGTTTGGGAACCACTGGTATACATGAAGAAATCACTCATGTTTGTAAGTATTGTGCATGGCTAGGTCCCTTCTATTTAAACATGCTTTCACCATGCCCATAAGAGTACCTTGGTGCACAGACAGCTATGATGCCATTTTTTTTCAGTCAGGAGCGACTTGAGTAACTGCAAGTTGTTCCTGGTGTAAGAAAATTGGCTGTCTGCAAGAATGTTGCCCAGGGGAAGCTTGGCTGTTTTACCATTCTGTGGGAGGCTTATCTCATGTCCCCGCATGGGAAGCTGGAGTTGACAGACGGGAGCTCACCCCACTCCCCAGATTTGAAACTCTAACCTTTCGGTCAGCAGTCCTGCTGGCACAAGGGTTTCTTTAATCCATTGCGCCAATGTTTCCTGCGGATGGCGTGGCATGTGCATTAAGCATATTCAAATGAGATGAAGGCCATGCTGGATGTTTACAAGAATGAATGCTCTGTCATTGGCAAGCATCATAGTTCATGTATTCCTAGAGTCACGCCCAAATCCTTCTGAAAGCAGGCTGCCAATAACCTTTCTGCAGTGTTTTCCATTAAATTTACATACTTTTGCTTCCTCTGGATTGGGACTGTAAACAGTTTCCACTGTGTCAGACACTGTCCATGGGATTGTAACAGTGCTTTACAAACTCATATATCAAATTCACAACTTCTCTCTTACCTGACAAATGCAAATCCTTAATCTGGGTGTTCTCAGCAATAGCTGCTGAATGGATCCATTTTGTCTTGCATTACAAAAAGCACAGGTAGCAATGCTGGGAACTTGTTAACATTTCAGTCTCATTGTGTACTTGCCTGTTTTTCCACTTGGCCTCAGCAACCATCCTTTCTTCCTTAGTACAGGGTAGAGTACTGGGAAGAAAATACCATTTCGGTCTAGACTGGCTTTTGGCTGCAGAGTGTTGGTGTTGGCAACACAATTAAAAATAATTCAAAACATTTTAAAAGCGGTACAATTAAAAACAGTGCAGCATCTGGTTGAAATCCCTTTCAGTGAGAACATCCTGTTATAAAAAGTCAGTTGGGAGGAACAAATATTGACAGTAATAAGATGCCATTCTAGTTACTGTATATACTTGAGTATAAGCCTAGTTTTTCAGCCCTTTTTTTAGGTTGAAAAAGCCCCCCTCGTCTTACACTCGAATTAAGATTATGTATTATTTTACTTGATTATTATTATCTCTCCATTGGCGCCCCCTTGTCGTGGGGGAGAGGCTTGCATACCCTAATGAAGTTGTGATCCATGCTGGCAATGGCATAATAGCCACCGGTAGGGCCTCCCATGCCAGACAGGTCACAACCGAAGGATCTGGCAAAGAGCGTCAATAGGCAGGATGGGCTCTCTAGCCTTTTGGCAACCATCCTAAGAGAAGGAAAACTCTAATTTCAAACCCGGGCAGATGGTGCTCGTCTAACCCTGTAAGGTCAACCATCTAGAGAAGGAAACTCAAATCAAACCTGCGCCCTGCGGACCTCGCTGCTACTTTCCAAGCTTGCTAGGCCCCAGCAGACGAACCTTTGGTTTAAAGCAGTGGTTTCCAAAGTGGGCGGTACCGCCCCTTGGTGGGCGGTGGGGCGATCCAAGGGGGCGCTGGGAGGCTCAGGAGAATTTGGGGGGCGCTGAATCCCTGTAAGGGGGTGGTGCTGTGAACCAGGCTTGCCATTTGCAGGGTTGCGTGCTTGCGAGGATGTCCCCATTGGAAGAAAGAGGTGATACACAGGACTGCGCGATGGGCAGGGTTGACAAGAGGAAGGAGGCGTGTGCTGCAGTTTTCACGGCAACGCTTGCCTGGGGATTCCAACTCCCAGGGACACAATTGCTCACACTCCCCCAAACATATTATTTTTGTGATTATTTCTGGAATTCAATGTTTGTAATTAACACCTCTCTTTACTATATTTTACGAAAAAGGTAGAAACATTAATACACATTTCTGTTTAATTGCTATTAAAAAATTACAAATAAATTTCTAGGGGGGAGTTGAGTAAAAAAAATTCTGGAAAGGGGGCAGTAGGCCAAAAAACTTTGGGAACCACTGGTTTAAAGGGTGAGGCCAGTTCTGTGCACCAGAAAAATCCATTGCACAGGCTCGAAGGACACATCCAACTTCCTTAGTCATCAACGTGCTTGTAGAAAGTGTGGAATGAGTCCTTCCTAAGAATCTTCATTCGCAAAGTAATGCCAGAGAGATTATTATTATTATACTCTATTTATTATTATTACATTCATAATTTTAATCTATTATTATTCTAACATTAATTTTTTAACTTTATTGTTATTATTGCATTTATTATTTTACTCTATTATTGTTATTATTACATTACATTACATTGAATTGCACAAATTATTGCTTATCCATGACATTAAGCTCCCACCATCCCACAACAGTGGAGAGACTTATTCTGCATAGAATTATGGAAAAAAAATAGACCCATGTATGATTCCACAGCAAGCTGGCTTCAGGAAAGGCAAAAGCTGCACATCACAAGTGTTGAACCTGACTCAGTGCATAGAAGATGGCTCTGAACGGCAGCAGATTACAGGAGCTGTCTTCATAGACCTGTCAGCAGCCTATGACAGTGTAAATCATTGCCTTCTCCTGAGAAAACTTATAATATAATATTATAATAACTTATAATATTGCTGCGGACACAAACCATTTCAATATCACAAAGGACTACCATCTTACCTGCTTCATAGGAAATCTGCTTTATTTAT
The DNA here is from genome assembly GCA_030556195.1 of Anolis apletophallus. Lineage (NCBI taxonomy): Eukaryota > Metazoa > Chordata > Lepidosauria > Squamata > Anolidae > Anolis > Anolis apletophallus. Next base: position 92,193,382 of record JARBWK010000010.1, read on the forward strand.
TTATCGTATCAGGAGCGAACTAAGAGTACAGTTGGAATGTATTTAAAAAACCACAGAGTTTAGAAACTTGGCATTGTATTAAATGTCCCTTGACTAGTATAATGCCAAGGGTTTTTTAAACTTTGTGTTTTTAAATACATTACAACTGTACCTTTGGTTCGCTTCTTTTAAAAAAAAAATATTGGTTTTACGTGTATAATGTGATACATATAACAAAATCAATAGACCAAAATAATGTGTGGGATTGCAAGGGAAAAAAGGAGAGAAAGAAAAGAAAAAGAAAAAAATGACATAAAGCACATACCACATAACAATATATAAACATGTTGACTTCCATTCTTCTTCTTGGTAGGATATCTCAAGACATAGCAATTTAACTCTTATCTAACATTTGTCTCCTAAGTCTGGAGACTATCAATAACCTCCTTACTAATTCTTATAGGTCCCTTTATTTCTTTACTACTTAACTTAATTATATATTTAATATCTTTAAATATTTCTTTATTTTATTTTCCTGTAATCTTCTATTAGATTCCAGTCTGTTTGCGTTCTCAGATTTCCTGTGTTTTTACTCAGGAGAAATGACAGTCTGTCCATATTCTTTATATCATAAAGTTTTTCTAACCATTGGTCTTTATTGGGAATGTAGTCGGTTTTCCAATATCTTGCATATACCATATGTGCTGCTGTAGACATAAAGATAAAAAGTTTATCATTTCTGTCTAAATTTAGTTCTTTGTCTAGTAGCAGACCTAAAAGGTAATAATCTGGTTTCATCGGGAATTTTCTTTGTAATATTTTTTTGTATTTCTTTATGTATATTTCTCCAATATGTTGTCGCTACCTCACAGGACCACCACATATGGTAAAAACTCCCTGGATGTGAGTGGCATTTCCAGCAATTTATTTTTATACATTATGCCTAATTTTTGTGGAGAGATGTACCATCTGTGGAACATTTTCATCCAGTTTTCTTTGAGATATGTGGCATAGGTGTAATTGAGTTTTTTTAGTCCATATCAATTGCCACTCCTGTAGTTTTATTTATCTACCAATGTTTTTTGCCCAATTTGTCGTACCGTTTTTTATGTTTTCCATTTCGGTTGCCCAATCTAGTAGCTTGTTATATAGTTTTGTGATGTTTTTCTTCTCAGTTCGCTTCTGATATGATAAATAAATAAATTTATATTATGGTTGAAATCACTTCTACTTATATGAAGAACATGACCTATATGAAGCTGACGCAGGCAGGCCCTCCTTGACCCGTTGATGTATGGAGTTGGTAAGAAGCAAGGGTAGAAGGTGTGGCTTCCCTTTGTTCCCAAGCTGTGATATCTGATCGGGGAAAACAAAGGATTCGCAACGAAACATATATAATTATTTAATATGCACTGAAATCTTAAGGGCATGCAGATTCCCTTCCTCTTTATTAAATAAGTTGAAAGCTGTTTAAACCTCTCTCACTCTCTCTCTCTTCATTTTTGGGGGGACAGAAGCAAAGGATGGCTTATTAGTTCCTCAGAGAGCCAGTTCTGTTCCCAGCAAGAAACAAATAGTACAAGAATTGTAGGCAAATAATCCTAGCAAAGCCAGTTTTAAGTGACTGAAGTCTAGGAGGATTTCCAAAAATAAGTCCCATTTCTCCACAGGTTTGACGCATTTTGGAAGCTCTGGCATAGAAATTAATGAAGTGGATGGATGGATGAATAATAAATAAAATAAAATAGGCAATAGCGAGGAACTAAAAAAAATTCATTTTCAAACCTACAACTGAAATGTCATGCCTTTTAAAAAAAAACTCAGGGTGCAACCAGACTGATTTAGACCCAAAAAAGCCACTGCTTCTGTCCCTGTTCTTTTCCGCTTTATTTTGGAGAGTCATTCATGTTTAATTTATACCAGAATATTTTGTCATCTCCCAGTATGATCCAGAGACCTTGTTATACAAGTTGGGTTATTTTAACCCAGTATAAAATTGGAATAAAACAGGAACAAAATATGTGACCTTTCTGTCATGTGGGTGCTCTCACAGTTGCTCAAGTGACATGCAAATCATAGAGTTGGAAGAAACTCCAAGAGCCACCCAGTCCAACTTCCTGCCATGCAGGAACACACAGTCCAAGCACTCCAAACAGATGACCATTCAGGCTCTATTTAAAAACTCCAGAGATGGCAACTCTACTGCACTCCGAGGGAGCATATCCCACTGTTAAGCAGCTCTTATTATCAGGACAGTTTTACTAATGTTTAACAGATGGTAACTACATCAGGAAGTAAATTAGGGAGAAGAGCAAGCTAGCAGTATCTTTTTTCAGCACTAAGATGCTGATCAATAAAAGATTGGAGCAATTGTGCTATGTCTAGAACAGATTCAACTAATTTCCGTAACTTTACTGCAAAGTACAGGCCACAATACAATATGTTTTCTATGAGAAGTCCCATTCCCTAGTGCATGAGCTACAACTTGCACTATCCCATTCCCCTGTTCCTGGTTACGATTAGCCATGTTTTATTACAGTTCTCACCATAGGTTATTGAGTGCTGTTTTGAGTTTAAATAATTGTTCTATATGCTTGTGGTTTTATTTTTTTATTGTATTGTGTGTTTATTTTAACAATTGTTCCAGGCACTTTGTTCCGTATGTAAGACGCCCCGAGTTACATACTCGGAGACAGAGGCAGGGTACAAAAATGAAGTTATTGTTAAGTTATTAAGTGGCTGTAAGTTGCATTATTAAGTTATTAAGTGACTGTAAGAGGGGGTCATGAGGGAGTTTCAGAGGGGTCGCCAAAGACTATCAGAAAACATATTTTTCTGACGGTCTTAGGAACCCCTTTGGCAGAGAAACAGAAAATCTCTTCGCCTGTCCTTCTCTTCCTTTTTGGAAACAGAAGGCAAATCCTCCCACCAAATGCCCCTCCTCTGCTGTGATTGGCTAGCCTCTCAGCCAAGGGGAGGGCTGCTTCTGAGACTCCAAGAGGGGAGGGAAGAGCAGGTGTACTCCACGCATGTCAGTGTGGTGCACATGTGTGAGGCTGGAGGGAGGCTCGTGCTAGCGAGTCCCTTCAAGACATGGAATTTCTGTGTGGGAAGTTTGGCCCAATTCTATTGTTGGTGTGGTTCAGAATGCTCTTTTGATTGTAGGTGAACTATAAATCCCAGCAACTACAACTCCCAAATGACAAAATCAACCCCCACTCCCAACCCACCAGTATTGTGCCAAATTTGGTCCAGTGAATGAAAATACATCCTGCATATCAGATATTTACATTGCAATTCATAACAGTAGCAACATTACAGTTCTGAAGTAGCAAAAATATTTTTTTATGGTTGGGGGTCACCACAACATAAGGAACTGTATTAAGGGGTCGTGGCATTAGGAAGGTTGAGAACCACTGCTCTAACTGTTCTAATTTGGCATGGGCTATCCCCAAACAGTTCTTCGTCATCTCACTTTTCATCTCTTTTAAAAATGTCCCAGTTTCTCTCTCCTTTCCTCCTTTACATCGCTTACATCGGTTGCTATAAACTGGAATCACAGTGCAAAAGTGGTTTGTATTCAATTAATTTAGCAGGATGAGAGGACAAGAAGGAATGGAATTTTACCTTTCCCAATAGACACAGGCAAAAGCAAACTGCAGCACCCTTTCCAAGCTTATCTGTTCTTTTTGATTCATAACGTTTGCTATCTTGAGTATCTTTCCAAGCTTATCTGTTCTTCCTGATTCATGACATTTGCTATCTTGAGTACCTTCTTGTGGAGATTCGCCGCTTACAACTAGCGTCTTCACTTGAGGATCTCTTTTTGCAATCAAGCTGCCACCATAACAATCTTAGCCACCCGATGTGAGGGGTTTATTTTGAGGCTTGTGTTTTGAAATGATGTCACAGAGAAATTTGTAAGTAGGAACTTCAACAGTTTATTTTTAACAACGGCGTGGAGGTTTCAAAGTGTTTAGAGCTTAGGTGGTTACAGTAACTTCAGATGAGGTACAGATCTTAATGTTACAATGTTCCTAAATACAATGCTTGACTGAGGGTTTTTTCCAATCACTGGCTTGACAATACTATAGATACTCTGCCTCAATAGGCTTCCTATCTATATATTAGGTTAGCTTCCCAGCCTAACCTATAAACAGCGGTTCCTATAGGCTCTCTAAGCCTAACTGCCTTTTTGCAGTATCTAAAACCAGCCTTTTCTATTTCCCTCAGAAAAGACTACAGCAACTCTTCAAATTGCTACCAGCTAGTCTAACCGCTCCTGACTAATTGAAGAAATTCAAACTTGCACCTGCTAAAGCCAGTGTTAGGCTCCACCTCCTGTTGTCATAGCAACCGAACATCTCAGAGGCTGTGCACTTTAATATTCCCCGTTAACCCTTTGTATTCTGTTTAGCATATAACCATCTAATACAATACAAACGTAATAATACAAACCACACATTTAACCATAAAATAAATACAAAACCCTCAATACATATAGTGACTTCACCACATATTCTGATTTTGGGTAGTCACATATGTCCCAGTTTTCATCTATGAATTGAATGAGAGCATGGTGTCTCCTAGTAAGGTTGTTTTATACACAAGAGCATCTGATTTTACATGCCAGAATCTTTCCCTTAATATGACAGGATGTCATTCACATAAAACACTCTATTTTGCTCAAGTTAAGCAAGACTTTCCCTGCTGTCTCACAGTAGGTCCACTGGGATAGTGGCTTTCATCAGAAAAGCAATTAGAATGGCTATAAAAGGCTAGTAGTCATGTCAACATTAAATTACATTTGAAAAACAACTTGTGGACTGTCAGAATCCAAAATAAATCTAGATTTGAGCTCAGTTCTGTGCCTGGTGTCGATGGGCATGTTCTTTGTTTACTGATTTTTCCCCCTCCAAAGCAAACCTCCACAGTTTTATACAATAAATGATTTATGGTGGTTAGAGTGTTGCATTGTGACTTGTAGATCCAGATTGTAGTGCTCATTGACCCACAAAACTCGGTGGATCTTGGGTCCCTCACACACACTTAGCTTGGCCTACTTCACTGTTAGGATAAAGTGGAGAAGATTTAGATAATTGATTTCAATCGTGTTTGATAAAAGGCAGTGTATAAATGGAACTTAACAAATACATTAGGAGAGTTGCACTGGGAATGTGGCGTAGTTGGCTAAGTGTCAGCTGCATAGGATCTCTCTGAGTTCGAGGCCTGCCCGGGTCGAGTAGGGTGCTCGACCTTTAAGTGCAGCCTGCTGTTGACCTTTGCAGCCCAAAAGACAGTTGCATCTGTCAAGTAGGAGACAAAGGTACCACATTAAGTGGGGAGGCAAATTTTGACTAAATTATGAGGCCATTAAAGAACTCCAGGAACGCTGAGGAATGCAGAAGGAACAACAAGGGACGCTGGGAACGCTGAGAGATGAGGAGTGCATCAGCTCCCCCTGGTGGCCAGAGTTTGCCTCTGTTCGTCTATATGTTCTATGTGGAAATGGCAGGAATTGTCTTCTAAGTATGTGTACCTGTAATCCGCTTTGAGTCCCCTTCGGGGTGAGAAGAGCAGAATATAAATAAAGTGTATTATTATTATTATTGTCAATCTAGCCTACTAGAGAGAGGGGGGAGTCATAGAGCCAGCATGGTATAATAAGTGTTGATTTAGAATTATGGAAACCAGGATTTGAATCCTTGCTTGTCCAGAAAAATCATCTGGGTGACCTTGGGCAAGTCACACACTTTTTCCCCCCAGGAAAACTGTTGATATTGTGGCCTTAGGGTCACAATAAGTGAGAAAAGTCTTGGTGGCACCCAACAACAAATAGCAGATAGCCATGGCAGATAGTTTAATATAATTTGTATCTGGATCTCTTCATTTTATGTTGGGAAAATCTGATTATCCTTTGTTAATAATAATAAAATAATAATAAAACTTTATTTATAGACCGCCCAAGGGGATTCAAGGCGGTTTACACACAAGAACGGCAAACATTCAATGCCCAACTCAAATGCAAACATTTAAAAATAAACAGAATAATATAAAGATAATGACCATAAACACCAAAATGAGGATCAATTACAAATAATCAAATAAACCTAATTATACTAATAACATAAATTGTTGATCTGTTCAAACTCATTTCAAAGAGACCAGGCACAAAAGTTCAATCATTTACTGATCTGTGAAGCCCTGGGTGGCACAGTGGCACAGTGGGTTAAAGCACTAAGCTGCTGAACTTGTTGACCAAAAGGTCACAGGTTAGAATCTGAGTAGCAGGGTGAGCTCCTGCTGTTAGCCCCAGCTTCTGCCAAGCTAGCAGTTCAAAAACATGCAAATGTGTGTGTGTGTGTGTTTATATATATATCTATATATCTATATATCTATATATCTATATATCTATCTATCTATCTATCTATCTATATATATATATAAATTTTGAATGCAGTAAATGCCAATGTGAATACAAAACATATTGGCATACCAACATGCCAATCCCACTCCTATCTAATTAAAAATTAGTTAATTACTTAAAATGGAAATTGAGAGGGGGCAAGGGTAAGTAGAACTAGTAAGCATATCCATATTAAATTGCATTGATGGCGGTGATGTGAGTAGATCAATAGGTACCGCTCTGTCGGGAAGGTAACAGCGCGCTTGCCGGCCACATGACCTTGGAGGTGTCTACGGACAACGCCAGCACTTCGGCTTATAAATGGAGATGAGCACCAACCCTCAGAGTCAGACATGACTGGACTTAATGTCAGGGGAAAACCTTTACCTTTACTATAAAGCAATTGAGTGGTGTCAGTCCATAAAGTCAACTGTTCTTTTGTCTTCTACTACTCCATGTTTCATCTGACTTTTAAAGATTGTGTTTTCAAGATTGTATTTTATATTGATGTTATTGTTTTTAGTTAGAAGCTTTGGAATATGTTGATGTTAAGAACATAATAGCTTAATATGGTGTATACCAGTTATGGCTAGCTTTTATATAGGTTTTATTCCTGGTAGTTAGAGCACCTGTATTGTCTTGACAATCTTTACATGACGGTTAGATTAGTCCCAGTCAAATGTCCCCATTTTACAGATGTGGGAACTGATGCTCAAAGAGAATAGATTTCTAATGCAGTGCACTTTTGAACAAAGAACTTCCTTCCTGATTTATCACTTGTGTTTTAAACCGCCACATTACACCCTCTTTCTGTGTGGGCATGTATCTGACTCAAATATAAATTCCACTTACCACCCCCTTGGGTCAAATGACCTCACATCCTAAAAGAAAGCCTTTTGAAATGTCTTACATTCAGCAGCATCCTACGTGATGTAAGTTGACTCGAGTTTAATAGGAATTACGCCACGGGAAGCCTGCCGAATTGTAGTTTTAATCAAACAGGTGTTAAGTCATGGGGTTTTTTTTGCCCCCCTTGCAAATTGAGAAATTGGTAAAGCCCAAATGAGAGAAGGAATGCTATATTCATTAGGATCGTGGGTGAAAGGGGAAGAGATGACAGTCATGCCTTTCTCAGATGGGGAATTCCAAAAGCTTTCATTTTACTAGGTGAAATTGATGGCCTCATTAGAAATGGCGCTAACATATTTATTTAAAAACGGATCAGTTTTTCAAAAAATAAAGGGGGGCTTTATTGAGAGAGAGAGAGAGAGAGAGAGAGAGAGAGAGAGAGAGAGAGAGAGAGAGAGAGATGTTCCCATTAGTGCCAGTGGGAGTTCGTTTTAATTCCTAACTCAAATGGCAGCTCAGGGATTTGATCTCTGATAGGACTGCTATAATGAGAAGGTTAAAACCTCCCATTCCTGTTTACTGAAGGCCCAATAAAATTCCCCTCCTTCCCATCCCCCCTTTCTTTGGAATAGCAGGCATCTGCTTAGTGGTGCATTTGGTATCAGATATGTGCTTGTCCTGTAACTAACCCAATGGTGTTGTCTTTTACCTGTAACACAACATGTAACCATGCAGTAAAAATGTCATTGGCAAAACAATACAGATCATAACTTCCTAGGAATGTAGGTCAATTGTCCATCTCAACTAGGCCTACTCAATCAATGGGAATTTGGCATGCATGTAAGTGCTATTGCTGCGGAAATCTACCTCCCCCCAATGAACTGTTTATAACAGCTTCATGACATCCATAGTTAACTGGAAGCAAGTTTCACTCAGGGTGAAATTTCACAAAGGTCTGGAGAACAAGCTCTATGAGGAGCGGCTTGAATTGCTGGGCATGTTTAGCCTGAAGAAGAGAAGGCTGAGAGAAGACATGATAGTCATGTATAAATATGTGAGAGGAAGTCATATATATGTTGTGTTCATCGAAACAGGCCCAGGTTTCACACTGACTGTATAAATACATTTAAAAACATATTAACTATATGTATTACTCTGTTAGAATGTCATTTTGTGTCATTTTGGTTGGTGGTGTGCTCCAGGATTTTGTAAATGTAAAAAATGTGCCGTGGCTCAAAAAAGGTTGAAAAGCACTGTTCTAACCTAGCAGTTTAAAAACATGCAAATGTGAGTAGATCAATAAGTACCGCTCCAGTGGGAAGGTAACGACGCTCTATACATTCATGCCAGCCACATGACCTAGGAGATGTCTATGGACAACGCCGGCTCTTCGGCTTAGAAATAGAGATGAGCACGACTCCCCAGAGTTGGACTCGACTAGACTTAATGTCAAGGGGAAACTACCTTCTAACCTGACTCTATTAGGACTAACCATCAGATTTAGGCTGATAGGGGAATCATGCAACTATCCAAATATTATACTATACTATCCAGTTACTGCAACCTCCAGTGGGACTAAACATCAGAGCCAATGGATAGGAATGTATGGAACTGCAATTCAACATCTGGAGTTCTGCATCATTCTACTTCTGATCTAGGCTGATTCTACTTCTGATCTAGGCTCCTCCCCCGCAGGAATCGCTCGCCTTGGTTTACCGAGGAGTTGCGGGCGATGAAGCGGAAGAGGAGACAGCTAGAGGACGTGTGGCGGAGTCTCCGTGACGAAGTGTCGAAATCGGCTTATAAACAGTTTAAAGAGGTTTATGAGCATGCTATCAAGGAAGCCAAAAAAGTCTACTACTCTTCCTTGATAGAGTCGGCAAACTCACGCCCAGCGCAATTGTTTAGGGTAATTCGGTCGCTGACAGCAATCCCAACTGTCCCAAATGATAGGGGTTTGGCTCCCTCCGCTGAGGCTTTCCAGAGTTATTTCACCGACAAGATCTCGACCCTCCGCCGGGAAATTCCAGCCACAGTTGATACAGTTAGTGAACTCGAGACCCCGCCGCCACTCGGCGGGCCCGCCTTCACCCGTTTCAAATTGCTGGACGCAGCAGCTGTCGACAAGTTACTAGCTGCAGCCAGACCAACTACATGCTCCCTCGACCCGTGCCCCTCCTGGCTTGTTAGAACTTGCCGGGAGGGGTTACGAGGCCCCCTAGGCACGATCATAAATAGCTCCCTTGAGCAAGGAGTCTTCCCGGGGGGACTAAAAGAGGCAATGGTGAGACCGCTGCTGAAGAAGCCGAATTTAGATCCTTCAGCTCCCTCCAATTACCGGCCAGTTTCCATCTTGCCTTTTTTAGGCAAGGTAATTGAGAGGGCAGCAGCGGATCAGCTGCAGCAGTTCTTGGAAGACACAGCTGGACCTGATCCCTACCAGTCCGGCTTCCGTATTGGGCACGGGACGGAGACCGTGCTTGTCGCCATTACAGACCAACTTCGCCGCCAGCTGGACCAGGGCGGATCGGCACTGCTCGTCTTGTTAGATCTGACGGCAGCTTTCGATACTGTAGATCACGCTCTGTTAACCCACCGTTTAGCCGGCGCCGGGGTCGGGGGGACCGCCCTTAAATGGGTGGCCTCCTTCCTCCGGGGCCGGGGACAACGGGTGGAGGGGGGCGGGGAGGTCTCCGGGAGATCCTCACTTGACTGTGGGGTCCCCCAGGGGGCCATCCTCTCCCCCTTATTATTCAACGTGTATATGTGCCCCCTGGCCCAGCTGGCCCGCGACTTTGGTCTGGAGTGTTATCAGTATGCGGATGACACCCAGCTTCTGCTGAGAATGGACGGCAGGCCGGACACCGTACTCGATTGTTTCCATCAGTGCCTCGAAGCCGTGACTGGCTGGCTGCGGGCCAGCCGGTTGAAGGTGAACCCGTCGAAGACGGAGATCTTGTGGCCCGGTCGGCCTGGGGGGGGGGTGAGTGCCGGTTGCCTACCCTGGACGGTGAACGGCTTAACCCGTCGCCTGTTGTTAAGAGCTTAGGTGTACAGTTGGACCCCCTGCTGACCATGGAGACCCAGGTCTCTGCGGCCAGCAGGGCGTCTTTCTTTCACCTACGACAGGCTAGGCGACTGGCACCCTACCTCTCCAGGGATGATCTGGCCACGGTGATCCAAGCGACGGTCATCTCGAGATTAGACTACTGTAACGCCCTCTACGTTGGCCTTCCCTTGGCGACAGTTCGGAAACTCAAGCTAGTGCAGAATGCCGCAGCTCGCTTGCTGACGGGAACGTCGGTAAGGGAGCATATCACGCCCATCCTTCGGCAGCTGCACTGGCTGCCTGTTGAGTACCGAATTGCCTTCAAGGTGTTGGTGTTAACCTTTAAGGCTTTACACGGCCTAGGGCCTGCGTACCTGAGGGACGCCTTGCCCCATATGTACCCCCGAGATCGCTACGTTCAGGGGAGTCTAATCTTCTCCTGATTCCATCGGTCCGCACCTGCCACTTGTCCGTGACTAGGCAGAGGGCCTTCTCCGTGGCGGCTCCGGTACTCTGGAACTCTCTCCCAGATGATGTCCGTGCCGCCACGGAGCTCATTCCGTTCCGCAGGGCCTGTAAGACCGCCCTGTTCAAATTGGCCTTTGGCTAGAGGAATAAGCCAAATATACTCATCTCTTGACCAGCACCCAGACCCTGGAATGCCATGGTTTGACATAATTGTTTAAACTCGGGACCAATGTTTGTATTTTATGTTGTTTTATTGTATGGCGACATGACTGCTACATGTCAGCCGGGTTTTATGATGTTATCCGCCCCGAGCCTGCTGGGAGGAGTGGAATACAAGAAGGAACAAATAAATAAATAAATAAATAAATAAATAAATATTGTATACTGGTCCAGACTGTTGGTCCATTGACCAGCAGCTGCCCTGCGTGTAGCATCTGTTCTATCCATGACTGAAAATACAGGGGATTGAGTCTGGGAGATTTTACATTCAAAGTATGCATTCTGTCACTAAATTATGGCCCTTCCCCAAGTAACCCCTAATAATATCTTAATTATTTTTGGTGTTCAACATATTAAAAGCTTTCCCTCCAGGTGTCTGACAAGGTCAAAGACTATATACTATATTGTAGTACCAATGCATAATAAGAGGAAAGACCTTCAAATTCTTTCCCTTATTATTATTGCTCCCCCAATATACATTTTAGATTCCTTTTTTTTTCAAACCACTAAATCATTTGGTAGCTCCCAAGGGTGGCTAGCTATATATCTTCGTGCCTTGTTTAAAATATATATTTGTTGCACTGGGATATAATGTCTTTCTTTCTTTCTTTCTCTCTTAAAGATTCTTTTTTCTATAAGCTTTAAAAGAAGACCGCCAAAAAGTTGCTGAAAGCTATACACATTTTCCATTATTCAAAACCTTAAACAGACTCTAGTCTCATCTGAGCAATTCATTAGCTTTGCCCTTCTCCGAAAGCAATTAGTTTCCTTCCACAAAGTTTAAAGAGTGGCCCTTTTAAAGTTTCTTTGCTACCATGTGACCCTTACAAAAGCCTCTGCCTCATTATGTTATGTAAAAATTCATCTGAGCATACCCTGTTCTCTTCTCCAATCTACAAAGGCTATTTCATCAGAGCCCAGAAGGTAATTTTTCACCAGATGGATTAGTTCAAAAGGTAACTAGCTCAGTTAGTAGGCGACCAAATGTATATAATGTATCTCCACGGGAGAGATACAAGAAACACTTACATTATACAATGGATAGTACACTTTTAATTCTGAAATCAATATTTTATGTGCTCCAATGTGGGATCTTCTACTGGAGACAGGCTACATTTCCCAGTAATGATCAGGAAATAAAGCTTGTATTTTGTTCCACTACTGATTGGTGCTTTTTCTAAAACATGTCACAAAAAACACAACTATTGCTGAGGAAGTGTAAATAACAGCAACAAAATGGGACTACACCTTGTAGTCTGAGAGATAGCACAGTGGTAACAACAGCTGTGCTGGCAATCAGAAGATCTGAAGATTGCAGGATCGAATCCCGGGCTGAGTTAGACGCCAGCTGTAAGCCCTGTCTACAGTTTACCCAAGCAGTTCAACAGCCCAGCTGTGAATTAACAACAAATTGGGGACCATAGAAGTGGGGAAGGACTTTTGCACAGACTTGTCTGAAATAGGCTGACGGAGAAGGGAGAGGCGGAAGTGGTGGAAACAAGAGGCTCCTGTCATGAGGATGGAACATCAGCACCCCCTTGTGACGTGATGGCGCAATGACACAGGGACATAACAACAATGATGTAATGGAGCATTCACACCCGATGACACCCACCTGTATGACGCAGCCAGGAAAGAAGAAGTCCTTCTAAAAACTGCACTGTATTTGTCTGTGTGTAATTGTATGTCTTTCTGACAGGGACTGTCTGTCGTATGTGTATTGTAATCCGCACTGAGTCCCCTTCGGGGTGAGAAGAGCGGAATAGAAATAAACAGTATTATTATTATTATCAAAAAGAGTTAATTATTCAAAGGTGGGGCACACATTCCTAGGTGCAAGCCATACAATCAATACATTACTACATAGTAAACAGTAAACATTATACAATAAACACATGTGTATACATACAAATTCTTGGGAGCGCCATTGATCAGTTCGAAATTGACGGTATCCTGGAAAGAGTTAATGTGGGAGGGTGTGTCCAGACCGGTGTAAGGGAAAGTTTGTTCAAGGATGGTATGGGACCCAATGTAAATATTAGACCAACAAAGTAATGTGGATTCAATCTTACCGGGTCGTTCCAGCCCCGAGTGTTGCAAAAAGACGAATATAACGTGGGTTATTTATAATCCAAGCACTGGGTGACGCCCAGGATACTAATATTGTAATCCACAATGGAAGGCTGGTTCCAGAGTCTGGTATGCTCCAGTAATAACACCAAAATCTTCTCCAAGACGTGAGTAAGGAATGTTGATATAGGGAGGGTAAATCCAGATTGGTTTCTTCAGGAAAAATATATAGGATAATCCACAGAGGTAAATTGATTCCAGAGTGTGATTTACTCGGAGCGCAAAGTCTGGGCTCCCTCCTAGGTGCAAGTAATATAGGTATGTATACTGGAGGTGGTCGGCATCCTCGGATGTGGCTAAAGGACACAATACACAGCCGCAACGGTTGAGCTGCTGGGCCCAATCCGTTTTGCCCTGGAAGGGCCTTTTCAAGCAGCACAATTACATGAGGATAATGTGCGTCACAGATATACCATTATCAAGTCTGAGGTGGATACACGTGTAGGTATATCTTGTGGACTAAAACCTACAGATCCTCAAGCCCCATTATATAAATTATAAAATACTGTCCTTATGAAAAGGTAAAGTTTTCCCATGACATTAAGTCTAGTCATGTCCGACTCTTTTGGGGTTTAGCTCATCTCCATTTCTAGGCCGAAAAGCCAGAGTTGTCCGTAGATGCCTCCTAGGTCATGTGGCCAGCATGACTGCATGTAGTGCTGTTACATTCCCGCTGGAGTGGTATCTATTGATGTACTCACATCTGCATATTTTAGGATTGCTAGGTTGGCAGAAGCTGGGGCTAACAGCAGTAGCTCACCCCGCTACCTGGATTCGAACCAGTGACCTTTCAGTCAGCAAGTTCAGCAGCTCATCGGTTTAACCCGCTGTACCACCGGGGACTCCAGTGTCCTTATATAAAATAGCAAAAACAAGGTTTGCTTTGGATTTTTTGGGGGTGGGGAACTATTTTCAATCTGTGGATGATGGAATCTGTGGATGCAGAATCTGTGAATGTGGAGGGTTTTACACTTAAACAATGCAATAGTGTAACTATTTTAAGTTGAAAATGATTATAGAAATACTGGTAAGTCCTAAACTGGTAAGTCCTAAATATTTTTTCCTCCTTTGTAGGCTATTTACTTTCAACGAATTCTATCTCTTGCGTACTACCCTCTGCTGGGTCTTCTTGCAGCAAAACCCCAAAATCCAGATAATTCCTTCTTATGATGCCATCCTCACATATTTTAGCAGGTACTTACATCTACAGTATTTTTTTCAACCTTCTTTTGAAGACCTCTGAATGCGCTATGTAATTATGTTCTGAAAATATGAGCCTTCTCCATCTCCCTACTTTAATGTTAGTAAAGCTAGTATAGTCTTGATCCATGGTCCCGGCACCCAGACTTTTGAACTACAGGTTGAAAATGAGAATTGTTTGGGTTTTTGTGTTTTTGTTTTTGGTTCTTGAATATCTGTATTTGCATATATATGATGAGATATCTTGGAAATTGGACCTAAGTCTACACATGACATTCATTTATGTTTCATATGCACCTCATATATATAATCTAAAGGTAGTTTGAAATAATTATCTCTTATTGGCTTTTTCTTTGCGAACGAAGATTCAGGAAGGACTCATCCCATGCTTTCTACAAACGCATTGATGATTCGGAGGTTGGATGTGTCCTTCGAGCCTGTGCAATGGACTCTTCTGGTGGAGCGCAGCATGCACAGAACTGGCCTCACCCTTTAAACCAAAGGTTCGTCTGCCGGGGCCTAGCAAGCTTAGGATGGTGGCAGCAAGGTCTTCAGGTCGTAGGTTTGGTTCGAGTTTCCTTCTCTTAGATGGTTGACCTTACAGGGTTAAACAAGCACCATCTGCCCGGGTTTGAAATCAGTTTTCCTTCTCCTATGATGGTTGGCAAAAGGCTAGAGAGCCCATCCTGCCCTTTGACGCTCTTTGTCAGACCCTTCAGTTGTGACCTGTCTGGCATGGGAGGCCCTACCTGTGGCTATTATGCCACCGCCAGCATAGCTCACAACTTCACAAGCCCCTCCCCCACAACAAGGGGGTGCCAACGGAGAGGAAATAATTATATGCATTAAACAAAGATTTTCCATATTGGACCATCAGAATGCTCAATCTGTATGTGGTACAAGCTGCATGTTCTTCCAGACAGATCTTCCAAAGACACTTAGGATGGTGCAAAGCATCAGCTATGTGGCATTTGGGGTGCTTTAAGGCAGTGATTTTCAACCTGTGTGCCGCGGAACACTAGTGTGCTGTGAGAGATCATCAGGTGTGCTGTGGGAAATTACGGTGTAGAGAGAAAGAGAGAGCCTAGCAGGAAACTTCAGGCAGTGGAAATGAGGCTTTCCTGGCCGAAGCCGCAATGCCAGCCAGCCTGGCTGCAGTCAGGGAGAGCCCTCGGCGTCCAGAACTTTCCTCCCTCCCTCCTCTCTCTCTCCTTCCTTCCCTCCCTCCCTCCCTCTGTGCGCCAAGGGCTACCTGACCTGGCTGTGGCTCCTCCTGCTTCCTGGCTCCTGGGCGCTCTTCTGCCCTCCCCCCTCAGGCAGCAAGGAGGAGGAGAGGGAGGAGGAGTTCGTGGGAACTGCCCCTGTCCGACCCCGCTCTCTGAGGCTTGAGGCGAGGCTTTCTGCCCTCTAGCCCCTCCACGCCGGGGAAGGGGAGCAACCCCTCATCTCCTGGCCTCTCCTGGCTGGGCTCCAGGTTTGCTGCAAAGCAGAGGCCGGGATGCACAGCTCCACAGCCCAGCTTGGTTCCTTCCCGATCTGGCCCCAAGGCAACAGCAGGGAAGCTGGAGGGACGCGGGGGAGGGAGGCACTCCTGGGGGGAGCTGAACCCCTTTGAGAAGGAGAGCTGGGGGTGGCGACGGCTGCGAGCCTTCGCCGCAGTTTTTTCCGAGGCTCAGAGCCACCCCATGAGCTCAATTCCTATTTGTCCTGCTCAGCCGACCCCGCGTGCGCTTTGGCCACTCAGCGTAGCCCTCCCCTGCGGGGTGGTAACAGGCTTCCTGCGTGTGGGCCTCCCACCGGGGGGGGGGGCAGGGGGGATTTGGTGGAAGCAGTGGTGTCACAAGGGGGGGTGACAGTTAGTAAAATGACAGAGTGTCATTTTGGTTGGTGGTGTGCCCCAGGATTTTATAAATGTAAAAAATGTGCCGTGGCTCAAAAAAGGTTGAAAACCACTGCTATAAGGTATCACTTTGTTTAGGTATAATCAGCCAGCACCTTTCTCCCCTACTAGCCAATTCATTGGCAGTTTCGGGCTTCCCTAAAGATCTCTGGTATTCCCCAGTGGTCTTTCATTCATGCAGTACTCAGGCCAAACTCTGTTAATGCCAGTGTGGTATCATGGTTTGGGTATTGCATTAGGACTAGAATTCTGGTGACCATGTTTCAGATCCCCACTCGGCCATGCAAACCCATTGGTTGACCTTGTCAAGTCACACAATCTCAGCCTTGGAGGAAGACAAACCCACTCTGAACATTTTTTTAAAAACTCATGATAGAGTCATCGGAGGGTTGCAACTTTCCAGAAACTCATAGGCAAAGTCTGTAGCAAAGTCTTATGGATTTCCAGGGAGTGGAATAGACACATGAGAAGGGTGGCATGGTGAAAGCCCACTCCATCATTCATTCACTCAGACAAAAAGATTTCAACATCTGAAATGAACCTACATGCATACGCTTGTTTTGGACCTTAAAAATGAACAGTTGGGCAGGGGGCAGCAAAGCCTTCTACTCCTTTAATGCTCCTCTTGTACATTTGTTTTGAACGGTTTGAGAAGTGTAGCTATGGAATGGGAGGGAATATGGAATTCTGCCCTCCAATGAGATTTCCCCAAATTTCTAGCTTTGCTGAAGAAAACAGATGGAAAATAATTCATATCTAGAACTTTCCTGTCTGCAGTCACTTGGTAACTTTGCTTTGGATCCCTAAAACATTTATAAATACTCACTGAAGTTACTGCAATGTTGGATATTTGGGGATGCAAGGAAAGGGAAGGCAGGACACCTGTACCCCTGACTGTCCTGTCAAGGAGCTGGATTGTAGTTGGCAACCCAAAACTATGCATAGATCATAATGCAAAAGCCACATGCACCTTGGCATTTGGCTTGGCATTAATGAGCCTCAGCTAGTGCCCGGGCTGGGGACTAAGGGGAGCTGATGACCCTGCTGTGGCTTCCATCTTCTTATTCCCAATGTCATGGTAGTGTAGAGAGCATTAGGGGAAGTAAGAAATGGGGACAGGAGAAAGAAAATCCTGTCCGAGGCAGATTTTACAAGGTTTGTCCTCAGGCAGCCCAGCAATAATGGGCTTGGCTGACTTACCAGCTGAGTGGGTTGCGGGGCAGCGTTGCCCTCACGCCATCTTGATTGTGTAGAGGGGGCTTCTTCTCCCCAGAAGCCCCTGGGGTGGCGGGAAAGCTTCCCGCCACCAACGCTGGCCGGCCAATGAGGGGGCTGGCCCTGCCCTGCTCCCTCCCTGCTTCCGGCTGGCCTGCATTGCCCGGGCAGCTTACTTAGGCTGCCCGGGACTGCCAGGCCACATGAGGAACCAGCCTGTTTTTCCTCCCACCCTCCCTACTTTTTGCATTGATTGTTGGTGTCCTTTTTGTTTCACTGCACTTCATTGTTGCTCTGTTCATGGTTATATGTTATTCATGTTCTTTGTCGCAACTCCGTGTTTGGCGTGTGGCATGTGGCATGGCCCCTGGATCAGGCTGGCTTATTGCCCCTTGGTTGGTAGGGGGATAATGCCCAGGCCCCCTGGGATGCCGAGTTTCCGTAGACAGGCATTGGGCCGCTCGCACCCCAGGCTTGCAAATGCCTTTGGACATTTGTGGGGGCTGTTCGTCCCTGATCCTGGACCCATGCGTGGCCGCCAACCCTTGGTTCCTGTTTTCAATAAAGGAGTTGTGGCCATTTTTCATCCAACCAATTGTGTTTGCATTATTGTTCTTGGTATGAGGTGTGTCACCCTTGCACATGCAAATGCCATCTCTGCCCTCCGAGACAGACTGCATATTGTATTTTTCGCTCCATAAGACGCAGTTTTTTTCCTCCCAAAGTAGGATGAAAAATCAGCCGCATCTTATGGAGCGAAGATGCAGGCAGGGCGGGGGGAAAGAAGGAGCAAGAGGGGGAGTGAAGCAGCGTCGCCTCAGAGGCTCTGACGCGCGCTGCTGCTCCCCTTCCCTTCTCCTTCCCCCCGCCCTTTCTTCACTCGAGCAAAGGGCGGGGGGAAAGAAGGAGCAAGAGGGGGAGTGAAGCAGCGTTGCGTCAAAATATTTTTTTTCTATTTTCCTCCTCTAAAATCTAGGTGCGTCTTATCAGCAGGTGCATCTTATAGAGCGAAAAATACGGTAGTTGCCTCGTACACAGCACTCAAACCAGTCAAGATATTTTGGCACCAGAAGCAGAAATGCGCCCCCCCACACACACACACATAACACGTCTCCCCCTCTGTGGCAGTAAAAACACAGGGATAATAAAGTTAATAACTAACAGTTTGCTGCATTCTCATGGCAACGAAACTCTGCTGCCTGAGGCGGCATCCTCATTCTGGCTAATGGTGAGGCTGACCTCAGTGCTAATGTTCATATTGGAGTTCGGTTTAATCTTAAAGGGATGTCATGCCTCGCCTGTGCAAATGCCTTCAGTTATCTTAGTTCTTGTCTTTTAAAACAGATCCTCTCTATTTTGCCTTTTTTGTTTTGTTTTTGTTGCTACTATCCCCATGAGACATTCTTTCCTATGAGTCATGTAAAGCTATAAAGAAATTACTGTTTGGCTTCGAATGAAGCTCCCATGCCTGGAATCAACCGCCCTCTCCCTCTCTTTTTCTTTCCCTCTCTTTCTCTTGACCAAGAGAAAGAAAATGAGCTGAAGTCAAGGGTGAATCATTACTTGCTAATTTGACCTGAGAAGCACTGAGTCTATGAAAAGGATAAAATGAGAAAGTGTTTTATACCGACATGTGCAGAATTGTAACTATACAACTTACTTTTGCAATAATCCTCTCTCGGCATTACTTCGCGAATGAAGGACTCATCCCACGCTTTTTACAAGATCGTTGATGACTGAAAAGGCCAATCTGAGATATGCAAGGTCGGTTGCAGAAAGCACAGCAGAAAGTCTCCTTGGGTGATGTTGTTTCCAAGTTGCGGTTCTTTCTGCGTTGTCGTTTCTCTTCGAGACCCATTCGGCGTGTCTTCTCGAAAGAGGCCGCAGCATTGTGGATAGTGCATCTCCATGCCTCCTGATGTGAGGCCAGGGTGGACCATTGTTGGTGATCAATCTGGCCGAGTCTGAGATGTTGTTTCAGGGAGTCCTTATATCTCTTTTTGGGGGGCCCGCTCTTGCACTGAGCCGTGGCGAGTTCACCGTAGAGTAGTATCTTTGGGAGGCGGTGGTCCTCCATCCTAGAGACGTGCCCTGCCCAGCGCAGCTGTGTTCTCAATAGCATGGCCTCAATGCTGGTGATCCCTGCTTGCTCAAGGACAGCAACATTAGTCACATAGTCGGTCCAGTGTATATTTAGGATTGTGCGAAGACAGCGCTGATGAAAGCATTCGAGGAGTCGTAGGTGTTGGCGATAGGTGATCCATGTTTCAGACCCATAGAGGAGAATAGACAGTATGATAGCTCTGTACACACTGATTTTGGTGCTTTGCCTCAGGTGCTTGTTGCTCCAGACTCTTTTGTGAAGCCTTCCAAATGCACTATATGCCTTTGCTAATCTGTGATCTATCTCTTTGTGAATTTTGGCATCTGAAGAGATGATGCTTCCCAGGTAGGTGAACTGCTGAACAGACCAAAGCACAGATTTGCTTATGCTGACGTGGGGATGATGGTGTTCTTCCTGTGGTGCGGGCTGGTAGAGGACTTCCGTTTTCTTCAGGCTGACTTCCAGCCCAAACAGTTCTGCAGCTGTTACAAAGCAGGATGTTAGGTGCTGCAGGGCTGCTTCTGAATGGGCGACAATAATCCACACCACACTATATTACCCAATGCACATTGAGCAGTCCATTTTTTCAAATGGAGTTTGCTTTCTAAATGGCATTACTGATTAACTATTTTTTCCAGTATAAACCCAATCTGTTAAACCACCCATTTTGGTTTTAATTTCAAACTGTTTCATCATAAACACATCTGTATTCCTTTAGTTTAATATGATCTTATATAACTTCCTGCAGTTCAGGACATCTGCAATGGGAGGAGGAACAGGCTGCATTTATTCATGAATACATAGGCACATGTATGCAGTACTAAGGAGGAACCAGGAAATCTAGATTTCAATAGGACCTCATTGCAGGAAGCAAAATTCACTAAGATGAATAAAAACCAGGCCAGTAGAGGCTGTAACAAGGACAACTCTGCCTCCTCAGCTAGGGCTTTTGTGTACAGTCTGTCTTCCCAATTTGTGTTTTGATTATGCAGATGTAATTATTTGCAGATTTTATTAAAATTTATCCCTCATCTCATGAGCAGTAGGAAAGCGAGGGGAACCATCTTACCTCATTCCCTCCTATCTTTCCTCGTCTTCTGGGATGGCCAGCCATCCCATTTCCATACCTAATCGATGCCTACCTTTCTCCCTCTTTCTGCCATTTAAAGACGACTTCAGGGCTCTGTTTCCATACACTGCAGAAATGGAAGTGCCCTTACATTATGTGGTGGTCTCTGTGGGGCTCTGTGGGGTTTCCAAAGCACATGGAAAAGGAGCCCTAAAGCTGCGCGATGAAGTCCTAGAAATCTCTAGTTCCTTCAATGTGACTCCATAGTCAACTTCCATCAGTCATGCTGGAGGACGTAAATATTCCTTCCAATTCTATGTTTGTATTCTAGTGGAGGTTGATGATAGAGCTCAGCTGGAAGACCTACAAATTCCTATAGAACACATATGTAGCAAAATGCAGCAAAAATCCTGTGCTCCTAACCTCAGCTTATTTATTTATTTATTTATTATTTATTTACAGTATTTATATACCACTTTTCTCACCCCTGGGGGAACTCAAATCGGTTTACAAAAAATAATGACAAAATTCAATGCCTTACATACATAAACCAAATCATAAATCAAACAGCATATGACCAAGCATATAACACAATAAGACAAATTCATCATAAAATAATAGGACATTTAAACTTGACATATAAAAACGAGAAACACCTAATAAAAAACATTAAAATCACTTGATCCAAACTCGTAGACTGGGCCATTCCAGATGTCGATCACACATATTCCATATTTACTTCTTGTACTGTGTTACTTCACTAGTCAAAAGCTTGGTTCCATAACCATGACTTTCTTCTCTTTCTAATGTAGAGGCCTGGCTCTACATACTAGTATTGATATTGAAATAATGTAATAGTGTATTATAAAATTAGTAGAGCTCCTGTCGGTGACATAGACATGTGGAATTTGAAATTGCTCATGTGCAATTCTTATTTTGAATGTTGTGCAATGAGCTAGTGTTTTGCTCAATATCTAGAACAGGGGTGGGCAATTATTTTTTCCAAGGGGCCACACGAGAGCCAAAAAATATTATGGAGGGCCGCACCTAAAGGCTGAACTACATTCTAATCTACATTATTTATTTATTCACTATATATTACACATAATTAATATTAACATATTAAAACATCAAGAAATATTCATATATTATTAGTATTAATATTAGTATTATTATATTATAGTATATCTATATAGGCATTATAATATATTGAAATTATAATATAACATTATATTATATTATTTATTATATTCTAATATTATTATTATAAAATTATTATTATAAAATAGTAATAAAAACCACTAAAATAAAATAAACTGAAATTCAAGAAGACAAGGTGTGAACCAAGATAGAGGCTGACATTCTCAAGAGAGGAAGGATCCCAAGATGGAATGGCCCAATGGACCCAGCCCAGAGGATGACAAAGTGGCCGCAGCAGAGCAGAGCAGCAGACAATTTGGAGGCTGCAGGCCTCCGCCTGCTCTCGCCCCCAGCCGTTCCCCAGCCCATCGCCCTGCCATGGATCAAGTCTTCCAGGTCGCCAGGGCGATCAGCCGCCGCAGGTCGGCAACTGCTCCTGCTGCAGGCCTGGATCGCCTCAAGGGATTGCAGGCACTCCAAAGCCGCCGCTCCTCCAGCCTGTCTGCTGACACAGGCCCCACAGAGCCCACGATGGGATGGCGGCAGCGGCACCCCTTCCTCTTAGCTCCGCCCCCGACGCCCTTCTCCCCGGGCCGGACTGTCACAATGCAGGGTCTCGGCCCAGCCCCTTAATCACACACACAGAGACGTTAATCAGCTAACTATTTATTGAATAATAAAAAACAGGTGAAAAGGTAAATTGTCCATAAAAGTATCAAAAAGATCAATCAATTGGTTAAGAGTTCTGAAGTCAATCAAAAGGCAAAAGCTTGGCAAAAGTTCCGCAAAAGCAATGCGGATCAAAACAGACTTGGTCCGTGGCAAATCAAACAAGGCATAGTTCAAGGAATCAAAGGCCCAAGAAACTTCTTGGTAAACACGAGCCCCAGTCCTGGCTCCGTGGATCTTCACTCGCTTCACTCCCTTCAGATCAGAAGTGGCCACAGCAACTGAGGATCCGTTCCCCTTGCCTCCCAGGATCATATACTTAATTCCCTTTCAGCTTATTTATTTATTTATGAGATCTATGGCGCTCTCCCAGGCTTCGGATCACAGCAGTAAAAAACGTACAATAAAACATACCATAAAAACAATCTGTGCTGTTGAGATGCCTTAATTCAACACTCCAGTTGAGTTTTTGGCGCTCTAGGCTACATTCTCGGTGCCATTCGAGACCTCCTACTGGTCTCGATGAATTCCGTCTCCTATCAAAGCTCCTTCCTTGTACTCCCAGTGCACCTGGATGGTCGCTATCTTCGTGAGCGAGCCGGACTCCCTTTCAGCTTCCATGGGCTCATCCCCCGCTATCTCCCTGACCCTTTCTTGTGAACCGAAACCACCTGGTTTCCCATACTGATTATCTGAATCAGGAGAATCAGTGTCGGCCTGACCTTCCCAGGCCTCATATCCATCCGGCCAGCCATCATCCCATTCCAAACTGTCTGTAGGAGATGAAGGCCCAGCTGCCTCATCGGCCCCATCATCAGAATCTATCTTCATTGATTCTAAAGCAAGTGAGACCCCTGGGGCAGCCCCCTGGCCCCCCCGGCACGAATGAGATCTGAGTTGCTACATGGACAGAATCGGCTGCCAGGCCGCATCCAGCTCGCGGGCCGTAGGTTGCCCACCCCTGATCTAGAACCATACCAGTATCTGTCAAACTTTAGGGGTCCATCTATTGTTATTTACTGGCTGTGGGAAGATTAATGGGGATCCCTATCACAATGGTATAGAATTATTGCTCCACCGTAACAGCTATGACTGTGGGTTTCTGGGATTTGTAGATTAGTGAGATTCTCTCTGACTGAGAATCATAAATGTCCTTCCTTAAACTGCAAATTCCAGCATTGCCTACAATGTGTAATATAGTTCCATAAAGTGTACTGTGAGGGGATCCTAGTCAACTCCTGCCCAGCTCGGAAACACTTTTGCAGCTGGGGCAGAGGGGAGGAAATAAGGTCATTTTCCCTTATTTCCAGTGAATCACTGGAGAGCCAGAAAAGCAGCAACATTTGCTTTTCCCCAGTGTAAAACTGCAAAAAGGGGCTTCCTGAACACCTTTCTTCTCCCTTAGCCAGTAAGTGACTATCTCAAGGCTTGACAGCAACATCATGGAGTTGAAATCATGCAATGCAAGATTTGCTATTGTGTGTCTTCAAGCCATTTTAGACTTTTGGTAACCCTGAGGTGAACTTATCACAGGATGTTGTTGGCAGAATTTATTCAGAATGGGCTTGCCCTGCAGGATATCAAAATATCCCATCAAAAAAGAACATAACTGCAAAGAAACTTTAGTTGAACTTGCGTGGTGTTTACTTTCACATTCTGGTCATGAATGAACACAAATTATGCATGCTTAAGCCAGCTGATTTCATTGATTTAAATGTATATATGTGTATATACATGGGTGTATGTATGTACAGTATATGTATGTGTGTGTGTGTGTGTGTGTGTGTATATATATATATATATATATATATCTTCTATCTATGTATATAATAAAAGTCAGTGTTTGCGGCGGTGCGGAGGTGCAGTGGTGCGGAGGGAGGAATATGTGCGATTGGTTGCCACTGTGGGATTATTTGCATAAAGGACATTGATTGCCCAGCCTCAGAACTCCGACACTCTAAGGCACCAGATTATTTGCATAAAGGTCTCTGATTGGCCAGCCTCAGAACGCCAACACTCTAAGGCACCAGACAGAGGGCATTGGTTGCCACTGAGAGACAATTTGCATAAAGGACTCTGATTGGCCAGCAGAACAGAATGCAACTGAATGCTTTAGTTAGCCAAAGACAGTTTATTTCCATTGGAAATGGAATGTTCATTTTCTGGGAGGTGCAGAGGTGCCAAGGAATATGTGACAGCATTTCAATAGGTTGCCACTAAGGGAATATTTGCATAAAGGACTCTGATTGGCCAGCCTCAGAATTCCAACATTCTACGGTCCCAGAGAGAGGGGATTGGTTGCCACTGAAATGGTATTTGCATAAAGGACTCTGATTGGCCATCCACATTCCAACATTCTAAGGTGACTCAGAGGGAAAAGGAAAGGCCTTAGGCAGTCTGACACTGCGGCCCACAGCAGTGATAGATCAGGCCCAAACTTGGCACAAAGGGGCCCAATGGCCCACTTCACAACGTGACCCTCACCGAATGACCAATACAGACCAAAATTAGCACACAGGGCCCCCTTGACCCACTCTACACCCTGGTGCTGTTTCAAGGAGGACGGACCACAGATGATGGGACTTGAAATATCTTCACTCACCTTCCGAGACCGCTGCAACCCTCATCAAAAGAATGATCAAGACCAAATGTGACACACACAGCCCCCATGACCCACTCTACATCCTGGTGCTGTTTGGAGGGGGATGGACCATGGCCAAGCTTATATATATATATATAGAGAGAGAGAGAGAGAGAGAGAGAGAGAGAGAGAGAGAGAAGATTGAAACTGATGTATATTAGTGTATGAACCCAGAATCACATCGAGAGAACCACATAAAACGTTGCATTTTGAAACCTCCATAAAAATACCCAAAGTGAAAGAAAATGAGTGTTTATTACAACTCAACATTGTGAAGAGCATGTACAACTGTTCCAAGCACTTTTTTATAATTGATCAAAACCAGGGGCAAAAGAGATTGCTGCATCTAATCAGAAAGAGTCTCTTACATTGATCCATGCCTCTCCAGACAGCATCACCCAAAGAAAGAAAGACAGAGCTGAGTATTGTTGAGCAGCCCTGTGAGAAGCTAGGTGGTGTCGTGCTGATTTACAACAGCTCCCTACATTGTTCGCCAAAGCAGCTGCAGGAGGTCATCTACATAGCAAATTACTGCCAAGTCCCAGCTTCTGGCCCGTCTCCAAAGAACCACACAACTAAAGCAGATCCACAAGACCAAGAGAGCTTTGTGTTGGGGTTTCTCAAGCCGAAGTCCCCTCCTGCCACATCTCAGCCCTATTATAAAACTGGGATGTGCTTCCAAAGCAAATTGTCACAAGGAATAGGGAACGTAAGAAGGACCCCATTTCTCCCAATCACACCATTGAGCCCTCAAGACTAGAGATGTAATTTTTTGTAAATGTCATTCTTATGGACAAGAATGCCTCATTTCACCATTTTCCTCTCTGCTGTGAAAAAGTTCCTCAATACTGCAGATTTTAAGGGCTATTTATAGTTCAGTATATCTCCTTTGAAAAACCCACACGTGGTGTTTTATGCATGCAGAAAACAGAATTTTCTATTCAGAAATACTGGAAAAAAATCATGTTTTCTCTTTGGGGATCTTGTTTTCTGGAGAGAAGAAAATATTATTTATTATTATTATTTTGGATATTTGTTTCCCGTCCAGAGGGACTCAGGGCGGCTAACAACTGGCACATCATGGTGCCCACAACCAAAGCATAAATATACAATTTAAATTAAAACAGTTTAAAAACAGTATAAAAACATTCAAACAGTCGCTGATTTAAGTCATTGTCCTAAAAGCAGTCCGTCAAGTCCATTAAAGCTGTCGCTTTGCCAGCAGGTCAGCCTAGTCTGCAAAGGCCTGATCCCATAGCCAGGATTTCACTCGTTTCCAAAAGGTCAGGAGGGATGGAGCAGATCTGATTTCGCTTGGGAGGGAGTTTAAAATCCCAATTTCTGTATAATAACCCTGCATGTATATTTCATACAATAATAACAACAACAACAACAACAACTCTTAGGAAGTGTTCGACTTGCGATTTTGTGATATGAAATCCAGCATATATATCTCGTTTGCTCTGACATAGTGTGTTTTTGTGTCAGTAAAATAACAACAACAACAACTTTATTTATATTCCGCCCTATCTCTCCAAGGGGACTCAGGTAGGGTTGCCACATGTCCCATATTATACGGGAAGTTCTGTATTTCACCTCTGAATTTTGTGTCCCGTATTTTAGCCTCCTGTCCCGTATTTTCAGCTCACTCTTGCTCCTCCTGGTTCCCCAGTGCCGCAGCTCGACCACCGCGAAGAAGTCCTGCATTTCTAGGTCTCCTGCCTGTGGCTGCCGTGGACATGGGTAGCCCTACATAACATGGCGGCGTTGGTCTCTTCTGCCCATAGCCACATCTATCAGGGCCAGGCGGAAGCCGGTGGGCGGGTCCCGAGGAGCCGGGAGTCGCAGTGTGGGAAAGAAGGTGCCCTTGGTTGCTGGCTTCTGGGTTGGATGATGGGCGATGTTGGCTGGGCGGGGGCTGCCGCGGCTGGAGGCCAAGAGATGGCAGGTTGAGAGGGAAGGCCCCGCCCAGCTGGGTCTGGAGAGGCCCCTCCGAGTTGGGGAGAAGTGGTGAGCGAGGAGCAAGGCTGAGGGACGGAGGAAGGGAGAAAGTCCTTTCCCAGAGTGTCATCTGAACAACTGTGCTGCCCAGCAGGGCCATGGCAGTAGAAGGCAACATCATAGCGCTGTAACAATGACCCTGGGCATTCAGGACAATTACCTCCTCAGATTTGCACTCATTTGGGGTTTGCTTTTCCTTGGAAAGATGAAACACTGGGAACGCATCTGGACAGCAAGCAATAAGGCATGGGCAAGCTTTCGCCCTGCAGGTGTTTTGGACTACAACTCCCACAATTCCTAACAGCCTCAGGCCCTTTCCTTTTCCATCTCAGCCGCTTACCTTATTCTGTTAATAAAACTATTTATACCTAACCTTTGATTTTAAAGTTTTTATGTGTGTCCCTTATTTTTGTGAAAAATCCCGTATTTTAAAGTAAATGTCCCTTATTTCTAAAAATTGTCAAACCATGATTCTCCTTGTCAACATTCCATAACAGAGTAGAAAAAACACGAGCGGGCGGATAGACAAACAAGTAGAAACAATTAGAAATATCGGAGCATCCGCCTGCCGTCGGCTCTTGTGTTGTATCTGCCTATACTATGAGGAGACGCTGATTCCGCTCTCTCCGTGGGCGTCCTGGGGATTTCCCCATAGGAGTTCCTATACTCCTTTACCAGGCTTCCGTGTTTGTGTTTGTGATCATACCCCTCCCGTTCGAGAACCCTACACCCACTCCGCAGATTTCCCCCTTGTGTTTGATCATCTACACCCAAGAACGAACATTTTACCCATTTGAACGTTGGAACTATTTGCGGACTTTGCATGGGACTAAATAGCGATATATATATATATATATATATATAGCATTGTTTCCATTGGATATATATCGGATTTTCTCGAACGCAACGGACTTTGGAAATATAAATACAATTTTGATATCATCAAACCGTATGTATGATATCTATCTTGTATCCTACACAACCATTTAGAGATTGACCTGGATTATTACATGTAGTAGTTGCACCGTTGTTTCTACAACATTCCATAACACTCAGGAACCCCCTTTCTCATCTGGGATTCAGATATTTCCAAATATTCTTTTCATCCCTCATCTAACTAGCATCCTATATCAGGCATTGACCAGACCAATGCCTCTGTGATGCTTATAAGAAGAGCATGATTATCTGCATGGTGTGAAGGGGAAGATTGGGAAAATTCTGTTCCTTTCACAGAAGGAAGGTTATAGTCCATATATTCATACTATGAAAGGTCTTTTATCTGAAGATTAGAATAACAATTGTACACAAATAAAATGCATTCCATGCTTTTGAGTACTAGCATTCCATACTTTTGAGTATTGGGCTTTAGCATTCCATGACATTTTGAGTATTTGTTTTAGGGAACAGGTTTTTGAAAAATGTGGAGACAATAGGTATGTGTGGCATACTCAAATAGAAAGCAAATAGTCTGATTAAAAAATTCCCAAAAGTGTGCCCAACAGAATTGTTGTGGTTGTGTACCTTCATGTTTTCTCTGACTTATGCTGACCTATATAAAGTTTTCTTGACAAGATTTATTTGGGGAAGGGGTGTTGATTTTGCCTCCCTTATTCGGGTTACCATAAATAATGATATTCTCTGAAAAGTCATTGAAACTTGAAGCAATCTATTGTTTCAAGCAGAGGAAAGTGACCTCTGAACCTGTTTTGTCTTTTGAAGCCAACTACAGCAAGAAGCAACTGAATCCTTTCTGATTTTTTCAAAGGTATAGTGTGCCTTTCTTTGTTTATTGCTAACTTCCGGTTTGCTTGCATCTATAAAAATAAAAATATCCAAAGCATCTGAATACAGTGAGAGTGAAGCTAGAAGTGAAGCTTGCAAGTTAGAAGTGGAGGCTGTGAAAGGAGCAGGGAGAGAATAATTTCATTCTAAGCTTCTTTCACGAATGAATGTAATTTTAGAATTTGAGCAGATTCAAGCTTAGATTGTGATATGATGAGGACATATCTTGTGCGTAGACAAATCTTGGCCATTTCGGTTCAAATGTAAATTTCCAGCTTTGTTTTCCCTCTGCTATTTTCATTTCACATGTACTTTTTTCACATGGCATTTTGTTTTCTATTGATTTATGTATTCATAATAATAATAATATGTTTTTTGTGTGTGTCAGGAGTGACTTGAGAAACTGCAAGTCACTTCTGGTATGAGAATTGGCCTTCTGCAAGGTTGTTGCCCAGGGGATGCCTGGATGTTTTACCATCCTGTGGAAGGCTTCTCTCATGTCCCTGCATGGGAAGCTGGAGCTGACAGACCATGCCCGGATTACCCATAAGGCCAATGAGGCCATGGCCTAGAGGTGCAAGCCGGGGGGGGGGGACAGATCACGGACCAAAAAAATGCAAAACTGGTCTGCGCCCATCTTTCCCCCTTTCTCATGCCCCTCCTCGCTCCTTCTCCTGGCAAAGTCTCTGCTCCGTCCCCTCCGTCTCTGTCTCTGTCTCTGTCTCTGTCTCTCTCTCTCTCTCTTGTGCGCTCTCTCTCTCTCTGGCTCTCTCTCTCTTGTGCGCTCTCTCTCTCTTGCACTTTTTCTTGCGCTCTCTCTCTCACTTTTTTGCTCTCTCTCGCGCGCGCTCTCTCTCTCTCACTCTCTCTCGCGCACGTATGCTCTCTCTCTAGCTCTCTCTCGCGCTCTCTCTCTCATGCGCGCCTTTGGAGCGGGTTTGCACCCATTGCGCTCTCCCCAAGCTTCCCGACTCTCGAGGAGACCTTCAGAACACAGAGGAGCTTTCCAGCCTGTGGGAATGGGAACCTTGGAGGTGGCGGGAGGTTGTCTTAAAGGGGGCGTAATTCCAAACTGTGGCCTAGGGTGCAAAAAAGTGTTAATCCGGACCTGTGACAGACGGGAGCTCCCCCCGCTCCCCAGCGGGGGCTCAATAACAATAACAACAACAACAAAAAGATGGGAGAAGAAAGCAGAAAACACAGTTTGCAATTCAGTAACACCTAAATTGGTACCAACCAAAAATGTTCAAAACTATAATGCAAGCTTAAACTAACTAAAAGCTCTGTAGAACCTGGAAGCTTGTGTGCTCTTTGGTGACACTTTAGCCTGTCCTGATAAAGGTATTGCTCACAAAGTATTTTCAACAGAAGTGAAAATCATGACAGAATTTATATAATTGGCACCTTCTTCTAAAGTTGCGGGTAGACTCTGAATTGTCATAAAGCTAGACAGTTTTAAAAACAAGGCAGTCTAGACCTCTCTGTGTAAACTGATACAAAGCTGAAAACTACTTCAGAAACAAAGTACTGTAAACACCTGCTGCAACTCTTAGTAATGATATTGGCAGGCTTGCCCGTTGTGCCTTTCGGAAAAATGTGGATTTGTTGATTGAATATTGCCTAAGTACTTTGCTTAGATCAGCGAACCCTTGATAGTTTTGTTTAGTCTACCAGTTCAGTGCTTTTGGCTTCTTCCTCTTTTGCATGGATTTGGCCTTGAAGTGCTTATTTCCTATTAATCATTAAATAACCAAAATGGTTGGTTAGATATTACCTGTTGTTAATAATCCAATCAAACTTTGGATCAACCTTTGAAACACCTTACTCATAAACGTTCATCATTGTACTACTAAATTAGTATTCCCAGCTTGTGTATCGCAGTCAATGAAGTTTGGGGCACTGAACAAACGATTATCAAAACAATGGTTGTGTTCGTCTATCACAATTGTTTTATGGTTTCGTATCCTATGGAAATTTTTAGACAAACTTTTCTCATCTGCTGCTTTTTTCACCTGCTGTTAGAAAAATAAATCTTAGATTCTGAAAAGAGATCTGTACAAAAATTGGTGAAACAGACTATATTTATTACAATTTTGGAAGACTGGGTGTCTACCAAGTAGGCAGACGCAACAACAGAAAATTTCAGTTCTTTATCCTATTTTATATGAGATGCTAGTCTTTCCCGTGTTTCTCCATTGGCTGGGTAATCCCAACTTTACGCCTATCTGAGGCACCTAATGAAATCACATGTATTATTTATTATTATTTAATTACGACATTTATATGCTGCCCTTCTCATCCTGAAAGGGACTCGGAGCGGCTTACAAGTAAAATGTAAATACAATACATTATATTATTGCCATACCACAATATTAATATTATATATTACATTGTACTATAACATTATACTGTAATATTACTAATAATATTACATGTAATATAAATATATATAATTATAATATCATATTATTAATAGTAGTATTATATTGTATTATATTATAATATTAACAATATTATATGTATATACATTATATTATATTATATTACAAGCACAGTGCAGGAGGCAAGATGGAACTGCCTTTCTGGCCCCTCACCTAATGAAATCACATGTATTATTTATTATTATTTATTTACGACTTTTATATGCTGCCCTTCTCACCCTTAAAGGGACTCAGAGTGGCTTACAAGTAAAATGTTAATACAATATATTATATTATTGCCATAGCACATAGTACTTTGAAGTGTTTTCTCCACTAACATCTTTTCTGGCCAGGAAGAATAAAAACCTCTGCTTTTGCCTTTGAATTCATCTTGTGTCTTGGATTAGCTAGACACTCCGAGCTCCCTGAACCCACGATTTTAGATGACCTGAAATCACATAACACTTCTCTGGCTTTCTGAGGAATAGTATCTGGGGAACAGAGAGGCCTGGGATGGAGTCTCTGGATTTCTTCCCCCACTCCACACTCCTGGCCACCCAATAGAAATTCCTGTTTCCTTCTATCTCCCAGAGCACTGGGAGGAACAGAAACAATGGCAGTAGACATCTCCATTGTCTGATAGTAAGGACCTCTTATGGGACTTTCCTCACCACAGACAGAAAGGAAAATCTGAAGTATTTAATGGCTCTTCACCAGTGATCCCAAGGGCTTTGCTCTGAATTCAGACCTTTTATTGGAAATTGATTTGAAGTCTGAGATTGTGCAGTTGTGAAGTTTAATTTGTACTAAGACAGACATGATGTCTCAATTTCCTGTCTACATAGAAGAGGCAATGCTTTCAAAACTTAGACTCCTCTTGCTGGTCTGCAGATAATTGAGCCAGAGGGGAGAAAACAAAAGTATGTGGATTCAGTTTGACTACGTCAGTGTTTCCCAACCAGTGTGCCGTAGCACACTAGTGTGCCGTGAGCAATCATCAGGTGTGCCATGGGAAATTGGAGATAGGAGAGAGAGAGAGAGAGAGAGAGAGAGAGAGAGAGAGTCTTCCTGTCCTACCGGGAAGCCCTAGCCGGGGCTCGATCCCTTGCCTGAGCCCTGCAAACACAGCCTCTACTCACCACTTGCCTTCTTGGGCTTCCTCCTCCCCTCCGATCCTTCCTCGGCCTTGGAAGGGTTTGAGCTGAAAGGCGGGGACTACGTCAGGCAGAAAGAGCTGCAGAGAGAGAGAGAGAGAGAGAAGATATTGGGATGGGACTTCCCCGGGTCCCTCGGCTGCCTGGGGGCGGATCTACACCGTAGCATTCATGCAGTGAGGCACCCCTTGGTATTCCAGGGCTCAAGGCTGGGGAATCCCGGGATTTGTAGTTTGAGAAGTCTCAGGATGGTGTCAAACTACCACTCCAGTGATTCCCTCGCACTCAGCCAAGGCAGGTTAAGGGGCGTTCAGGACACAGGGTTGAGGCACCTTTAAGCAGGGGCCGAAAACTAACAGGGTTTGCTCACTTAAGGCAGGTGTATAAATTTATTAGCTGACCTGTCACGCGTTGCTGTGGCCAGCCTTCCCTCTCTCTTTCTCTCCTTCCTTCCCTCCCTCCCTCCCTCTTTCCTTCCTTCCTTCTCTCTTTTTCTTTTCCTTCTTCTTTTCCTTTTTCTTTCTTCCTTCTCTACCTGTTTCTTCCCTTTCTTTGCTCTTTGGTTCCATTCTTCCTTCCTTCCTTCCTTCCTTCCTTCCTTCCTTCCTTCCTTCCTTCCTTCCTTCCTTCCTTATTGATGCATAAGAACACAGAGATTGACAGCTGTTGAGCAAGACCTTCGTGTGTGTCTTTCTGCCATTTCTGCCAGGATATCTATGTTGTGTTCATCGAAACAGGCCCAGGTTTCACACTGAGTGTATAAATACATTTAAAAACATAGTAACTATATGTATTACTGTGTTAGAATGTCATTTTGTGTCATTTTGGTTGGTGGTGTGCCCCAGGATTTTGTAAATGCAAGTGCTTCCCATGTAGAAAAACAGTATATGTATCATACACTGGCACTGAATCTGGAAAGGAAACTATGCTGAATTAAATCATATTTTCTGCTCCATTGTTTGTTTTCAGCCTGCCCAAGATATGCGCCTTCCTGGAAAGGGAAGTAGGACAGCGATACATAGCTATTTTTCAGTCCCTTCGTTTACATGGCATCACTTCAAGTAAGTTGACTTATTTTTTTAAAAAATGGTTAATCAAGCAGATGGTTGGAATCAGTGTGCAGATGTAAATTGCGGATGGAATTCTGTATTGGCTTATACTTGCCTAAGGACTTTTATCATGCAACTGAGGCAAATTGACATTGAAACAGGACTGTGTGCACCCCACTGCCTGTCTGCTCCTTCCCCATGATTAATCCTTTCCCTGCTATTGACAGGTAAAACCCATCAATAATATTAACAACCACAATAATAAGGAACAGTGGAAGTGTGAAAAGGCAGGGTGTGTTGTAAGGGTATGCAGAAGGATGACCAATTAAGGCTGTGCAAAATAATATTTGTGGATCATAAGTGTGAATAGTTGAATCTGTATTTATGATTCTAGAGGAGAGAGGAGCCGTGGGCACACGGCCAGAGAAGCTAACCCCCAGGCAGTACTATCCCCTCTCTCTAGGGTTGCCAACTGTCCCTTATTCTAAGGGACGTCCCTTATTTCGGCCCCAAATTTCATGTCCCTTATTTTCAGCTCCTGTATTGACGGGACAGGTGGTAGCAAGTGGCAAGGCTGGGCCAGTACATATACAACTAGAAAAACAGTGGGCTACACCGTACAAAATACGTAAGAGCGTATAGGGTAACAATAACATCAAACACGATTAGAAAAATAATTATTCATTTGTAGCATCAATAGACATAGAGTCAATAAACATTTCAATAATAAGGTGCTTACAATAGCATTATTCACATACTGTACATAGAAATTATACACAGAGCAAGTAATGTTGTTCATACGAGACCTTCTACACGCGTAGAGCCGCCACTCCCATTAATACATAAATCCATTAGAGGGGCAAATGCCCATAAGTGTCCCAGAAGGAGTATCCTTGAAATGAACGGGGTGGGAGAATGTAGTTGCTGGTGTTCCCTGTAACACAGCCCTTTCCTGCCTCCAGGTTGGACTCCCGCTGGCATTCGCCACTACACCAGCAACTACATTGACCAGAACCCTTAGCGACACGCCATTGTGCGCAGCTTGGTGTATAACACAGGCGCTTCCGTGCGCCATTAGCGGGATATCTAACTGCCATTCTCCCAATTCGGGCTTCCTATCATCCTTCCCTGCCTTCCACTGGACTATTTCTCCACCCCAGCATCTTCGTGAGCCAGTCTCCATCTCTCACCCCGTTCATTTCAAGGATACTCCTTCTGGGACACTTATGGGCATTTGCCCCTCTAATGGATTTATGTATTAATGGGAGTGGCGGCTCTACGCGTGTGGAAGGTCTTCTATGAACAACATTACTTGCTCTGTCTCCGCACCTTAAGAAGGATATAACAGAACTGGAAAAGGTACAAAGAAGGGCGACAAAAATGATCCAAGGGATGGAGCAGCTCCTTATGAAATCAGGTTGCAACGCCTTGGTCTTTTCAGCCTTGAAAAGCGGTGTTTAAGAGGTGACTTGATCGAAGTGTATAAAATCATGCATGGGATAGAAAAGGTGAATAAAGAAAAATATTTTCTCTGTCACCCAACACTAGGACTAGGGGGCACTCCTAAAGCTCCAAGGTAGGAAAGTTAGGACTAATAAAGGGAAATATTTCTTCACCCAGAGGGTCATTGGGTTATGGAACTCACTTCCAGAGGAGGTTGTGACAGCTGTCAGCCTGGACAGCTTCAAGGCAGGATTAGACAGATTCATGGATACCAAGGGAATCAGTAGCTACTGAAATGGACATCCAAGTGCCACCTCTGTGTTGATGGAGGCAGGCAGGATTTTCCTGGGTACTGGTTGTGGGGGTCGGGAGCAGGTAAGGGTTCTGTATGGTACAACTAAGGTCACAGAATGCTGGACTATGAACAACATTACTTGCTCTATGTTCTTATAATTTCTATGTATGTGAATAATGCTATTGTAAGCACCTTATTATTGAAATGTTTATTGACTCTATGTCTATTGATGCTACAAATGAATAATTATTTTTCTAATCGT
Organism: Anolis apletophallus; assembly: GCA_030556195.1. Lineage (NCBI taxonomy): Eukaryota > Metazoa > Chordata > Lepidosauria > Squamata > Anolidae > Anolis > Anolis apletophallus. Next base: position 92,228,826 of record JARBWK010000010.1, read on the forward strand.
GTTTGATGTTATTGTTACCCTATACCCCCAGTACATATACACACATACTTCCTTCTTCCTCCTCCTCTATCCTGCTACCCCTTTTGGCTCCTCCCGTTTCCCCTTGGCTCCCTGCGAGCGGCCAGCAATTGTAGTCTAAGGCTGCCTCCTCTTGATTGAGAGGCGTGCGCGGCCCTTTTGGGTGGGACTCTATTTCCCGAGAGCCCTCACTCCTGTGGGGAGGAGGAGGAGGAAAAGGAAGAGGGAGAAGGGGGCCTGCTGGTCTTCATGGCGCTGCCGGTGAGCGGTCTGAGGGAGCTGCAGGCGCAGCATGGGGAGATGCGGGCCCACATGGAGCTGGTGATCATGGAGACCCAGAGCCAGGTCTGTTCACCCTCACCCACCTCGACCGCGGGGCCGCCTTCACTGTTGACCGCTGGGAGAGGAAGGAAGGTGACCCCCTGCCAGGCACACAAATCACAGCCACACCGAGGCTGAGGGGTGGGTGGGGGTCTCTGAAGGGTTTTTGAGCCAGATGGGCATCTGTCGGGAGGGCTTGGGTTGTGCCTCCTTGCAGAATGGCCCAAGTCGATGATATTGCCCTGAATGCATGCGAAAGGAGGCTTCTGTTAGACCCCAGTCTAAAGATCAGTGAACAGTGTGATGCTGCAGCTGAAAAAGCCAAGGCTGCATCAAAAGGAGTATAGTTAGGGTTGCCTAACATTTGATTTTCAAGTTTCTATGAAGTGTCCCTTATTTTTGTGAAAAATCCCATATTTTTAGGTAAATGTCCCTTATTTCTTATATCAAAAAGTGGCAACCCTACCTCTCTCTTCCCCCGCAGGAGGCTGAGGGATGCTGGGGGCACGACATGTCTGCCCCAGAACTGGTGGTGATGGCTTTGCAAACTGCCTGCCCTCCTGCTGTTTCTGCTTCTGGCCTTGGAAGGACAGAAGGAGATGGGAGAGGAGGTGGAGGAGGAGAATGAGGGGGCAAGGGCAGGAACCGGGACCTCCCGGGGGTTAGCTCCTTTGGCTGCACACCTGTGGTTCCTCTTTCCTCTGGAATCGTAAATACAAATTTAACGAATTACACTTAGGATCCACAACAGATTTTTTTTTGCACGGCCCTAATTACTGTAGAACCACAGATAATCAAATCACTATTATTTCACAAATGGAGATATGTGCAATAATGATGCGGCTTATACTGGTATGTAGCTACTATTAGTGATAAATCTTACGTACAGCAATAAAATCTGAAATAGTTCGTCAAATAACTTCTTACCTGGACCCTCTAAATTTAATTGAAACATTTAGCTGTGCTCTGACTGTCAGTAGAATGGACCTTATTCTCCCCCATGAACTTGATGCTTAGTAAAGTAGTTTGCATGATGAGTTATGATTTGTGGCAATAATGTTAAATCATAATTCAGTTACCGTGACTATTTTGATGCTACTGCCATGATGGTAACTTGACCTCCAATTTACTTCACCAGGTATCAGCTACATGGGGTGGAAGAGGTACATTGTGCTACAATCAAAGCATGGTTAAATTTCCATCAGATTTGGAGTGACTGGGGTAGGAAAAGTTACTGGGCCTCCTGCAGAATTCTGGAGTTTGTGAGGCACAGAAAGGCCACTTTCTATACTACAAACCCTAGAATTCTGCAGGAATTGGATTTAAAGTGGATTTAAAGTGGATCCATGCTCTAGTGCAGTGGTTCTTAACCTGTGGGCCACGGAACACCAGTGGGCCACAAGGTTCCTTCCTCTTCAGGGCCGTAGCCAGGATTTTGTTTCGAGGGGGGGCTGAGTTTGATTCGGGGGGGGGGGGGCTGAGTCTAAGTGAGAGAGGTTCTACCCTACCAAACCTTTTGTATCATTCTCCCAATACCCCCATGAATATGGGATATATTGAGCATGGTGATGATATGAATAAGTGTAACAGTTTAACTAACGTACCAATAAGGCCTTCTCGCGGACCACCCTGAGAATTTCAGGGGGGGGCTGAAGCCCCCAAGCCTCCCCCCCCCCCCCGCTACATGCCTGTTCCTCTTTATTTTATTTATTTTATTTCTGCTCCTTTTGCACTGTCTGCCATTATTTCCCTGTCGCTGACCATGGCATATGTTCTGTATCAGAAACTAGAGATGATGTGGTCTATCCAATGCGATTTTTGGAATCAGCACCCCAAACCCAATCTAAAGTTGACCAAAAACTGATTTGTAACTCTTTAGTACTTGTTGGAGAGTGGTCCCTGGTCAAAGTGGTCCCTGGTCAAGTGGTTCCTGGTAAAAGTTGTTCCTGGTCAATGTGGTCCCTGGTCAACATGGTCCCTGGTCAAAAAAAAGTTGGGAACCACTGCTCTAGTGTGATGAGGTAGTTAGTTATAGAAAAACAAAATGATCCAGGATTCTAGTTCTTATTTGCATGTTATCAAGCATAAATGTAGTAAAATAGACAGAAGCAAAGCTGTAAAATGCAATGGGAAGAATGTCAAATACTACTCCCAGTTGTAGCATCTTTAAGATTAATTGTGAGAAAGAGGTTGGTAGCCTAAGCTTTCATAGACCAGATGAAATAGGTGTAAGTCTGTGAAAGCTTATACTACCAAGTTCTTCCCCTCAGGGCCCTATATCCCGTGATCTGATCCCAGGTTTTCTGCTTTAAACTGGATTATATGAGTCTGCATTGCCAGATAATCTGAGATAAACAGAAAACCTGGGATCAGATCCTGGGATATAGGGCCTGTTTGGAAGGGTCCTCAGTGAATCTCAAAGGTGCTGAAAGATTCCTTTGCATATTGATCTGTACTAATATGGCTATGTATTTGAAGCATCTATTCCCAATAGATGATGACGATGATGGCGATGATGAGAATGATATTATATGCAACCTTGTGGCCATTAAAGAATGGACACTCTTAGAAAACCAAAACTTACTAACACTGGAAGGCCATGACCTTTGTGCTGGCTGGCACGCGTACCTTTGGTACAATAGAAGAAAAGTGGAATTTTTTTTTACACATCACTACATCAGGTCAGCCCTGATAAAAACCTGGGAAAAACACAAACAAAGGTTATGTAGACATACCCCCCTATGGGTTTCTCCTGTTGAGGCATTCCATAGAAAGGAACTAGCCAGGAACAACTGGATTACATATAAACAGATTCCGAAGAAACCAAATAAAGTGTGGACTATTAAATCAATGGAAGAATTAAGAAATGAACAACAAACCCTCTCGTGGTTTCAATATTACCAAATAAACCAGAGGTTTAAAGAGGATCAGAAAATAGGATTCAGTGAAGACAAAATATGGGACTCAATAATGAAAAATAAAAATATAAGTTTTCTGTATAAACAGCTTTTAAGATGGGAAACAGAAGACGAGCAGATAAAGGAGTGCCACACAAAATGGGCTAAAGACTTAGGCCATTCCATCTTACTTCAGCAATGGGAGGAAATCTGGTTGAAAAAACTCAAATACACCACAACTACAGAAATAAGGGGAAACTGGCTTAAAATGCAATTCAGGTGGCATCTCTATCCAGCAAAATTGGCTAAATTTAACAAAAAGACATCAGACAGATGTTGGAAGTGTAATAGGGAAATAGGAACTTACCTCCACCAATGGTGGGAGTGTAAAAAAGTACTCAAATATTGGAAAGAAATACACAAGGAAACACAAAAATTTCTAAAATTAAAATTTAATAGAGACCCCCAATTCTATCTGCTCGGCATATCAAACCCAGCTCTTAATGAGAATTAAGAGAAAATATTTTTCATTCTAATTGCCTGTGCCCGTATAACTCTTGCAAGACATTGGAAGATGAACTCGATCCCAGACCTCGAGGAATGGACATTTAAGATATTGGACATGATCCAAATGGTCTCCTTAACTCAAAAATTCTACAATAGAAAGAACACGACGGACCGGTCGGGGTTTAAAACATATATACTAAATCAAAGACTAAAGTTTATAATAGATATTAATGATATATAACAAAAACAGAAAAGAATTTATTCCATTAAGGAATAATTCATATTTAATGGAATAATATATTCTTAATTAACTAGTTAGGACCATAAACACGGAAGCGAAGCTGGTAAACCAAGGCACTTCTCCGGGAAGTCTTTTATGTTACTGTTTCTCACCCTCCCTCCTTACCCCCCGAACTTCCCTCCACCACCCCCCTCCCCAAATCTTCCCTATTTGGTCAACCCCATCCCACACCCCACATATGTTGAAAAGCACAATAAAAATTATTACCAAAAAAATGATAATGCTATTATAGCACCCCTCATGTGTAGGGAGAGAGATGCTAAAATATACTAGCACATACCCATGTTTCCCGAAAGTAAGACAGCGTCTTACTTTCTTTTCCCCAAAAAAGTCCCCTACGGCTTACTTTCGGGTACGTCTTATATAACCCAAGACGCACCCGTCGCCACGCCCACACCGCCGCTGCTGCCGCCGCCGCCGCCACGCCGCCGCAAACCGGCCCCATGTGCCGTGGCACACCTCCGGCACACCTCCGCGGCACACCTCTTCGCCAGGCCTCCAAGGAAGGGAGGGGAAGAGAGCCAGAGGCGTGGCGAGGAAGCACCGCGTCACAGTGACGCGTCGGGCGTTGTCCCGCCCCTGGCTCCTTTCCCCTCCCTTCTTTCTTCCAAGCAAGGGAGGGGAAAGGAGCCAGGGCATGGTGAAGAAGCGCCGCGTCACAGTGACGCGTCGGGCTTCGTTCCGCCCCTGGCCCTTTCCCCTCCCTTCTTTCTTCCAAGCAAGGGAGGAAAGGAGCCAGGGCGTGAGGAAGCGCCGCGTCACCGTGACGCGCCGGCGCCGTCCCGCCCCTGGCTCCTTTTCCCCCTCCCTTCTTTCGTCAAGCAAGGGAGGGGAAAGGAGCCAGGGGTGGAGCGGGCGACGCGTCACTGTGACGCGACGCCTCACCACGCCCCTGGCTCCTTTCCCTCCTTGCTTGGAAGAAAGAAGGGAGGGGAAAGGAGCCAGGGCGGACTAGCGCCGACGACGTCACTGTGACGCGACGCTTCCTCACCACGTCCCTGGCTCTCTTCCCCCTCCCTTGCTTGAAGGCCTGGTGAAAAGGTGTGCCGCGGAGGTGTGCCGGAGGTGTGCCGCGGCACATGAGGCCGGTTGCGGCGGCGGAGGCGGCGGCGCGGCGGGACGAGGTACGGCTTACTTTTGGGGTACGGCTTATATAAGCTGACCCCCCCGACACCCCCGATATGTCTTACAATCGGGGGTGTCTTACTTTCGGGGAAACACGGTATGAGCTTTTATTGAAAGAATTGTCCATAGACACACCCAGTTTTTTATGATGTTTTCTAGGAGCTGATCATGTATGCATGTTATGTACTACAACTTCATTTAGTCCCAGGGGACCAATGGTCATGGATACTGGGAGTTGTAGTAAAACACATGCAGATACCACATTGGGAAAGACTGCCCCAAGGTTTAGCTACGTGTCTTCTGCTCACTGTGCTATGCAGTATGCACTTATTTCTGGGTTAGTGCAATAGGAGAGAATGCAATAATGTCGTCTAATGCTGTTTCTCAGCCCTCTTTTGGCCCTGCTAGAACACTTAAGGGCAACTTCTGTGACTACTTAACATTTATATAGCTCTGGATTATGTGAAAGGAGCTACTGTGTGCTTTTTGTGAGGGCGGGGGAGGGGGGGGAGAATGGAAGTGCATTGTCACAAGCTCTTTCAAAGCCACCACATTAAAAATAAATCTTTCCATTCATCTATTTTCTCACTGCATTTGTGCTGGAATAATAGCTGCTTTCATAAGAAAACCTATGTTACATTCCGTCCTCTTAACCCAAAGCAGACTGCAGTGATGTCACACACAGCTATCCTCAGCCATTAAACCACGGCACAAACGTTGATGTAAGCAAAGAAAATTGAATTGTTTTGCAAGAGAAGAACTTCAAATTAATTTCTCCCTCCTTGTGGTGTGAACATTTCAGAAGCAAGTTAATATAAAACTTGGCCAAATTCTGTTAAACCTGATAATTGGTATTGTGCTTGTCCTGCCAAAACCGTGTCAGACGCTGACATCTGTAAACACAGAATCCTAGTGGAAATATAACAGCTAAACACAACGGAAGCAATAAATTTCAAAAGTATTCAAATATAATATCAATATCAAGAAGTGCCCATATACATAACATGAGAGCATCACGCACTGCACGCAAGCCACACATTCAATACCATACCGAGCGACGGGATGTAAAAGGAACAGTCATAGGTGGGGGAAGTGAAGACCGGTGTTAAGGAAAGTTCATACTGGAGTCCATGGTAAGTCCATCCATAGTCTATTTCACTATCCAAAGTCCACTCAAAGCGTCCAAGAATTATCCCCAACAAGATATTCCTCAGAAGTCGCGGCTGCACTAATCCTTAAACCGGTATGTGGCTTGTGTAGCAGGGAGACGCCCGAAGGAGCCGCAATGGTCTAACTGTGAGCCCGATCCGTTTCGCCCTAGCGGGCTTCCTCAAGCAGCAGATGGCAATAGTATAAGGTGGCGTGACACAGGAAATATATACATTGTGCAATAACAACAATAACATATGATGTATACATGCAACCTATTTTCACAGTAGTAAAATGCACCAAGGCGTGAGCCATACATACCAAGGCATGGTTAGAACAGTATTTCCCAACCTTCGGGCGTCTCCCGAAGGGAAAGTCAATTAGAAATTGTTAATTGACTGAGTGAGTCATGCTTAGAGCTCTAAAATGTTACTTTTTTAGTTCTACAACTCCCAGGCTTTTGTAGCCAGCATAACCAATGGACATATTGGTTGATAGATTCTAGGGACTGTAAACCATTTTTTCTCAGCAGCAGGAAAAGATAGATCTAGAATGGCTGTAATAGGCTGTGTGAATTCACATTGTGCATGAGCTCAGGCATGGGCAAACTTTGGCCCTCCAGGTGTTTTGGACTTCAACTCCCATAATTCCTATCAGTCGGTAAATTGGCTAGGATTTCTGGAAGTTTATTTATTAGACTTATTAGCCGCCACTCCCAGTGGCTCGGGGCAGCTTACATCAACACCACGATAAAATCACAATCTACAATAGCATTAAAACCACAGAATAAAACGATTCCTAAAAGAAAACACAAACTCAGAAGATAGCATATCACAGCTCAAAGGCCTGCCGGAATAGGACCGCCTTGCAGGCCTTCCGAAAAGCCAACAGATTGCGCAACGCCCTAACCTCTGGAGGTAATGCGTTCCAGAGGACTGGGGCGATGATGGAGAATGCCTTTCTCCGTATTGAAGTTAGGTGGTATTGTTTAACATTGGGCACGGCTAGAAGATTCCAGTCTTCAGATCTAAGTGTTCTCATGGGACAGTATGGGATTAGGCGGTCCCTCAAATACATTGGCCCCAGACCATACAAGGCCTTAAAAGTCAAGACTAACACGCAGAATTGGTGTAATGTGGCAGCTCGCAGGAAGCCCAAAACATCTGGAGGGGCAAAGTTCACATTATTGTTCAAATATGTCAGTTTTTTTTATTTGCATGGAATTTGTTCTCATAGAAATTAAATGTGATTTATTTAAAACTAACATAGGCCTGTGCAATCAACTCAATTGGGGGGGGGGGGGGAGCGGCAAATATTTTCTAAAGTGTTTCTAAAATATTGTTAGGGGTCCATATTATAACTATAATGATGCAACAAAATTTTCATTACTTTTTTCATTAAGTAATTGTGCAAGTGGGGAAGCTTCCACAGCTCCATTCTCCCTCATTTTAGAGCTATTGGGATGAAACTTGCTACAATGGTAGACCACGTTTACCACTGTTACCCCTCCCCCCCCAAGTTTCAGAATTATCAGTCATCCACTGAATTTTGGGAATTTTAAAACGTTTTTAGGAACAACATTTTAAAAAAGCTACAGGAGCTATCTCCTTGAATTTCTATTTTCAATGACACAACATCACCAGGGCATAATCCCCCCTCCCCAATTTCCAGAAAGATTTGCACATCCACTGATTTTTAGGGCATTTTAAGCAATATAAACTTCAGTACTATTTCACTGGAAGACCCCAGGGGCCATCCTGTCCAACCCTCTTCTGCTAGGCAGGAAAAGCACAGTCAAATCACATCCAACAGATGCCCATCCAGCCTGTGAAATAATAATAACGATAGCAATAGGAAACTAGATACACTTTTGAGTTACTGCCTTTCAACTTTGTCTACCTCAACTCCCAACAATACCCTTTTATCTCAAAATCCTTTTAGAGAATGAGCACAGGTTCTCCCACCAAAACATTGAGGAAGGTGGAGGAGGAAATGTAGTTTGGGATGGTGAGGACCGCTATGACAGAGAATTCAAAAGGCCCCACCCAAAACTACATTTCCCAGAATTCTGCTCGCTTCAGAATACTGGAGCTGCCCTCATTAAAGCTTTAATGTGATGGTCTCTGCCTGTCTCTCTTCTGGGCCGGCCATGTGTTGGAGGGGCTTCTTCCTTGCCTGGCCATCCAGCCAGGCATCCCTCTCTCATTCCTATTCTCCTGGGCCCCCTTCGCCTCCCGCTTTGAGAAAAGAGGTTAGCTTCTCCACCCTCCTCGGGGCTCTTTGGGGAAATCAATCCCAGCCCTTTTTTGGGGGGATCAGCACCTACAGTGGAGACCTGGAGCCCTTTATGAGACTTAAATAACTCTTCTGAAAGTTATAGGTCAGTGTTTTGAATCTTAAGTTTTTTTGTGCGGGCACCTCTCGTGTTTCTTAATATCGCTTTATATGTACAAATCTTACAAAATAGATACAACAAAACAAGGCACAAACAAAGTTTTGCACAGCCCTAATATGTTGCCTGGATAGGCATTTTCCGAATATAGGATTCTATTACAAACTGAATTATTACCCAGGTTTTGTCATCTTGGCAACTCCTTTCTACAGCTCACTTCCATTTTTTCTGACAAAGCCTTCACTTAGAACATCTCCATGTCAATAAACCTTATTGATGTTCTAGCCCTCTTCCATTTGTCACCTCTTTCACTGAGATAGCCTTTCTATCAATATACTGCCCACTTGTGATTGCATATGTGCATTGCACACACACATACATATTTATTCATTTTTTAAAGACACAAACCCAATGGGATAGAATTTCTTACTTGAAGCTCTGACAGTATTTTAAGTTGGATAAAGGAAAGGTATGTGTACCAAGTTTGGTCCAGATCCATCAAGCCATGTAAGATCCTTTATGGAACATACATACATACATATTTCACTATTATATACTATATAGAGAGAGGGGAGAGAGAATAGATAATGTCAATAAACAATTGAATTATATATATAATTTTAAAATTAAATGGTGGCTTACAAAGTTTATTTTTAAAATGTAATGTGCAGTTTCACACAGACCTAAATTCAATTGCAGTAAGACCTCCTTATCTGCAAGTTAATTTTCCATGGTTTCAGTTACGTGCAGTCAATCAGAGTCCAAAAATATAATGTATCCCCCTTGATCCATGGTTTTGCTTTCTGTGGTTTTAGTTGCATGCAGTCAATCAAGTCCCAAAAATATTACTGGCATGGGGTTCAGTACTATCCATGGTTTCAGACAACCATAGGAAGTCTTAGACTAGTCCCTGAACTGGGCTCCATCCACCAAATCATTAGAATGTACATAAGTGCCAATTTGCCATCCAATAGATCTAACAATAATTATAATAAAACGTTATTTCTAACCCGCATCCATCCCTTTGGAGGGGACTCGGAGCGGCTTACATGGGGCCGTGCCCGAACAACACATCACAAAATATCAGAAACATCGAGAACAGTAAAAACAATAAAAGCAATAAACACAATCAAATACACAATAAAATGTGAAAACACAACAACACAAGTGACTCCAAAGCAGAAATGACAGGGCGGGCCACATGTACATATAAAATATTTTTAAAACTCGGGGGAGATAACTGGAGTAGTATCGAAACATAAAGGGTCACATAGGGGGGAAGAGGTCTCACCAGAAACGGGGGCATTTTGGAGTCTAATCTCCAAAGGCCAGGTGGAAGAACCAGGTTTTCAGTTGTTTTCTGAAGGATTTCAATGAGGGGGCATTCCTAATCTCTCCCAGGAGGGAATTCCAAAGACAGGGGGGAGGAGGAGAAAACTTTCTCCCTAGTGCTCACAAACTGTGTCTGGGAGGCTGGCAGTGGCGAAAGGAGGGCCTCCCCTGAGGCGCGAAGGGCTCGGGCTGGTTCATGGGAGAAGAGCCGGTCACGAAGGTAGGCAGGTCCCAAACCATTTAGGGCTTTATAGGTAATCACCTGCACCTTGAATTGGGCTCGGAAAATAAACGGCAGCCAGTGGAGCTCTTTAAACAGGGGAGGTTGGCCGCTCCCTGTAACCTGCCCCAGTTATTAATCTGGCAGCCGAGCGTTGGACAAGCTGAAATTTCCGGGCCGTCTTCAAGGGAAGCCCCATGTAGAGTGCATTACAGTAATCCAATCTAGAGGTAACCAAGGCGTGGACCACCATGGATAAGTCAGACTTCACGAGGTATGGTCGCAGTTGGCGCACGAGTTTTAACTGTGCAAAGGCTCTCCCAGCCACCGCCGACACCTGAGCATCAAGCGTCAGCACTGAATCCAAGTGAACCCCCAAACTGCGGACCTGTGACTTCAGGGTCACTCTATTTGGAGGTAGATTAAGACTAGAGAAAGAAATAGAGCCTTTCAGATTGCAGTCATGATCAAATAGAACCACTTGAAATGGTCCACAAAAAAAGTGCATAGGAATTTGTTTGGCTTTAGCTTGACAACTGAAAACCAAAAGAAAAATCCTCCCTCACATTTTATTTCAAGCATTTTAATTCTGTTCTGAAGCCAAAAAAAAAATCTCCAAGAATGGCTGACATATGAAACATTGAGAAAAAGACAGTTCTTGCCTGGGGGCTTATGAGCTAAATAGACATGATTTAAAAGGAACAAGACATAAGGAGAAAACCAAGTGATCTTTCTGCAGGGTTGACTTGAATGGCCCTGGGTCCCATCTAACCTGATGATAACCTGCTGGAATTGCAGCCGCTAGAGATAGTTGAGAATAGACCTTCGGATAAAAGGTGTTCCTTCAAATGCCCTCTAACATTTCACAGATGAAAATCAGTACATTTGCAGCCAATGACATCAGTGTGGTCAAGATGGCAAAAGTGATAAATGTGGGAAAACACAGAAGCTAGGAGAGATTTTAGCAGAAGGGGGTGTTACCCGAGTCTCCTAGGAATTGGCTGTGTCAGTAAGCTGGTGGATCGCACCTCATGATGCCCTCTTTCTGTCAGAGGATGAGCTATGACAATGTAACACAAATAGACTGGTAAAATGTGTGTTGTACTGTGATTCCCGTTCCATCAGGCAGGACTTACACAGTTAAAAATATGATTCCACTTGAACTGTCATGGCAGTATCCATTGGAATCATAGGATTTGCAGTTTGGTGCAGTACTAAGGACCTCATCACATTGATGAGGTCATTTGGATCAATTTGCCACCCTCCGTTGTGAATTGGGGGTGGGTGGGAGTGGGGAAATCCAGGTGCCCCACCTCACTGTCAACTGATACTTCCCCATCACATGTGGAGAAGCGCTGCGGCATGGTTTGTACCCATGTTAGCCCCGTTGTTTCAAGGAGGCTCCCGTGTTGGCTTCTGCCCCAGTTGAGACATGGAGCCCCACTGAAAGTGAGGCTACACCATGTGATGGGTGGTGTGGGGCTCCTTGACTCACCTAGGGCAGAAGTGTCCTATGACACTGACATTTCCTCGTGTGATGAGATCGTAAATCTTTCAGGCTGACATTTCTAAATGTCTCTCCCTACACTGCCAATTCTAGGATTTCCAAAGGTAATTGTCATGGAATTAAAATGGAATAATAGCACTATAACTGTATAGTGTGGATCGGTCTGTGGCTCCTACCCCAAGAATTGTGTTTTTTCCTCAACATGCATTCACTTTTCAGCTTTCTCAGTTGCTTTCCCAGTTCTCAACATCCCAGCAGATATGCTTATCTCTTTCTTCTTCTGCATTAATGAGCCATTCAAGTTACAATAATAGTAGGTGCAATAGCATTGCTTTTTTCCTGTCCTGAATAACACTGGAATAATGACTCATTTTCTTCTCTTCCCAAAGGTAAGCATCTGGAAGAACTTTGGGATATTAACTTCCTTCCTTTGCCATGGCTGACAAGGATCTTGTCTGATCATTACCATGCAGTGAGTTGGTATGCTTACTACAGCATGCATATGGGAAGCTCTAATTCATTTTATCATCACAGATTTCTTATCTGATGTTTCCCTAAGAGATAAACTGTGTACTAAGGGTGGTTGATCCATTAAAAAAATTGATTCTAAACTCATGGGGGGGGGGGATTTCCCTTGCTAGGTCGTTATAGAAATTATTCCGAAAAATTGTAAATAAATTTTGTAACTGAAACGTAATTACGAACAAATTTTCATTTTTATTCGTTACGCCAGCTGGGAGGCTAGAATGGAGGGCTTGCTCTCCACTCTTCCCCCAGGTCAGAAGCATCTCGGATTAAATTTAATCTGAGATGCCTCTCAGATGGGAAGGCAGGGAGGCTAGAATGGAGGGCTATATTTAATGTGCGATGCCTCTCAGCTGGGGGGGGAGGGAAGAAGGGAGAGCAAGCACTCCCTTCTTCCCTCCCTGCCCCCCCCCCGAGCTCAGAAGCATTGCGCATTAAATATAATGATGCCTCTCAGCTGGGGGGGAGGGCAAGGAGGGAAGAGTGGATGGCAAGCCACTCCCTCCACCTCAGAAGCATCCCGGGTTAAATATAACCCGGGATGCTTCTGAGCTGCAGCCATCCACTGAGAACATAAGAAGAGCCATGCTGAATCGGGCCTCAGCCCATCTATCCAGCATTCTGTGTCACACAGTGGCCCACCAGTTGTACACAGGGATCTCTAGCGGAAAGGAGGGCAAAACCCTCACCTGCTCCCGACCCCCCACAACCAGTACCCGGGGAAAATCCTGCCTGCCTCCATCAACACAGAGGTGGCACTTGGATGTCCATTTAGGTAACTACTGATTCCCTTGGTATCCACTCTTCCCTCCCTCCCTCCCCCTCCACCTCAGAAGCATCCCAGGTCAAATATAACCTGGGATGCCTCTGAGGTGGTGGGGAAAGGAAGGGGTGTGTGGAATCAAAGCTTGATGCGGTTCAGTTCTTAGCAGGGAAGGAGGTGCGGACGCTCCTCCTTCCCTACTAAGACCTGAACTGCATCAAGGCTTGACGCACTTTAGTTCTTAGCAGGGAAGGAGGTGTGGAGGGCATCCCCTCGCGTCCTCCTTCCCTGCTGAGAACTAACTCCGAGATTCGGAGGAATTTCCTCCTGTTCTCCAGGCTCTCCCTCCGCTTCTGAGGGAGAGCCTGGGGAAACGGAGGAAAGCTTGGCCAGGCTGCTTCCAAAGCACCCGCCTCAGCTCTCCGCTGGCGAAAGGAGAAAGGAGGGTGCTGCTGCCCTCCAGTCTCCTCTTGCGAGTTGAGAACTGAGGAGGGGAAAAAATGACCTAATAACGTGCCCTTTACCAAAAAAAATGCCAATCCCGGGCTCGGTTTTGAAACTTCACTTCCAGGTTGGACGCCAAGGGTCAATACAGGGTCAAAAGAATTTCAAATACAAAAAATTAACGGGTTTCAAAGTATTTAAATTGGAGATATCCACCCCTACTGTGTACATGTGTGTGCCATGCACAGTAGTCTGCCCATAGCCACAGGTTTATTTATCCAAATCTGACAAAATGTGTGCTCTAGGCATTTTCTAACTTCTCTAATGCAGTTCTATTGTATTCTTGGGCCAGAAGTCTTTCGTTTCAATAGGGTTAACTATTATCCATGGTTTTGCGTATCCACACAAAGTCTGGGAAAAGCCTATTAAACATCAGAATGTTGGATAAGCAGAAATGTCAGGTACTAAGGAGGGATTAAGGAAAAGCCTATTAAACATCACATTGCGTTATGATTAAACACCAAAACATCATGTTTTAAACAAATGGACAGAATAAGCAGTTCAATATACAGTTACATTATGTAGTAATTACTGTGATTACAAATTTAGCACCAAAACACTGCAATGTATTGAAACAGCTGTGGATCTGGGCAGGAGGCAGACTGTGTTGGATAATACAGAATATTGGATGAGTGAAGGTTGGATAAGCGAAACTCTAATGTAATTTAATTTTGATGAAGCAAGCTTTTTAAAAACGTTTTATTGTACATTTCCATTGCCCTCTGTGTAAACCCAAATTAAGCGTAAAGGGCCACTGATTTCATATAACATCCTGAGGACAGCTGCATTAATGTCTTTCAGCAAAGTTGACAGTCACAAACAGCTATAGGACTCTTTGCTGATTGATAATAAAACTGGCATTTCTTTTAGGAAGCTGTTTTGTAGGTTATATATAATTCAGCACAAACAATAATGTTGTATCTGTTGGGCAGTATGAGAGTGGGAGCTTTATGGAGCCTAAAAGAGATTGGTCCTATTTTTAAAAATAAGAAGTTGTGTGTAATTCAGTGTGCATTGTTACTTTATGTTGCTGACTACATAGAAGCATAGCCAGCCAGCTATCTAACTATCTAGCAATCTAGTAGCTAGTTATATCTAGCTCAGTGTTTCCCAACCAGTGTGCCAGGGCACACTAGTGTGCTGTGCGCGATCATCAGGTGTGCCGTGGGAAATTGGAACCTCCAGGAGGGGAGGGGGGAGAGTCTAGTGTGTTGAAGTATAAAAACCCTAAGAAACCTACCTCAATAAAGGCACAAAATTCCAAACACCCCCCTCCCCACCCGTTGTCTACTTGGTCTCTCCCTCTCCATGCATTGGGAAGGCCCACCTTCCTTTCCCCAAGTAGAAACCTCCTCTTGCCCCCAGGCCTAATGTCGGATGGTTCAGTCCAGCACCGGCCCCGCCCCTTCCTCCTCCCCCTCCTCCCCGGTGCGCGCGAAACCGCTCTCGGCCTCCCTCTGACTCCCTGCCTGCTGCCGCCGCCTTCCTTCCTGCTTTACTAGCCCCCAGATGCCCAACCAGGACGCCCCGCTGACCCCCGAGGAGCTGCGCAGGTGGTGAATGAGGCTCCTGCTCCCCACAACCCTAATTCAAGCCTGGCGGGGAGGGAGGGGGCAACCTAAGTGAGAGGGAGACTGCTGATCTTTCGAGACCCCCCCTCCAGAAACTGTAACTCCCAAATGTCAAGGTCTATTTTTCCCAAACTCCATCTGTGTTCACATTTGGGCATATTGAGTATTCATGCCAAGTTTGGTCCTGGTCCAACATTGTTTGAGTCCACAGTGCTCTCTGGATATAGGTGAACTACAACTCCAAAACTCAAGGACAATGCCCACCAAACTCTTATAGCATTTTCTCTTGGTTATGGGAGTTCTGTGTGGGAAGTTTGTGTCTCTCTGCCATTCCTGCCAGGATATCTATGTTGTGTTCATCAAAACAGGCCCAGGTTTCACACCGAGTGTATAAATACACTATATGTATTACTGTGTTAGAGTGTCATTTTGTGTAATTTTGTGTTGGTGGTGTGCCCCAGGATTTTGGTTATGGGAGTTCTGTGTGGGAAGTTTGTGTCTCTCTGCCATTCCTGCCAGGATATCTATGTTGTGTTCACCAAAACAGGCTCAGGTTTCACACCGAGTGTATAAATACATTTAAAAACATATTAACTATATGTATTACTGTGTTAGAGTGTCATTTTGTGTAATTTTGTGTTGGTGGTGTGCCCCAGGATTTTGCAAATGTAAAAAGTGTGCCGTGGCACAAAAAAGGTTGGGAAACACTGATCTAGCTATCCATCCATCCATCCATCCATGCATACATACATCTGTCCAGCTATCCAACTATCAATCGAGCTAGCCATCGATCCATCCATCCATCGATCCATCCATCCATCTAGTTATCGTAGGTACCTATCTAGCTACCCAGCCAGCTAACCATTTATCTATCCATCTAGCTATCCATCCATCCTTCCTTCCTTCCAGCCAGCTAGCCATCTAGCTATCTAGCAACCTATCTAGCTTTACAACCCAATTTACACTAGAAATTAGTCAAAGTTGAGGGATAGATGCATTCAGTAGATGGGTCCTACAAGAAAAAGGCATTGACTTTTCCTTCCAAGTCTGCTTTCTGATGCTGGTGCAGGAAAGTTGTGTCTAAAGAGGGAGTGGTAAGCATCTGCACCAACGTACAAATTCTTTTTGGTGATAAATATGTGATTACTACAGAGCTAAAGCTTTTATCAAGTCAGAAAAAAAGTTTTTCTGGTCTTCCTGAAGTAGCTGGTCCAATTATGAATCTGAATCAGACATGCCAGATACAAAGAACCAGTTATAACTCAAATTGCTGTTGAGAAAACTTGAGCTATTATGCAGTACAGTGGGCCCTCCAGATCCATGGGGACTGCCATGGATGACAAAAAGTATTATTAAATGGTGAAAACATGTGTGATTTTTAATCAGTCTGTTTGTATAT
Source organism: Anolis apletophallus (assembly GCA_030556195.1). NCBI lineage: Eukaryota > Metazoa > Chordata > Lepidosauria > Squamata > Anolidae > Anolis > Anolis apletophallus. Next base: position 92,245,357 of record JARBWK010000010.1, read on the forward strand.
ACCACAATTTTAGGTATGGGCTACAATAATCTGCAGTACTGCTATGAGGGCTGACTCATGGCTAACAGAGAAGCCAAAGGATAGCACTGTTCCCTTATGTATCATTTAAATCCATCATTTTGTGAATATTGTTGAAGAATTCTGTATGAGAGATAATAATATTTTCCTTGCCTTTCAGCTGGAGAATGGTGGTGACATGGTATTTCAGAGTGACTTTAACACTCAGGCAGTGAGATTTGGCTTGGTGCTTACAGAGGTAACTAGTAACTACACTAAAATATGAAGAACTGCAGATAAGGAAGGGAAGGACAATATATCGGCAAATAGGGACATCTAATAAAAAGTGGTCCCTGCGACATTGGGGAGTAGACTAGTGGGAACCATGGGGAAAATTTCTGGGCCTTCTGGAGACCACTTACATTGTACTCCAGTCCCTACCATCGAAGAATGAAAAGTGGAAAATGAACAACAAAGAGCACTGTAAGCTGAGATAGAAAGTGAGGGTGATGTAGAGCCATTTTTTGAATGGTTGCTGGAGCAAAGGCACTATGAGAAAGTGTTGAACGAAGGACTTCATCACATTGAGGGGGGGATTGGCCACAGATCATTGCCCCACACCCCACCTTGCCCTTCACCTCATTCCATGGGGGAAAGCGTCGCCACCCGGCTTCCCCGCCCCCCTTTGTTTCCTATGCAGCATGGGAAGCCTTTCATGTTACCAGCACTGCCTTAATGACACTTTGACTTCACTTGAGGCACAGAACCCCACAGGAAGTAGATTGACGTCATGTGATAGGATCTGATAGGCTCTGTGTCTCAAGTGAGGTCAAAGTGTCGTAGGATGGGCAATTTTGCCCATCTGATGGGGTTGTAAGGCCATTACCTGTGTTATAGCACAAGATGTTTAATCATTTTCCTCTTCCATAATTGTATGGTACCAGCAGGAATTTTATAAGAACAAGCAAACTAAACAAGAAGACGGGATCCATGATGCCCCTGCCGTCTTCTCTTTTAGTAGAATATCAGAACGGGCAACTGCTATATCCATTTCGACAGCTATAGTTGCCTTCCTCTCTTCCATCTTAGATGTCAGGAAGAGTGTAGGCAGAGATAGATTTTTGTATGTGTCTGTTTGCATGAACTCATTCATTGAGGGAGGGTGCCAGTATTGAATAGCCATCAAAATAGCTGCTCTATAAAAAAAATGAGTCTGCTCTTCTGGCATGTCAGCAAATGAATAAATATATCCAATGTTCACTGGAATACTAGGCAAAAACGATGAAGCCAAAGGTATATGATGCAATAAATCAAAATTTATTAAAGGCTATATAGCTGGTGAGTAAATACTCACCATAAAAAAATGATTTATTGTCTGCTCTTCTGGCATGGCAATGGCCGTGGGGCAGCTTCGTGAAGACATTCCTACTTCTTGCCCCTGAGCTGCCAGCTTGTAATCTACACTGGTGTAAGCAAAGTGTGGGAGTATTGTAACTATAAGGGGAGGGGAGGAAAGAAATTGAAAACATGTGCTCAAGTTGGGAGATAAGAGAGTAAAACTACATCTAGAATTTTTGAGATGAATTATATTTACACCTACCTACCTCAGGCCCCGATTACCCATAAGGCCAACAAGGCCATGGCCCATGAGCGCAGGCCTAGGAGGGCGCCAAATCACGGATAAAAAAACCCAAAAATCCTTTCTCTTCTTCCTTCCTTAGGCTGAGGCACCTCCTTCCTTCCTTCTTTCCTTCCCTCCCTCTCTTTCATTCCTTCCCCCTTCCACCACATCCGAGAGGGGGTGGGGGCCGCCGCAGGGGGGGGGGGGTGGAGAGGGCGCGCTGGTTGCCTAGGCGACGTCGGCCGCCTTCATCCCGGCATCCTGCGCGGCACCCGCCCCTTTTCGGCAGCAGCGGCGTCTGCGACCAATGGCGCGCCTCTCCCGGAACTAACCTGCGGGGCTGGGTGATGTCAGGTGCGGCGGCGGCAGTGAGGGCGAGGAGGAAGAGGCAGAGGGAAGCCGTGGCACCTCTTAGCGAGCGCTGCGGCCTCTGCCTCCTCCGCCATGTTCCTTGGTGCTGCAGCGGCCCCGGGGGCTTCCCTTCCTTCCTCTTCCTTCTCCGAGGAGGAGGACGGAAGGGAAGCCCTGGGGCCGCTGCCGCTTTATGCGTGTACCCAGGAACATGGCGGAGGATGCCGCGGCGCTCGTGCCCTGCTGCACATGCCTGGAAGCAGCCCCGCCCCCAGGGGCGGGGCTTCCAAAGTGTGGCCTAGGGCGCCAAAAGCAGTTAATCCAGGCCTGACCTACCTTGCTGCTTGCAATCTTCCACCCTTTCTCCAACAAATAAAAAAAATCTAAATAATATTCTGACAGGTCACTTTCAGAAAATGCAGCTTAATTATTTCAGGTCACTGCAAGTTTTGGATGGCATAGGTGACAGATGAGAACAGAAACCATCTATTCAGAACACGGAGGAGTATATAAACCCTTTTTAAAGAACCAAATAAATAAAAAGGCTCCTTGAAGAAGAAGAAAAGATCTTTTCCTCATAAAATATAATATAACAATATGTACCATATTCAAATGTATGGAGAGATCTTCAAAACTATTTGCTGTCACAGTACTAAAATACTTTTTACAGAATCTCTGTTGGTAGCTTAGTTGTCTTGCAGATGTTGTCAACATTCCTGCACCAAATGTGTGCTGTTTCACTGTTCTGCTATGGTTCTTACAATGTAAAAAATAATTTAATCATGTTTCCCCTTGACCGATGAGTTATTTCTTCCTGTTAAGAGATCCTTTGCTGATATTTTTGCTGAAAGTTTTGAAATTAGCTGGGATAAAGCTGCATTAATAATAATAATAAAAATACTGGCTACTTTAGGAACCAAGATACCATTCCGAAATCGTTTCCATTTATGGATTCTTCTTTGAGATAAAAGCAGTCAGGCACGATGCTTCAGCGTACAGTTTTTATATGCAGGTAAGAAAATCATGTGAATGATTATCTGGATTTCACAGTGACTTTGGCTTTGGAGATGTTTGGTTGTAGCAAATATGGGAGGGGCTACATCTAGTCCAGGGGTTCCACATTCCTCATCCCAGCTATATACATTTACATGAGAAACTGCATTAACAGAATCAGACCATTAATCCATTTAGATCAGAGGTGTCCAATCATTGGTCCTTCATGTGTTTGACACTCCAATTTCCAGAAGCACTGGCCAACTTGTCCAATGGTCAGGAGTTCTGGGAGCTGAAGTCCAAACACCCAGAGGACCAGAGGTTGGACACCACTGATCTACGTATTATCACTGGCAGTTAAGAAAATCATATTAATTGTTCTCTGGATTTCACTGTGACTTTGGCTTTGACTTTGGGGGTCTGGGACTGTACCAAATATGGGAGGGGCTACATCTAGTCCAGGGGTTTTACATTCCTCATCCCAGCTATATACATTTACACGAGAAGCTAGATTAACAGAATCAGACCATTAATCCATCTAGATCATTGGTGTCCAACCTTTGGTCCTCCATGTATTTGACACTCCAATTTCCAGAAGCACTGGCCAGCTTGTCTAATGGTCAGGAATTAAGAACATAAGAACATAAGAACATAAGAAGAGCCATGCTGAATCGGGCCTCAGCCCATCTAGTCCAGCATTCTGTGTCACACAGTGGCCCACTAGTTGTACACAGGGATCTCTAGCAGAAAGGAGGGCAAAACCCTCACCTGCTCCCGACCCCCCACAACCATTCTGGGAATTCTGGGAGCTGAAGTCCAAAACACCTAGAACAGTGTTTCCCAACCAGTGTGCCGCGCTGTGAGCGATCATCAGGTGTGCCGTGGGAAATTGGAACCCCTTGAGTCTTGAATAAGCCACGCCCCTTTATTCCCCGTGGGCCAATCCCGTCACGGTGGCCTTGAACTCCCGCTCGACAGAGGCGGAAGTGGTGGGACCAGAAGCGCCTTCCCTGAGGGGATGCCAGTGGAGAGGAAGTGCCTCGTCTGAGACGATGCGGCGGTGGGTGTGCCCGGCGGTGCTGGGCTTGGCGGCAGGCCTGGCGCTGGTCCGGCCGGCTGGGGCGGTGGAACCCCTGAGCCTGGCCCTGGCCGCCGCCTTCACGGGCTTCTTCTCCTATCCGCGGCTCTACTGCTTCTTCACCCACTGCTGCCACGACACGGGGAATAACGGGGCCCGCCTCCGGGCATGTATGCGAGCGGCCTACCGGGCCTCAGAGACTGTGACGTGATGTGGAAGGAGCCTCATGGGCTATATTATTATTATTATTATTAACTATGTATTAACATAATGTTATTATTTTCCCTTAGTATATGCTATTATATTATATTATCAGAATTTGTCATAGTCATGGTATACAGTATATCGTTATTGACTATGAGAGTAATGATAACAGTCAGGATTAACTCCTGTGCTTTACTGATAATATATTGCATGTACCTATAATATTTATTATTTTAAAAATAATACAATATTGAAATTATATATTTTATATTACTTGTAATAGTACTAATAATATTACAGTATAATGGTATAGTATAATATACCGTGTTTCCCGAAAGTAAGACAGCGTCTTACTTTCTTTCCCAAAAGTCCCCCTACGTCTTACTTTCGGGTACGTCTTATATAACCCAAGGCGTGCCCGTCGCCACGCCACACGCCCGCAACCGGAGGTGTGCCGCGGCACACCTGCGGCACACCTCCGCACACCTCTTCGCCAGGGCTCCAGGCAAGGGAGGGGAAAGGAGCCAGGGGCGGGAGGAAGCAGCGGCCGCGTCACTGTGGCCGCTGCGATCATCACCACGCCCCTGGCTCCTTTCCCCTCCCTTGCTTGAGAAAGAAGGGAGGGGAAAGGAGCCAGGGGCGTGGTGAGGATTGCAGCATCACAGTGACGCGTCGTCCTTCTCCCGCCCCTGGCTCTCTTCCTCCTCCCTTCCAAGGGTGGGAGAAGAAAGCCAGGGGCGGGACAGCGATGACGCGTCACTGTGTCGCTGCGATCCTCACTCCGCCCCCTGGCTCCTTTCCTCTCCTTTCCTCAAGCAGGGAGAGGAAAGGAGCCAGGGGCGTGGTGAGGATCGCAGCGTCACAGTGACGCGTCGTCCTTCTCCCGCCCCTGGCTCTCTTCCTCCTCCCTTCTAAGGGTGGGAGAAGAGGCCAGGGCGAAGACAACGATGACGCGTCACTGTGGCCTGCGCCTCACCACGCCCCTGGCTCCTTCCCCCTCCCTTGCTTGAGGAAAGAAGGAGAGGAAGGAGCCAGGGGCGTGGTGAGGATCGCAGCGTCACAGTGACGCGTCGTCCCTTCTCCCCGCCCCTGGCTCTCTTCCTCCTCCCTACCAAGGGTGGGGGAAGAGAGCCAGGGGCGGACGAGCGATGACGCGTCACTGTGACGCTGCGATCCCTCACCACGCCCCTGGCTCCTTTCCCTCTCCTTTCCTCAAGCAGGGAGAGGGAGAGGGGCCAGGGGCGTGGTGACGATCGGCGTCACAGTGACGCGTGGCCGCTGCTTCCTCCCGCCCCTGGCTCCTTTCCCCCCTCCCTTGCCTGGAGCCCTGGCGAAGAGGTGTGCCGTGGAGGTGTGCCGCAGGTGTGCGCGGCACACCTCGGCGGCGGCGGCGGCGGCGCGGGACGAGGTACGTCTTATATACGGGGTATGGCTTATATAAGCCGACCCCCCAGACACCCCCGATACGTCTTACAATCGGGGGTGTCTTACTTTCGGGGAAACACGGTAGTAAGTTAGAGTGTCATTTTGTGTCATTTTGGTTGGTGGTGTGCCCCAGGATTTTGTAAATGTAAAAAATGTGCCGCGGCTCAAAAAAGGTTGAAAAACACTAACTTAGAGGACCAAAGACTGGACACCACTGATTGAGATAATTGTTATCACTAGTAGAAGTTCCCCATGATTTCTATTGGGGTTTTTAATAGCCCTGCCTAAAGATGTCATGGATTGAATCTGAGACTTCTTTTGCATGGGAATTATAAACCTTACTACTCAGTTGTAGCTACTGACCTGCAAGGAAGTATCCAAAAATGATTAATACATTTAGTTTTCCCCTTGTTGTTATATAATATAGTCCTTACTGAATTTAAAACAAGTTGCACTCAGGTGTAATGAGTGAAGTACAGCATAAGTGTATTGGATCATCCTCAGTCTACAAATAAATAAAGACTAAGCAAAGCTACTTTTCTTTTAAAGACAAATTAAAACAAGAAAAATTATACAAATGGTATTTGTGGGTGAAAGGGAGATGGAGAACGGGGAAGCTGATTAAAAAATCAGCCATATTTTTCCTTGTCCAGAAATGCTCTGAGGAAGGAGGCAGTCATCATCCCTCCTGTCAGTCAATAAATCCTGGCACACTAACCCATTAAGCCTTGTTTCCGCTGCATGAGTGGATCTGCCCAGGGAATTCTGCTTCTATTCTCAGCAGAGAAGAGAAAACACAGATTAATTTTGTGTCCTCAAATGCTCCCTCTCCCAATCCCAGGTCAAAGGTGACGATGGGAAAGAAATGTTGTTAAAGTGGTTCTTCAGCTTCTTAGACACACCTACCAGTATGAATTACAATACCACAGAGCTGGTACACACCTAAGTCAACACTGCTCAGAAACAGCCTTAAAATATACAGAGTTGTTACAAGGGTTTGGAAAATACCAGGATGCAAAGGCAAAAATAGCACAGAGACAATAAGCATTATGGCGCATGTGTCATGTGCAATGCAAGTAAGCTATATTCATGGCCCATGTTTTCAGAGCCGCCACTTGAACAAGCCAAGCCTTGGTGGCACATTGCAGACAATGCCAGCTCCCTGGATTCTCCAATTTCTCCAATTTAATTCTGTGGTAGCGCTGCATACTGATGATAATATGCTAAAAGAGGGATATAGAGAAAATTAAAGAGGAAATGTGTTTGTGTGACTTTTAACCCCTATTCTCACTATTCTATTTATGCCTGTTTGGCATCTTTTCCCCCTTCTTTTTTCATTTTTTCATTGGGCGTGGCCTCATGTAACTCTAGGTAAATAGAGCAAGGGTTGCGTAACCGCACAAGTACTACACAAAGGCAATATTCAATATTCAATATAAATATATATATTAACGGTACTAGAGTGAGTATTAAATCATGAAGAACCACAAAACATACTATACCCATCGCTGGATACAGGAAAACACACGAAGTAGTATACAGACAGGCGCAATGTCCAAATGGTATATACTTCATTCAATCAATTATATATTCATTCAATCAAGGTCGTGTGTAATTGTGCAAATAGGGTCCATAGGTCATCCTAAATGAATGTCCCTCACTAGGGGAAATATCCCAGAGTAGATAGGACCAAAAGGAGACTGATGCATACTCCAAAAAGAAGCAATTAGCAAGAGGCCGACGGGATGGCGATACCAAAGATAATCAAGCCGCTAACAATCCGTTTTGCTCCCAGGCAGAGCTTTATCAAGGCCTCCATGGTTATACCGTTGTCCTTATCAATATAGGGATAGTCAGGAGCCTAACCCCGCTATTCGAAGTGAGGTGACCATAAATTATACTCACTCTAGTACCGTTAATATATATTTTTATATTGAATATTGAATATTGCCTTTGTGTAGTACTTGTGCGTGGCCTCATGTAAACCACCCCGAGTACCCTTGGGGAGATGGTGGCAGGGTATAAATAAAGTATTATTATTATTATGTATGCAACAGTAAATTTCTCTTCAGCAAACAAAACAGTCCATAAAGTTGCAAACAAAACAGCAAACAAAACAGTCCATGCTCTGGTTACATCCCGTATAGATTACTGCAATGCTCTCTACATGGGGTTGCCTTTGAAGACTGTTCGGAAGCTGCAACTAGTCCAACGGACAGCAGCCAGGTTGATAACAGGAGCGCCATTCAGAGAGCGTACAACTCCTCTGTTGTGCCAGCTCCACTGGCTGCTAGTTTGCTACCGGGCACAATTCAAAGTGCTGGCTTTAGCCTTTAAAGCCCTAAACGGTTCGGGTCCAATTTACCTGTCCGAGCATCTCTCCCTATGAACCATCGAGATGTTTAAGATCATCTGGAGAGGCCCTGCTCTCGGTCCCGCCTTCTTCGCAGGCGCGACTGGCGGGAACGAGAGACAGGGCCTTTTCAGTGGTGGCTCCTCGGCTTTGGAACACCCTCCCTAAAGACATCAAATCGGCCCCCTCCCTCCTGACATTTCGCAAGAAAGTCAAGACCTGGCTATTTGAGCAGGCATTTGCTGATGAAATATAAGGCTTAATGAGATATATGGAATGACGACGATGCGATGGAAACTGATTTCAACATGACGCTGAGGCTGCAATTGTATGTTTTTAATTGTTAAATTGTTATTATATGTTTTTTCTGGGGGGTTGAGTTGTTGCTGTGTTGTATTGAGGGCAGAGACTGCCTGTGCAAACCGTCCCGAGTCGCCTTCGGGCTGAGAGGGGCGGTATAGAAACGTGACAAATAAAATAATAATAAAGTAGTCAACATCACAACCACCACATTTGCTTGAGTGACAAAATGGTACAATTTGAGTGCCAGTAATCCTGAATTAGAAATTTTGGAGGAGGAGGCATGCAGACTTTTGAGTAGCTTCAGAACACACACTGGCAACCCAAGAACTGAATTTAACTCAATGTCATTTCAGAGAGTCAAACATGCAGATCCAATTATATGCTTTTTTACTGCCGATCGCAGCCCTGTCAGCTTAAAGCAGGAGCGTGAAGTCAAGTATGAAATAAAAGCCCAGTGCCAGATAGATGGGAAGTGGGAAGAATTCACTACCGAGAGACTTACCCAAAAGTTTGGTGTTAAGAAACCTGCTTCCAAAAGTAAGGTAAGGAACAGGAATGGATATTGCGCCATCGTGAAAGAAAGCATCCTTACACAGGATTGAAAATGAGATACCTACTGTGGATTCAAAAAGCTCTATGGCTATATAGTGTACTTTTGCAGATTTTATTATTCGCTGATTTGGATAATATGATTTTCCTCATAATCTCTAGATTCTCCAGTGGGACTGTAAGGTTAGCTTTAGCTAGATGCTGACCATATATAGAGTTGTGTTGGAAACTTAAGAGATTCCTAAAGAGACCATTAGAAGTTGACTGCAGAGCTATATAGAGGAATAAGGCCCCATCTTCACTGCCATGTAAAATCCAGATTATCTGCTTTAGACTGGAGTATATGGCAGTGTAGACTCATATAATCCAGTTCAAAGCAGATAATCTGGATTTTATATATCACTGTGTAGATGGGGCCTTAGAGATTCTTAGAGAGCTCTCAGATTAAACAAATAGTGGGCTTTAATTTTTTTTGTTTTCCCACTTTCGCAGGGATTCTGCATCCCTAACACAGCGAACACGAAGGGCCTACTGTGTATGACATTTCTATGCATCTCCAGAAGGATGCACTTTATGACTAAAGACCTATTTACATAACCAGTTATCAAGAGATGGCACAAGCATAATCTGAACAAAAAGATGCTGTCAGTAACTGGACCTGGGCACTTTTACAAGAGTGACAAAATGTTTGTATAGGTATAGATAATTTATATCCTGTTTTCCCATTAAACTAGTTAAAGCTGATTATAGCATGGTTCGACAGAAGGCAGGTATGGATCTCCTGCTAGATTTTTGAACCATTTGCAGTAGTATGACTAAAATTCATATCTCCCAGTCATTTAACAGTTGTAGCAAAAGGGGGGGGGGGACCCTCAAAATTATATTGCTGAAATGTATGTATTTATCATGCCAGAAGTGAATAGAGAATACAATTATAATGTTAAAAAAACCACAAAGTTGAAAACTTGGCATTATGTTAAATGTCCTTTGACCAGAAGCTGGCCACTTTGAGTGCCTCTGGTGTGGCTGTAAGAAGGTCCTCCATAGCACCGGGAATGTGGCGCAGCTGGCTGGGTGTCAGCTACATAAGATCTCTACTGACCAGAAGGTCATGAGTTCGAGGCCTGCCCGGGTCGAGGTGGGCTCTCGACCTATTGTGTAGCCTGTTGTCGACCTTTGCAACCCGAAAGACAGTTCAATCTGTCAAGTAGGAAATTAAGGTACCACTTAGTGGGGAGGCTAAATTTAACTGATTTACGAGGCCATAAAAAAGATCTCCAGAAAACATGCTGAGGAATGAAGGAGTGAGACAGCTCCCCCTGGTGGCCAGATGTTAAATTGCCTCTGTCTTGTGTGTTTGTGTGTCTAAATGTAATGTGTACATTGTAATCCGCTCTGAGTCCCCTGCAGGGCGAGAAGGGCGGAATATAAATGAAGTAAATAAATAAATAAATTGTGCATGTGATGGGAGTTCAGACCTCATTGGCATGTAGTTTGCTATTCTCCATGTTGTGGACTCCACTTTGCAGCCCAATTTTTTAAGATTGTCTCTCGTGGTGCCAGAGCGCAATCTGTTCAGTGTCTTCCTCAACGACCAGTCTTCTGTGTGCCCAGGAGGGAGTTTCTCACCCAGTATTAGACATGGATTGAGGTTCCGGGTTTTAACCTGCCACTTTTGGACTCTTGCTTGCTGAGGTATTCCTGCGATTATCTCTGTAGGTCTTAGGAAGATATTTCTTGATTTAAGCCAACTTGCTGGCTGATATCCGAACAGAGGATGGGCCGGAGATGTCAATGCCTTGGTCCTTTCATTGCAGACTGCTACTTTCTGACGGATGTCAGGTGGTGCGATACCAACCTAATACCAGTATAATTTCTCTAGGGGTGTAGGGCATAGACATCCTGTGACAATGCAGTATATCTCAGTAACAGCCACATCCACTGATTTGGCATGGTGAGATGTGGTCCACACTGGGCATGTGTATTCGGCAGCCTAGTAGTAAAGTGCAAGGTCAGATGTCTTCACTGTATCTGGTTGTGATCCCCAGGATGTTAATGATCAGGAAGGCTTGACTAAGAATAGATCAACTGTTTGCTATTATCTTTCATGAAATTTGTGTGACCGGGGGTAGGGTAGATCCATAGTGCCTAATGCCACCGTGATTATCCCCATATCCGTTTCTTACTGTAGCCCTCATAACGGTTAGTGGCATGTATCTCTAGTCACCATCATGTCATGTAGATGTGAAAATGCTGGGTGTGATGACACTATGGCACATGCTGGTAAGTAATCCAATAGCTCCCGTTAATTTCCCCAGCCATTATGGTCAGTGAGTAATACTACATATTCTGAAGTAGAATTTGATGTGGTGGTGCTGGTTTCTGAGGCAACCTCGTGTGCTCAATAATGAATAGTTTCATCTACATAAAACAATTATATAATGGAGCAAAAAATTACATCAGCTCCTCTTGAAGCAAAGTGACCTTCTGATTCTCTGATTATAGCTTTACCTTAGTGCTAACATCCCTTCACTTCCTTGAGTTTGCAATAGGGTTGCCACCTGTCCCATATTATATGGGACGTCCCTTATTTTTGCTCTGAATTTCGTGTCCCGTATTTTCAGCTCCTGTCCTGTATTGACAAGACAGGACAGGTGGCAGCAGGAGGCCAGGCCAGGCCAGCAGTGAGGAAGGAAGGGAGAACTCTTTGTGAATGCCTGGTAGCTGCCGCTCTCCCCACACAAACACCGGGCCTGGTCCGGCTTACTCACCCGAGCGGACACGACAGTGCCGCCATCGTGGCGCCTTTCCTGGCCACTCTAGCCCTCCCTCTTGATCATAAAGAGAGGCGAGTGAAGAAGGAGAGCAGAAGGGGGAGGGGGTGATTTGGTTGCGCATGCCGGGAGTGACAGATCGGAAGAGGTAGGCCTTCCTGGAAGGAAGGAAGGAAGGAAGGACGGAAGGACGGAAGGACGGAAGGACGGAAGGACGGAAGGACGGAAGGGGCGGGGCGGTGGTGGCAGGAGACGCTCACGGAGAGAGGGAGCCAGAGTGAGATTCACGCACACGGCTGCTTGCTGGGGATTCTGGACTTTGCGTAACGGTTGCAGCGGTGGCGAAGGAGGAGCAGGAGGAGGCTGCGCGGGAGGGCATGAGGTGCCGGGTTCGCATAGGCGGCAGTGGGAGGTTTCCCTGGGAACACGGGAAAAAAGGAGGCCATGTGAAACATAACCTCAGTTATGTTTTATGAAGTGTTTTATGAAGTGTCCCTTATTTTTGTGAAAACTCCCGTATTTTTAGGTAAATGTCCCTTATTTCTTATATCAAAATGTTTGCAAGCAGCTATGGCAAGAGGAGTCATAATGTAGGATATAGCCACCCATTTCTTGCATTGATAAATCCCATGCAAGCTGAGACAAGGTTGGACCAAGATGTTTTGTTACCTGCCTTGTGTGTTTTCTCAACTATGTCCAGGTTAATACAATCCAAAGTTAAAAGCCACAAACACCGCTCTCCATCTCTGAAAGTTAAAATAAAATAAAACATTTGCTACTGTTTCATGGCAGTCCAAAATCTGCCTGTTGGCACACTGCACTGGCATAACTATGCTGGTGTAGATAAATGAGAGAAAATACCATATTGGCCTTGGGAAAAGTAAGACCTTGGGGAAATAAGCTACTTAGATCCATCAGCTTTGGTCTTACTTCCTTCACCATCACAGAGTAGCAACAAGACTTGGGTCTTACTTTTCCTAATGTTAGAGCCACCTTTCCTTTGAAGGAATTGCCGATTGATACCATCTTCCCCCTCCTTTGTTTATTTGAATTCATCTTTAAAAGGCAAAGTAATTTTGACAGCAGGCCCGAATTAACCCCTTTTGGCGCCCTAGGCCACACTTTGGAATTACGCCCCCAAACCAACCTCTACCACACACCCCCAACTCCCTGCCATGAAGAGGCGGAGGGAAGCCCCGCCCCTGGGGCCTCTGCCGGGCATGCGCAAGAGGGCGCAAGCGTCTTTGCCTCCTCCGCCATGTTCCTGGGTGCCGCACATGCCAGGCAGCGGCCCCGGCGGCTTCCGTCCGCCTTCTCCTCCTCACGCCCTCCTTCCTTGACAAGGGAGCTGGGGCAATGGCGAGGGGGGGTGCCATTCCCTCCTCCCCCGCCCCCTCCCAGTGCTCTCCCCCTGTCCTCCCCCGAGAGAGAGAGAAAGAGTCATCTCCATGCCGCACGTTGCGGTTTTGTTTCAACATTTTTTTTGGTCCGTGTGAATTGCGCCCCCCTTGGCTTGCACCCCTAGGCCATGGCCTAGGGTGGCCTTATGGGTAATCCGGGCCTGTTTGACAGTGTTGAGGACTTGTTTCTTCCTTTGGGTTGAGTATGAGGGAAAATAGACAACAGACCGAGTACACATTTTTGGATTTTGAAATACTTGCAAAGTATTTGTGGAGAAAAAAAGTGGGGTATAAATAATAATAATAATAATAATAATCTAAATACAAAATTAATGTTTATTTCATCTATACCTTATGCACATATGAGTAGTCTGCAAGTAATTTTACACAATATTTTTGTGCACAAAACAGTTTGTGTACATTGAATGATCAGAAAACAAAGCGCGGGGGGGGGGTTACTATCTCAGCCACATGAACAATTTTGGGTTTTGGAATTCCAGATGAGGGATATTCAACCCGTCCAGCCAAAGAAGACTCTCTGTCTCTTGCTAACTATTTTTATAAACATGTTACTTTTGTCTCTTTGTAAATTTAACAAATGATCCTTTTTACTTATTTGTAGCATCAGCAGTGATTGTGTGCTAACATTTGCATCCTTCTCATTGTAGGTCCTGAAAGCAAGTATTCCCTCCGTTCCCATCTACGTGACCTTTTCTTTTCTTTTCCCATCCTCATAAAAGACAACAAGCACTCCAGAATCATCCATGGAATAACGTATTTTGACACCCACTGTTGGATACATGCTTGAAGGGCCTGAGCTATTCAGGCAGGAGGTCAAATTTGGCATAAAATGAAAATAAACAGCAGTCTCCATTAATGCAGGGCTTGTTTGGATATGCATCTTTTTACACAAATGTCCTTTCTTGACTTTTCTTGAAAGAGCCTTCTCCCTCGCAAATAATTTGCCCCACAGCTATCTCACCCCCCGTTTTATCTTTCTATTTTAATCTGTACATGTGACCCGCTCATTGTCCTGTGTCATAAATGGTTTTATTTGATTGTAATTTTATACTGATCGTTGTATTTTATAGTTTATGTTCTATGTAATTGATTGTGTTGTTTTTTTGATTGATTTTATTGTGTTGTTGTGTTGATGGGCTTGGCCTCGTGTAAGCCGCCCCGAGTCACTGTTGGGGAGATGGTGGTGGGATACAAATTCTTTCCACCAGTGCTTTGAGGCCGTGACTGGATGGCTACAGTCCAGCCGGTTGAGGGTGAATCCTTCAAAGACGGAGATCTTGTGGCTGGGTTGTCCGGGTGAGGGGGGAATGCTGGCTGCCTACTCTGGATGGCGAGGCATTATGCCCGTCATCATTAGTAAAAAGCTTGGGGGTCCAATTAGACCCATTGTCAGCAAAACCGAATTTTCCATCTGCTCCAGGCTAGACGGCTGGCGCCCTACCTATCCGTGAACAACTTGGCCACGGTGATCCATGCGATGGTCATCTTGAGACTGGACTACTGAAACGCCCTTTACATTGGCCTACCTTTGAGGGTGATCCGGAAGCTCAAGCTAGTGCAGAATGCTGCGGCACGTCTTCTTGCCAGGGCTCCGGCGAGATGCCACATTACACCAATACTGCGGCAACTGCACTGGCTACCAATTGAGTACTGGATCTCCTTCAAAGTGCTGGTGATAATCTTTGCCTTGTATGGTCTTGGGCCTCTCCCTATATCTTCCCCAGAGAACCCTGCACTCCGGTGAACAAAATCTCCTCAATGTCCTTTCCATTCGACAATATCGTTTGTCCTCAACAAGACAAAAGGCATTCTCGGTGGTTGCACCAACCTTGTGGAATGCGCTGCCAGAGGAAGTCAGAGGAATTAGAGAACTGTTCTCATTCCATAGAGCTTGTAAGGCGGTCCTCTTCCGCTTAGCGTTCCCGTCCGAGTAAAGCTGTTATATCTGCTATGTAGTTTTAGAATCAATGTATTGATAGTAGTATTTTAGATTAATTCTGTAGTTTTATTTCTCTGTCTGTATTTTATATTGCTGTAAACCGCTCTGAACTTCTAGAAGGAGCGGACTAAAAGCTGAAATAATAAATAAATAAAGTTTATTATTATATTATTATCTCGTCTATATTCTGTCTTTGTTTCCTGTAGCTAATGCTTCTGATATTTTCTATGCTCTTAGGCATGGGTACCAATTTCCAGTTTGGTTCTTATTAGCAAATACAGGGTTTGATCTATTCCAGAGAAAACTGACTGTGCACATCAGATTTTATGATGCTTTCCCCCCCTTCCACACTGCAGTCTTCAGCCAGCTGCATTGCAATCCTCTGAGCTATTGCTGATAATTGGAAATGATTAACATGCTTAACATGCCGATCATAAAGGTACCCGGCAGCCAACCTTTTTCTGACCTCCACGACAGGCTGTTTCCTCATAAAACACAAGTTATTTAGATATCAAGAGACCGAGAATAGCCTATGGGTCTGTAGTTTAGTCTTGCACTATATCCAGTTCTTTTTAGCTATTCCTGTACTTTAACCATGTATGTTTGTGTATGTTCATGTGTAAAAAACTATGAAGCACATAAACAGAATGTTGCTGTTGACTAAAAGTGTTTGTCCTATTGTTAAGCAAAAAATACATCACAATTCATAAAGTATCACATGGAACCCTTAAAAATGGAGTAGCAGGTCACCTTTCAAAAGCGTATCCATATACAAATAATGTTTCTAAATTATCAAGATAATCCAATACACAAATCACATGGAAGGGATAACACTGCTTGTTGTAAACTAGACACCAATTAGAGCCAAGCCCAGATGTAAAAGGGGGTAACAAAAGGTTTATTTTACAAGGAATGGGAATGGGACTAACAAAAACTTAGCCAAACCAGCAAAAATCCACAAAAACCCAGGGAAAGTCCAAAAAAAACCACTGCAGGAGAAGCCAAAACAAACTCAGGACGTCCTCTGTGATGTCCTTTGTGGGATGATCCAAAAAGCTTTGTCTGTAGCCGGTCTGAAGTCAAGGGCAGGAGAATGATGGAGGAAACCTGAGGGAAACCACTCAGCACGGAATCTGCTGACTATACCATCTGTCCGCTCCTGCCACCTATCAGCGACCCGTCAGAACTCAGCAGCAGCTCCAATGCTGTGGAACTCTCTGCCAGACAGTGTGATGTAACCCCTTTAGAAGGGCCTGTAAGGCTCTTTTCGAACTAGCATTTACCTAGCCCAAATGGATGATATGCGGTATGCCTTTTGTATCTTTATACATCCCCTGCGCCCGTGACTTGCTGAATGTGAGTTTTCTGTGTTATGAAGTCAACTTGGCTGTCCATGTGAGTCAAGCCTGAATACAATGGAAGAAATAAATAAATAAATAAATAAAACAAGGAAACAGTCCAAGGTCCAACAGGAGCTAAATGTATAGGGATAACACACATCGTAATCCCCATAAATCACACTGTCAACCTCCCTCCTTTGTAATACAATACCAGTATTGCAGCTTGAAACTCAAAGAAGATCCAGCCGAGTCAAACCCCACCACTAGGAACACACGTCTGTAGCTGGATAAAAAGCAGAACCTTGAAACCCCAAACCCCCCACCTTTCTCAAACTGCAGCCACAGTAGCAGCAGCATTCCAGCCCCAAAAGGTGGCCGAGTAAAAAACATTAACTCATGAGTAGTCAGGAACACGATACCAGATAACAGGATATCAAGGTAACAGGATGCCAAGATAACAAGATGCCAAGATAACAGGGCACCAGACACAACTCCTTGCCCGCCGCAAGGAGTCATTTCCCAAGCCCACAATTTTATAACCCTAAAGATCAGATTCATCTGAGTCACACCCTTCCAGATCAGGCGAAGCAGCTGCATTCTTCTCTGTAGCTGACACCCTTTGAGTGTCTCTCCACTTCTTAAAACTTAGTGTTTCCCAGTCATTCCCAGAAGTTTCAGAGGGCCAGCCTTTGTAACTGTCAAACCCCATAAACGTGTCACTACTGGTGTCAGCATTACATACATCCTGGACTTCTTTTTACCAAAGTCCAATCTAGCTCGGTATCACTATCTTCTGACTCCAGTTCCACATCTCCACGAAAAACCTCAAAGGACTCTGAATTCATGGGAGATGCAAGTATCTGCCGGATTCTTTTCCTCTACTCTAACTCATCAGTGTTGGAATTGCTGGCATTCTTCTTTCTGCTTACTCCAGCGTCTGAAGTATCATCAGCCCCTCCCAACTGCATGCTACTCACAGCTGGTGATAACTCAGCGTCTTCTACAGCTCTGCTATCAGGCGACGCTGAGGGCTGAATTACAACAGTGCTAATATGGTAAAATTGCCATATTATCTTATAGCTCAGTGGTTTTTGACCTGTGGGTCCCCAGGTGTTTTGGCCAACAACTCTCAGAAAGAAGAAGAAGAGAAAACACTTTACGGAGGATAAAAAGTGAAGATTATAAATCCATCACATGACTGTGAGGTCAACATTCCCTCAAATTTCAGGGCCATAACCTGATATATGATATTATGGGTAGAAGTCAGGGTAATATCACTGAAGAAAGACATATGAAGGTTGGTAGTAAGACAGGACTGTTTTGGTACCAACTTGGATGGCTCAAGCTTTAAAGCCATTTCATATTCAACTACAGTAAGACTCCTGTATCCATGGGGGGCATGCTACCATCTGGATAGATACTATCCAAAACCATAGATATGACCAAAAACATTATCTTACTTCCAAACCAGCATACCATAGAATTGCGTTGAAGGACTAAGGCCCAATCTACACTGCCATATAATCCAGTCTCTGAACCCAGATTACCTGCTTTGAACTGGATTATATGGCAGTGACGATTCATATAATCCTGTTCATATCAGATAATCTGGATTCAGAAACTGGATTATACGGCAGTGTAGATCCAGCCTAAGAGATCCCCCAAAAGGCATTCAAGGTTGGACTGAATGGTCCTTGTTGTATCTTCCAACTCTAATATTCTATGAAAGAGTCCAATAGTAGAGAAGTCTCATGGAATGCAAGAGGAACTTCAAGGAAGGTTTGCAACTCCATGCTTCAACGGTACAAGCAGTGCATTGTTCTGCCAATCTGAACACTTTACATAAAATTGTAATTTAAGATGGAATTTGTAAGTCTGATTTAATATTATTATAACATTTATTCAATATAAATATATTTCCTTAGCCTTTCAAGTAATAACCATTGCTATTATTAGCGGTTAAAGGATGTATACATTTTAGGATATCCTATAGTTAAGTTTTCATTGACTCCTTTTCTATAGGATTTGTGAAAAGCACTGCCGCATTAAGACTAAAAATTGAAAAGGCTGAAGTAACTAAGCTTTCTTGTAAACAAGCTGAATAAGACACACTTTGTTGTTCAAGATCAAAGCGTTCCATAGACCATGATATAACAGTCTCAACTTCAATTAGGAAAATTATATGCCAGAGACTGAGCAAAGGCTCACTTTATCAGTTAAATAGAAAGGGTAAGAACTGGCGGATTAATTTGCAAAAAGTTGAGCTAAAGTTCACTCTATCATTATGTAAGGAGTCGCGGTGGCGCAATGTGTTAAACCCTTCTGCCGGCTAAACTGTTGACCTGAAGGTCGGTGGTTCGAATCTGCGAGACGGGGTGAGCTCCTGTATGTCAGCCCCAGCTTCCCATGAGGGGAAATTACCTTCCAACCAACCAACAAACACCCATCCTATCAGCATCATATTGAAAAAGCTTTCAGGATTGGAGCCTCCAGTGGCGTAATGGGTTAAACTTTTGTTCTGGCAGGACTGCTGACCGACAGGTTCGAATGTGGCGAGAGCGTGTTGAGCTCCTTCTGTCAGCTCCTGATGCGGGGACATGAGAGAAGCCACCCACAGAATGGTAACATATCCCGGCATCCCCTGGGCAATGTCTCTGCAGACGGCCAATTCTTTCACACCTGAAGTCTCTTGACGTTTCTCAAGTCGCTTCTGACATGATTAAAAAATGATTAGGGTTGGAAAGGGTAAGAACTGGTCAATTACAGCAATACAACTGCTTACTTTGTATCTGTGGTTGTTTGCAAAGGTGGTGCTTGCCGACCCCAAATGAACAGTTGGCCCTCCACATCTGCAGATTTGATTATTCATGGATTTGATCCAAATATTCTTTCTAGGAATATCTAGATCCTCCAGTGTGATTTTAGAATTGTGCTGGAGGACTTTGATATTCCTTGAGAGGTGTTCTCTCAGGTAAAAATAGTATTTTTTATTTGTAGCTTTTCACTTTGGCAGGGATCCTGTGGCCCTAACTGTAGCAAACGTCGAGGGCTCACTGTATATGAAAGGAGGGGAAATTATTATGGAATTTCCCCTCCTTTTTGAATTTTTACAAAAGGTTTATTTATTCATTTATTTATTGTTTACTGTATTTATATACCACCTTTCTCACCCCGGGAGGAGTCACGGTGGTTTACAACATCCTAATGGCAAAAACGCAATGCCAACATATAATACACAAAGAAATTATAATAACTAATTACTACATATAACTATGAACTTAAAAACAATTAAAACAATTCAACATAAAACATACATAAAATGTAAACATTCAGAAAAGCATAAAATCATCCTAATATAAACATTAAAATCCCATGATACAAAAATCATATACCGTAGCCATTCCAAATTGTCATTGCACATGCTCCTTAATTATTCTTTGTTATACATTATTCATTATTTATTAGTCAAAGGTTGGATCCCACAACCACATCTTTGTTATCAAGCTAAGTAGTCAAGAGAAAAGAAAAAGAAATCAGAATCACCAACTATGCAAAAAGTACACGTTCCCCACTAAGTTTCAACTCCACCTTTTAAACTGAAAGACACTATACACACACCTTTTTCAAGAAATGCAAAAGTCAGAATCGCAGCATGCATCTAAGAATAAAAATACCCATGGAGTCAAAACGTGGGTGTTACAGGAAGCATGGGTCATTATGTCAGTGTGGCTGAATATAGGAAATATGATGTAATTGCTGGGGGATGTCAGAGGTATTTTTGTATTAGTAAACAAAGTGTTCTTAACAGACAGACACAAAGTCCCAGACACAAACTCCCAGTATGGAAAAATACTGATACCATACCACAAATACAGTGACACACAGAGGAAAAAGCCCTGATTATTTCTACAAATAGTACCTGTTATTTCCTTAATTTCAGCAGTTTTCCAAAACCCCGTTCCAATCAGACTTATTTATTTATTGTTCATTCTTGTATACTGCTCCTTCCAGCAGGCTCGGGGCGGTTTACATAAAATCAATGTATAAAACAGCAACAATTCAATTTAAGAACAGCAACAATTTAAAACAGAGCATAAAAACAACAGTTTATATAGGACTCAAGAATTTGACATCTTCCTCAGGAGCCATTTAGGTTAAAAGCCTGCCTAAAAAGGGACGTTTTACAGGCTCTCCGAAATGGGGCCAATTCCTTAATGGCACGGACTTCGTCTGGCATTGAATTCCATAGCGATGGTGCCGCTATGGAAAAGGCTCTTGATCTGGTTGTGGACAACCGGGAGGAATGAATGGATGGAACTACTAAGAGGTTTTGCTCTTCCGAGCGTAGTGATCTCGGGGGAACATATGGGGTAAGGCGGTCCCTCAGATACACCGGCCCTAGACCATACAAGTCCTTAAAGGTTAACACCAACACCTTGAAAGCAATCCGGTACTCTATTGTTAGCCAGTGCAATTGCTGCAGAATAGGTGTAATGTGCTCTCCTGCTGATGCTCCCACCAGCAGTTGAGCAGCAGCATTTTGAACTAGCTTGAGTTTCCGGATTGATGACAAAGGAAGGCCAATGTAGAGGGCGTTACAGTAGTCCAGTCTCGAGATGACCGTTGCCTAGGTCGCTCCTGGGTAGATAGGGAGCCAGCTGTCTAGCCTGATGTTGTTGAACTACCATTTCCAATTGCTAGAATGGCAACGTATTATAGAAGTTGTAGTCTGACTACTTGAGAACATGAAGCGGAATATTTTTATATTGAAAAATGGTGAGGAGTGAGAGAGAGAGAGAGAGAGAGAGAGAGAGAGAGAGGAATAATGAGCTCTGAACAGAAATTGCTTGGGCTATTATGGTAGTGTTAGTTAAGTTCAGAGCTTTCCAAACTCTGTGTGTCAGCTGCAGTCTGTAGGTGTGTTGCACAAACTTAACGCGAAACCTCTGAGTCAATGTGAAACAATTAATTGTATATTTTTTTAAAAAAATAAATGAAGGTCTTAATGAGATGTGGTGTTGGAGGAAAAATTTGAGAGTGACTTGGACTGCAAGATCGAACCAGTCCATACTACAGGAAATAAAACCTGGCTGCTCACTGGAGGGAAGGATATTAAAGGCAAAGATGAAATACTTTGGCCACATAATGATAAAACAGGATAGCTTGGAGAAGACAATGATGCGGGGGGAAATGGAAGGAAAAGGGGCCAACCAAAGGCAAGATGTTTGGATGTTATCCTTGAAATGACTGGATTGCCCTTAAAAGAGCTGGGGGTGGCAAGGGCCGACAGGGAACTCTGGCGTGGGCTGGTCCACGAGGTCACAGAGTCGGAAATGACTGAACGAATAAACAACAACTTCATGAGATATGTTGTGTCCCCGTACATTCCATTATAGAATTTAAACACCGGTTTCCTATTAAAATTGAATTACTGTGTTGCAAAATGATGCATGTCTAACAAAATGTCTCTCAGTAAACCGAGGGGAGAGTTGCTACAGCAACACAAAGAAACCTGACTGGATACAATAAACAAAATAAACTTTCATTCAATATAAAGTCAATGTGTCTTGCATAAACAATGTCTGTCTGTTCCTATAAATCTGCAGACCGCTGCGTAGTTCACAGTTCCCCCGTTTCTGATATTAATAAAGTAAAGCACACAGTGTTGGGAAATCCCAGTACTGAAAACCATCAACTATATGGTTGTAGGACAAAAATAAGTCCCAACAGAACGTAAACAGCCCCCCCGAGTGACTTATGGCTACAAAGCCGCCCGAACCCAGAACTCCGGGCAGGGACGTAGTAAACAAGCGTCAGGCGGGACGTGACGTCCCGCCTGACGCTTTGTTTACTACGTCCCTGCCCGGAGTTCTGGGCCCGGGCTTTGTAGCCATAAGTCACTCGGGGGTTTGTTTACGTTCTGTTGGGACTTATTTTTGTCCTACAACCATATAGTTGATGGTTTTCAGTACTGGGATTTCCCCAACACTGTGTGCTTTACTTTATTAATATCAGAAACGGGGAACTGTGAACTACGCAGCGGCCTGCATTCTTCTAGAGTGAGAGGTTTACACCTCATTATTTCTTTGTTTAGATGCTTGTGCATCGTGATGCTTTTGCATGATATATTATTTTGATTGATGTATATAAACCATTGCATTGCATTACCTCTTTGTTGCTTTTTTGATACTGACTGTTAGAGGGCTTGACTGTATTATACACTGATTTAATATACTGTTCCTATGAATGCCAAATAAACATATTTAATGGGAGATCACTCATGTATCAAGCAGAAATTACAACAATATTCAATATCATGGAAAGTCCCAGTTCCTATCGGTTCGTGGATATACACAATGGAAAAGAGTTCAGTAGGAAAGTGCCTCGTAGCCACGTCGTTAGATAAACCCTATAGCAGCGGGCATCCAAAGGTAAAAATGATAGGTTCCAATGGTAAATATAGCACAAGGATAAAGTCTGCAATCAGCCTCCAATGCACTGATCGATCCAGGAGGAGGTGGAACTAGTCGGTTATCCTCGCTCCTACTGGTAGCTCGTGTGCCTTCTGATCATGTTAAAGAGGGCAAGATCCCAGGAGCTGGAAAGTTTAGCGATCCGTCCCTGCGATGGAAATAATCCAAAAGCAATGAGGAGGATACAGTGTTCTGTGTGGCGTCCAATAGCCCTCCATGTTGCCCGCAGGAGGCGAGTAGTCAAATGCAGGAAATTGTCGCCTTTCCCCCCATAGGTGGGAATAATCCCAATTGATCAGGATACAAAATTATGTGCTATATATGGTAGCCGATTGTTGGGCTGGTAGCTCTGAGGGTTTGAAAATAAGTCCAAAGAACCTTAACAAATGACGTGCTGCACCTCGGGTGGAAATAATCCGGATTATATGACAAGAGTTAATGAAGTATTGAAGCAATTCACTTCCAGGTAGGATGCTGGAATTTCTTAATCAATAGGTAATTCCACTAGATCTCCAAAAGAGGCTATAGTAAAACTGCAAAACTTCATGGAAGGTTCCCCCAAGGTTCCTCACCAGCATGAAGTGTTTGGAAAACTGGTTTAGTTGAACATTGTTTATGTCATTGTCTCTGCACAAAGGAATAGACTTGCCCTATTCCAGACTTGCGTTCGTTCATTTCCTCTTTCTCTTTTTTCAGCACAGAAAAATAAATCAAATGGCACAATCAGTTCAATGTGCAAAAAACACACCTTTGTTTCTCAGTTGTTCCTATAGCCTGCAGGCTGTCTTTCTGAAAGATTATGAAGTAGTTTGGGAGTGGGGAAATGTGCTTATTTCCTCAATGCCATCTGTGTGTCTTCAAATGTTTGGTGACCAGCAAAAAAAAGTCCTTCAATAACTAAAGTACTGGCATTTGATTAGGTATGCTATTTGATTAGGCTTGCCCTGTCGTTTCTGTTTTAGATTCATCTATGTTCTTGTGTCTTTAAAGATGTATTTATTTTATTGTGTTTATTGCTTTTATTGTGTTTATTGTTTTCTGATGTTTTTGGTATTTTTTGTGATGTGTTGTTCGGGCACGGCCCCATGTAAGCCGCTCCGAGTCCCCTTTGGGGAGATGGATGCGGGTTATAAATAAAGTTTTATTATTATATTATTGTTATTATTATTATTATTATGCTATGCCTCCCTATTTTCTTAAGTACAAAATAGTTGTTGAAGGCACCAACAAAGCAGAAGATGAATTACCAAACATTTCTCCAAACTGTATCAGACTTCAATAAACAGGCTCTTTTTGAAATTCAGTATTTTACTCGAGGGTAGGCTGGTTAAATTTTATGACAGTAGTCCCAGGGAAATAGTTTGAAAGTTTCAAATTTATTCAGAAAATTCAAAAATGAGCAGAAAAGGTTTTTGCTTGTTTGTACTGGAATATATTGCTGAACACGTTCCTGTATCTTCTATCACGTTGCTTGGCTCCTTGAAAGTATCTATAAATATCTCTCTACACCAGAATGTAATAATATTATCAAAATATTATCAAAAATACCAGTAACTGTTTCTAATGGATTCGTGCAGTTGGGGCTTGCAATTATTTCCAACATGGTTATATACTGCTCATATAGTTCTTTTTGCCAAAACTAGATACTCAAGGACTTTCTTTTTTTGTCCAAAAAGCTTTAAAAGTGTAATTTTAAAAGGCACACATTTGGACATTTTTATCATTCCAAAAAGAGGTCAAAATGATTGGCACTTGAAGATCAGCCAGCAACTGAGCAAACAGTGTGGGTGTGTGTAATTACAATAGCCTCTGGCCTGTGCACATAATTCAAACCACTACTGCTGAGTGTTGTTTTAGTTCATAAGTAATCCACCAAAATGGCATGGTTATCTGCTAAATCTAATTTCTGTACTAACCCCCCTTTTCAAAATGCAAATCAATATTTCCCACCCTGGTGCCTTGTAGGTGTATTGGGAGACAATGGGAGTGCTAGTTCAACAATTTGAAGGAGAACAGGTTGAGGAAGACCAATATAAGGCTGACCTTGCACATTTGTGGATTTAAATTTTGCAGATTTGGTCAATCGCAGATTTGATTAATATGTTTTCTCTAGTAAGAGTTGTGGGGTCCCCCAGGGAGCTATCCTCTCCCCTTTATTGTTTAACATCTATATGTGTCCGCTCGCCCGACTAGTCCACGATTTTGGCCTGGAGTGTCATCAGTATGCTGGTGTTGAGAATGGACGGCAGGCTGGTGTTGAGAATGGACGGCAGGCTGGACACCATACCCGATTGTTTCCATCAATGCCTTGAAGCCGTGACTGTATGGCTGCGTACCAGCTGGTTGAAGGTGAATCCATCAAAGACAGAGATCATATGGCTGGATCATCCTGGTATTGGTGAGTACCGGTTGCCTACCCTGGATGGCGAGCGGTTAAGCCCGTCGTCTTTGGTAAAAAGCATGGGGGTCCAATTAGACCCACTGATATCGATGGAGACTCAGATCTCCATGGTTAGCAGGTCCGCATTCTTTCATCTCCAGCAGGCTAGGCGACTGGCTCCTTACCTATCCAGGAATGACCTCGCTGCGGTGATCCAGGCGACAGACATCTCGAGGTTAGACTACTGTAACACCCTCTACATTGGCCTTCTCTTGTCGACAACCTGGAAACTCAAGCTGGTGCAAAATGCTGCTGCTCGATTGCTGGTGGGAGCACCTGCGAGAGAGCACATCACACCAATCTTACAGCAATTGCACTGGCTACCAATAGAGTACCGGATTATTTTCAAGGTGCTGGTGTTGACTTTCAAGGCCTTGTATGGTCTAGGGGCAGTGTACCTGAGGGACCGCCTCACCCCATATGTTCCCCCGAGATCGCTGCGCTCAGAAGAACAAAATCTTCCGATGATTCCATCAATCCGTTCCGGCCGCCTTTCAGTAACAAGACAAAGAGCCTTCTCTGTGGTGGCGCCGACACTATGGAATGTGTTACCAGACGACGTTCGGGCTATCACAGAGTTAGCCCCCTTCCGGAGGGCCTGCAAGACGACCCTTTTTAAGCAGGCCTTCAATCTAAGCGCCTCCTGACAACCCTGATCACATTCTTGTGTTTTATATAACGAAGTGTTTTATCTGTATTTTTACTGTTGTTTTACGTAAACCGCCCTGAGTCTGCAGGGAGGAGCGGTATATAAAAGTGAACAATAAATAAATAAATAAATAAATAAATAAATAAATAGTAATCCCAAATTCTCCAGTGTTCCTCTGGCATAAGTGACATTAGAGTCAAGCTAAAGGAACTCGAGACTCCTAGAGATGTGTTCTCTCATATAAAAAAGGGTAGTGTTTTTTATTTACAGTTTTCCCACAACCAGCGAACATGGAGGCCAAAAGATTTACATTCATTTTTCACCATTAACCACTGACTGTATGTCCTTCCAGGTGAGATTTGGGAGAGGGGACATCTCTGAACCTCAGCAGGCACTGAAATCAAAAAGGTTTAGTCCCTGTTATGAAATAAGTAGGCTCTTTCTGAATTTTATCTTAATAGGAGAGATTCTACTGATTTTTCTACCTAAAATTAAAAATCAAAAGAATATGTATGCGCTCCCACATTGAAATTGTTTAGCAGAAGAGCAAAGATGTACGAGGGCGGGTCAATAAATCCGTGACTTTTTGAATGAAACACAGGTTTTTGGATAAAAAATCATTTTTTATCCAACACGGCACCCATCTTGCGGAAAGCTTTCTCATACCCAAATGATCATTTAAAATTGAAACCACTGAGCCATGTGAGATGCCTATGGCTTCCACAATCTCTCACACTTTCAATCTCCGATCGGCCAACACCATATCATGAATTTTTTCAATTGTTTCGGGTGTAGAGACCTCAACTGGGCGTCCAGAACGTTCGGCATCTTCCGTGCTTGTACGGCCACAACAAAATTCAGTAAACCCCTTTTTTACCATTGAAATGGATGGTGCAGAGTCCCCATAGTATTTATCAAGCTTAACCTTGATTTGAGTGATGGTTTTCCCCCGCAAAAAATAAGCTTAAAGAGCACATGAAATTCACTTTTTTCCATTTTCTCCTCAAATCACGTGGTAGTCTGCTATCAATGGCTGTCAAACACAAACTAAATGACGTAGCTTGTTCAAATTTTGACAGGAGTCAACTGACAGATGCCTGTCGACAGGAGCAGTGTTGCCCTTCAGTTAAGAGGCGGGAAATTCAAAAAGTCACTGACTTATCGACCCGTCCTCGTATGATGAAAATCATGATGATAATCATGAGTGATGATGATGACGATGATTATAAAAATAAAACTTAAGGTATGTTTATGGTAATTTAACAATGGTTGAATGAACCCATGCCCATCGTTCTCTGACTAGAATGTGTTTCAAATAACCATACCAGAACAACATTAAAAGGACCAATAATACTCAATGACACATAGATGACACAAGCAGAACAAATGCATTTCTCTACATCCCAAGATATTTCAGCTCCAATGCTGGGGAATTGCAGTATTTCTGCAAATACAGCAGAACCATTCAGGCGAGAAATGAAATGAAATACAGTTGACATATGAAATACAAAGCTGGATTTGCAACACATTGAACTGACTATGCCCTCTAAGCGATTCTTCTTTGTTGAAAGACAGGATGGCCAAAAGAAGAAACCAGCCAACACAACTATGATCAAATGACTCAAGGAAATGCTATTGTTTCCAAAGAATAGACTGGGGGAAACCCTTTACCTGCACTGACATGGCAACTCTCCTCCTATCCAAAACAAACAACTTTGCAAAGATGAAGGTCACAGTTGCCTGTGTGTGAGTAAGCCACTATGCCTACCCTTCCCAACAGAAACGTATAGAATAACAAGCATTTCTGAACAACAGGAAAGTAACAAAGAGAATAAGAAACTCAAAGGAACAAAACATTAACTAGGAAAAGAGAAACCAAAGAAACTAGGGAAGGAAGCCCATTGATTTTATTTTAAGCTTTCCCCATGTTCACCTCCACATGCTGAACGGATCCCTACAGTAAATTGTTGTGTGCCTTCGAATCATTTCTGACTTATGACAAAGTGAACAGTCAATATGCTGCTATGATTTTCCTATCACTGGTAGGTTACAGCAACAAGGAAGGGCACCACCATTAAAAGCTAAATATAATGTAATATTCAATTAAAACATTGATATTTTAAAAGCAACAAGCCAGTAAGTACCAGTCAGATCATAATACATCTACTCACTTTTGGCCTAAAAGAAAAATAAACAAAAATCTAACATTTGTAAAGTTTCACTAAGCACAGGGCTTCGTAGATATTTCTATTCAAGATCCCTTTTGGCCCAAGAAATTTTATGTAACCCTGGAATAAAGGTATATAAAATGCATTTGCAACAAAGTGGCAAATGCATTTTGATCTAAACAAATGTAAAGTCATGCACATCGGGGCAAAGAACCCCAAATACACTTATCAACTGATGGGATCAAAGCTTTCTGAGACAAACCAGGAAAGGGATCTTGGGGTTTTGGTGGACAGCTCAATGAAGATGTCAACCCAGTGCGCTGCAGCAGTGAAAAAAGCAAATTCTATGCTTGGCATGATCAGGAAGGGAATCGAAAATAGGTCGGCAAATGTTGTATTGCCTCTCTACAAATCTATGGTGAGGCCACATCTGGAATACTGTGTACAATTCTGGTCACCGCACCTCAAGAAGGCTATAACGGAACTGGAAAAAGTACAAAGAAGGGCAACAAAAATGATCCAAGGGATGGAGCAGCTCCCTTATGAAATCAGGTTGCAACGCCTTGGTCTTTTCAGCCTTGAAAGACGGCGTTTAAGAGGTGACTTGATCGAAGTGTATAAAATCATGCATGGGATAGAAAAGGTGAATAAAGAAAAAACATTTTCTCTGTCACACAACACTAGGACTAGGGGGCACTCCCTAAAGCTCCAAGGTAGGAAAGTTAGGACTAATAAAGGGAAATATTTCTTCACCCAGAGGGTCATTGGGTTATGGAACTCACTTCCAGAGGAGGTTGTGACAGCTGTCAGCCTGGACAGCTTCAAGGCAGGATTAGACAGATTCATGGATACCAAGGGAATCAGTAGTTACTGAAATGGACATCCAAGTGTCACCTCTGTGTTGATGGAGGCAGGCAGGATTTTCCCCGGGTACTGGTTGTGGGGGGTCGGGAGCAGGTGTAGCACCCATGGGCCCGTCCGTGCCACGGGGGAGGGGTGACGCACCGGGGGTCCCGTTGGCATTGGGACCCGCACAGGCTGAAAGGGACTCGGAGGATGAGTTGGAAGGCCCAGAGCAAGATTGGTCAGCCGTACCTTTGCCCAGTTCACCTGTAGAGAGTTTAGCCTGGGATCTCGAGTGGGAGCATTCTCCCGGGGAAGGAGCGGACCAGGTGGAGATGGGAGGCAGCGAAGCAGATAGCGGAGATAGTTATGAATTCCCAAATGGCCGAGGTTCCCAAGAGCTGGCCGAGCAGCAGATGGAGGCTAGCGGCTGGGAAACTCCGGGGGAGGCTGCTTCTCAGGAAGATAGCGATACTAGGCTGGAAGAGCGGGGCCGTTCTCACAACAGGCGCAGGGACATAGAGGAGGGCAGGAGGAGCTGGCATCTGTCCCAAAACCCTCACCGTTCGGAAAGTAGACACTGGAGACGCCGGGCCCTACATCGTCGGGGTTCCAGGCCGAGGGATTAAGAACGGCCCCGTGGGAACTGATTGTCAGTTCTCCGGCCACGTCTTTACTGAATAGGCGCGAAGCGGAGTGGGACCACAAGCCAACAGTGGTCATCAAGCCTTGCCTTGCCTTTGCCTTGTTTCTTGAGCCGCAGTGGATTGCGGCACCTTGCCCTGTTTCCTGATTCGCATTGGTTTGCGAAACCTTGCCCTGTTTCCTGATTCGCATTGGTTTGTGAAACCTTGCCCTGTTTCCTGATTCGCATTGGTTTGCGAAACCTTGCCACGCTTCAAGCTATTTGCTACGTTATTTTGGACTACTTGCTTATTATTGGACTATTTACTCTTTGGAACTTTTTTTATTTACTCAATAAAGTAGTTAGCCTTTGCTACGTCTCCGTGTGTGTGTTAAAGGGGCAGTTCTAAGTCGGCGATTGTGACAGCAGGTGAGGGTTTTGCCCTCCTTTCTGCTAGAGATCCCTGCGTACAACTAGTGGGCCACTGTGTGACACAGAATGCTGGACTAGATGGGCTGAGGCCCGATTCAGCATGGCTCTTCTTATGTTCTTATGTAGATATAAAAATCAAACATTTACTGACAAGAAATCAGCATTTGCTAGGCTTGCTAAACAGGCTGATCTTCCTTTTTATGAAGGGCAGCTGAAGCATCTTCTGCAGAGTCCATTGCAAACACTGCACAACAGATTCACGGAAATTATCTAAAACAGCCATCAGATGACATTCACGTAACGTTTACTCTTGTCAAATGTTTTAAGACCCCAATATGGAGCTAAGAGGACCTCATTTGGGGTCAGAGCCCACAGTTTAAGAAGCAGTAGCATAGCAGACACACTTGTAGTCAGTCATTTCTTGCAGCAGTTTTGAGCATCTATTAATGACATCTGTCATCTCAGTCAAAGAGGTATGGCTTCATCCTCTAGGACAGTGATTTTCAACCTTTTTTGAGCCGCGACACATTTTTTACATTTACAAAATCCTGGGGCACACCACCAACAAAAATTACACAAAATGACACTCTAACACAGTAATACATATAGTTAATATGTTTTTAAATGTATTTATACACTCACTTAGTGTGAAACCTGGGCCTGTTTCGATGAACACAACATAGATATCCTGGCAGGAATGGTGGCAAGACACACACGAAGCTCTTGCTCAACAGCTGTCAGTCTCTCTCTGTTTTTAGTTTTTATCGCAGTCAAGCTTGAGAAGTTCAACTCACACAGATATGTGGTTGAAAACGGGAGCAATGTCAAAATAGCTTTGTTGGCCAGAATCCATCACTGTCACTCACTTGTCTTGCTGTGATCCCAAATTGCCAAATTGCCACTGTCACTTGACGTGCAGCTGCAGCACTAACTCTAACTTTGTTTACTTAGCCGCGTCTGAGTGCATCCAAGATGGCGTGACCATAGCACTCTTGCGTCACTTCTTAGGTGATGCAAGAGTGCTATGGTTCCATTTCTTAAAGGGACAGATGCGCCTTATAGTTTATATATGAATGAAGTTTGAAAATAATTTCCCACGGCACACCTGATGATCTCTCACGGCACACTAGTGTTCCACGGCACACTGGTTGAAAATCACTGCTCTAGGATATGGTTTGGTAAAGATTAATTTACTAGTTGTTGTTGGACTGCAGTTTCTATCAGTCCTGGCTGGTATGACGAATGATGAGCTACAGCTCAACAGTATCTGGAGATGTAGCAAGCAGATAACATGGGAAAGGACCTGTGTGGAAAGGACCTCAAATAACCCAGGGCCCTTCCACACATCCTATTTTACAATTGACACACACAAACTGATTTCTTACTACTGAACGAATTGCTGCCAAATTTGGCGACAAGACACCCACAAGGAGTGACCATCACTAAAAAAAATGATTTTTGTCATTTGGGAGTTGTAGTTGCTGGGATTTATAGTTCACCTACAATCGAAGAGCATTCTGAACTCCACCAACAACAGAATTGGGGCAAACTTCCCACACAAAACCCCCACAACGAACAGCAAATGTTCAAGGCAGAGAGGAAGGGAAGGAAGGAAGGAATGAGGGAGGGAGGGAGGAAACAGGAAGGAAAGAAGGCTAGGCAAGAAGGAGGGGAGAAAGAAAGGAAAGGAAGAAAGAAGATGAGAAAGGAAGGAATGGCTCCCATATGGACCATAGCGACGCCGGTCACGCTGCCACCACGCTGACTGGCCGGCAGCACCTGGGCGGCGTCGGGAGCCTGCAGGGTGGGACTGAGTCTTCCTCCCACCCTGCCTGTGATCTACCAGGATACCCGACAGCAGGGGTGCTCATTAGGTAGCTCGGGAGCTACTAGTAGATCTTTGGCCCTCTTCCAGGTGATCTTCAGGCCTCACCAGCCGGATGGGGTGTTCCTGCCATGCACGCGCACACCCTGCGTGCACGCGCGCTCCTCCTGCTGGCTTCCGCTCTTGCTGTGCTTCTTTCGCCTGCGGGGCATTGCAGGAAGAAGGAAGCATGAGGCGGGGCCTCTGGAGGGAGCGCCCTGCCTCTCTCTCGTCCAGAAGCAGCTGTGCAGCCTCTGTTGCCGGTGAGACAGGCAGGGCGGAGCGCTCCCTCTGGATGCCCCGCCTCATGCTTTCTCCTTCCTGCAATGCCCCGCAGGCGGAAGAAGAGCTGTGCAGGCGGAAAACAGCAGCAGGAGCATGCGCGGTGGCAAGAGCGTGCGGCGGGGGCGGGAGCGTGCGGGGAGGGGCGCAGCGGCGGGGGCAGGTAGATCTTTTGGATTTGGTTGCTTTAAGAGTAGCTGACATGCTGAAAAAGTGTGAGCACCCCTGCCCTACGCAATCTACCAGTAGATCGCGATCTACCTAATGAGCACCCCTGCTCTAAAGCTTGGCCTCAGAGCCTCTGTGGGCTGCACCAAATTCTTGTGAGGGCTGCATTCAGCCCTTGGGTCACATAGTGTGCAGGCCTGTTTTACAGTGTAGAATAAATGCTTGCTGCTGCCTTCATTTGCACCCCAAAAATGGTAATATGCCAACAGTTGTGCACTCTGTGGATCCAAGATAGCAACAGAAACAATGCCTGGTGTCTACCTACCAATAAATGTAAGTAGACAAGTCTTCTGGATCTTTGATAGTACCAGAATCTAATTCTTTAAGAAGAATCAATGCTGGTTTTGCTAGCACTGGAGTAATTATTACAAGTACTGTAGGCTGAAAGTTCTGTCCTTGTTTCGTGAATCATAACATACTGCTAGATTGTCTGACTGTGGGACTGTAACTAAAAGATCACTTAAAATACATGAATAATTGTGAAACCATTAAAATCCGCTGGCCCACACAGAAACAAATTATGTGACCCTTTGTGGGTTTGGTAAAAAGTGTTACCATGGTATTTGCAACCCATTGTTCACCACTGACTCCATCCTTCATTATCGCTTTCTGATTGCAGCTTTTGTTTCACATAAAATCTTGTTACTGAATGCCACAATGATGTATTTACACGCAAGTTCTGAATACTGAGGAGGCCTTATATATATTTGCCTATCTTAAGTCTAGTAGGAAAGGCTCTTTTAAAACTACTGCACACTGTAATATATTAAATATTCCAAAAGAAACAAAATAAAAGTTGACTGTTGTAGAACTACTTTTATGATGCCAGCAGAAATTATTGTTGGAAAGAATCACTTGAAGTATCTCAAAACCTCCAAAATATTTGAGGTAATGTCTGAATTTGTTAGTCTTGAGTATTAAAATGTAGAAAAAGAAAAGGCTAAAAATATATTTACTAAAAAATAATAATTCTGTAGTTGGTAACAAATATGTTGCAACCACTTCAACAAGAAAAAAAATGCATACTCTTAGCATAAATTAATTGGGCTCACTTAAAGAAAGTGTTTAAAATATTTAGTATCCTCTAAATTTTCTGATAACCTTGACCAAGGGTGCATTTAAACTGTAGAATGATTGCAGTTTGACACCACTTTAACGACAATGACTCAGTCCTATGGAATCCTGAAAGTTGTAGTTTGCTGAGGTACCTGAAGTTTTTGAAACAGAAGCCTTAAGACTTTCAAAAATTGAGGTTGAATTTAGAACTACGGACCACGGATATATTTATTTATTTCAATTTTATAGATTGCCCCTCTCAACAGTCTCGGGACGGTGTACAATTGGTAAAAACATACTAAAAACAGTCACATATCTTAATACAAAATACAAGTTTAACAACAGGCAGTAACTTAGGGTGGCAATATATGTCGAGCATTTGATGGTTTATGGAGGGCTGCTGAGACCGAACGCCCACCAGAAGAGGACAGTTTTACACATTTTCTGGAAAGGAATAAGTTCGTTGAGAGCACGTGCCTCGTCCAGTAGGGCATTCCACAATGCTGGAGCCACCACTGTAAAGGCCCTCTGTCTGGTTACTGATAGATGATATGTCCGAACTGAAGGGACCACTAGTAGGTTTGAATCCTCCAAATGTAGGGATCTTTGGGGAATGTACGGGGAGAGACAGTCCCTCAAGTACACAGGCCCTAGACCATATAAGGTCTTAAAGGTCAGAACCAACACCTTGAACATGATCCAGTATTCTATAGGAAGCCAGTGTAGTTGCAGCAGGATAGGAGTAATGTGCGCTCTCGCTGGTGCACCGACGAGCAGTTGTGCTGCGGCATTCTGCACTAACTTAAGTTTCCGGATCACAGACAAGGGAAGGCCAATGTAGAAGGCGTTACAGTAGTCTAATCTCGAGATGACTGTCGCCTGGATATAGAGGGTCCTGCCTGGCATTTATGCTAACAGCCCAAAGTTTCAGATTAGAGAACATACTCACCAGAGTGAAGACAGCCACAGAGATTTTAATTACAATCTGGTGGCTAGTAAGGATGCAAGTATGGCTAACGCCAAAATGTACAAGCATAAACATGAATACAGACAGCATTGGCAGGGTACTGCTGACATCACTGGTTTCAGGTGGGGATTCTTTCCCAGCTGCAAGGGGATGGCCATGGTTGGTTTATGACAGTCTAATCGGCTGTGGGAAATGACCTTCTGGGAAGCAATGCCCCAGGAAGTTCCTATGACCTTATTTGGAGGGCTTAGGGGGGCTTCTGACTACCATAATAGTCCAGCTTTGGGTGATAAACATGGGGTTATGATAGTCAAATCTCTGGGGATCCTGAAACAAAGTGTCATCAGACTCCATACATTGATGTATATTGTGAGTCCTTGGTGATGAGGAAGTGTCCTGGGAAAAACAAGGGCAAGGGATCTTAAAAGAAAAGGTGGTGATCTCCTGTAATCAAGCTTTGAATGTCAAATAAAGGAATCCCATTTCTCAGCCTGATTGAGACAATCAGCTGAGCAAGTATCAGCTGGTGATATCAGATCTAGAGCGGAAGCCACCTGCTGATCCCTACATGTACACAATGGACCTTGATTTTCACCTTGTCTAGGGATTTCTAGGAAATTCCTCAGTGTGGTCAGCAGGAAGGTGAAGATTCCTGTGGCTTGCTTTGCAGAAATTGTATAAATTATACATATATTTGATATTGATATATATTATTGATATATATAGGAACCAGCAGAGAGTAAAAGATATCAGAAAATGATACATTTTATCAAAGGGTTTGGAGAGGATAGCGTATTTGTATGAGATTTGCTGTTGCAGATCTGGTCTGCATGTATCAGCACATATTTCCAGACCTTTAATAAAAGAAATATAAACATTAAAATTAACTTTAAAGGAGGGGTAGGTGGGTTGTGGCTGCTGTTCAGACTGTTGGTCACACTCCTCACTGGGGTAACTGAAGTTCAGTGAAAGGAAAGAAAATAATTTGTTTTATTCTGGTGTCCTTAGCGAACTATAAATCATGAAAGTAGGGGGTACTGTGTTCAACAACAAAACTACATTTCCCATAATTCCATAACATTGAGCCATGGTAGTTAATGTGGTGTCAAACTGCATTAATTCTACTGTAGATGCACCCTTTCCCTGATCACTATGTCATGAGGATATTATGCAGTAGTTCAGAATACAATTATTTCATGTTTGAGGGAGAATTCTTTTTACAACTCAGATAATGTGGGATTTTCTACCTAGATATTCTGGGATATAGGGCTGTACGGCGATGCTCTCTCAGAGCCCTTTCTAATAACTAATGGAGTGAAACAAGGTTGTGTTCTTGCACCAACTCTATTTACAATCTTTTTCAGCATGATGCTCCAAAGGGCTATGGCAGACCTCGAAGAAGATGGCATATATATATACGCTATCACACTGTTGTTAGTTTGTTCCATTTAAGCCGTATGAGGGCTCGCACGAAGACTCTAAAGTCTAAACTGTCTAGTACGTGAGCTGCTTTCTGCTGACGATGCTGCCCTTGTCGCCCATACAGAAGCAGCTCTGCAGCACCTAACATCCTGCTTTGCAACAGCTGCAGAGCTGTTTGGGCTGGAAGTCAGCCTGAAGAAAACGGAAGTCTTCTACCAGCCCGCACCACAGGAAGAACACCATCATCCCCAAGTCAGCATAGGCAAATCTGTGCTTAAGTCCGTTCAGCAGTTCACCTACCTGGGAAGCATCATCTCTTCAGACGCCAAGATTGATAAAGAGATAGATCACAGATTAGCAAAGGCATATAGTGCATTTGGAAGGCTTCACAAAAGAGTCTGGACAACAAGCATCTAAGGCAAAGCACCAAAATCAGTGTGTACAGAGCTATTGTACTGTCTATTCTCCTTTATGGGTCTGAAATATGGGTCACCTATCGCCAACACCTACAACTCTTTGAACGCTTTCATCAGCGCTGTCTTCACACAATACTAAATATACACTGGACTGACTATGTGACGAATGTTGTTGTCCCTGTGCAAGCAGGGATCACCAGTATTGAGGCCATGCTATTGAAAACACAGCTGTGCTGGGCAGGGCACATCTCTAGGATGGAGGACCACCGCCTCCCAAAGATACTACTCTATGGTGAACTTGCCACAGGTCAGCGCAAGAGAGGCGCACCAAAAAAGAGATATAAGGGCTCACTGAAACAACATCTCAGGCTCGGCCAGATTGATCACCAACAATGGTCCACCCTGGCCTCACATCAGGAGGTGTGAAGACGCACTATCCACAATGCTGCGGCCTCTTTCGAGAAGACACACCGAACGGGTTTCGAAGAGAAACGACAACACAGAAAGAACCACAACTTGGAGACAACACCACCCAAGGAGACTTTCTGCTGTGCTTTCTGCAACCGGGCTTGCCTATCTCAGATTTACCTTCTTAGTCATCAACGCGCTTGTAGAAAGCGTGGGATGAGTCTTTCCTGAATCTTCGTTCACGAAGAAAAGCCAGAATATCCCAGAATAATTTGCTTTGAACTGGGCTATCCGAGTCTACACTCAGATATTGTGGGATTTTATTTATTTATTTATTTTATTTATATTCTGCTCTTCTCATCCCGAAGGGAACTCAAAGCGGATTACAGGTGCACATACTTAGCAGTCAATCCCTGCCGTTTCCACATACACACCTATAGAGGAACAGAGGAATCTCTGGCCACAAGGGGGAGCTGACACACTCCTCATCTCTCAGCGTTCCTAGCGTCCCTTGTGGTTCCTTCCGCATTCCTCAGCGTTCCTGGAGTTCATTAATGGCCTCATAATTCAGTCAAAATTTGCCTCCTCACTTAATGTGGTACCTTTATCTCCTACTTGACAGATGCAACTGTCTTTCGGGCTGCAAAGGTCAACAGCAGGCTACACTTAAAGATCGAGCACCCACCTCGACCCGATTTTCTACCTAGATATTCTGGGATATAGGGCTGTGCAGAAGGGCCTTCTGATAACCCAGTTCAGAGCAGATATTTTGGGTTTGGCCTTGATATTCTGAATGATAATGGCTGTGTGATAAGACCTTGCATTTTTACAAGCCCACTCTAGGCAAGGGGCAACACCGTATTACACGATGCAAGAGCAATTCAGGTGATAAAATACTACAGTAAACAAATGTATATCAAAATATCATATATTCAAGTACATAATAGACATATTTCATTTACCACAGTGGGACAAATATATCAAATAAGTGAACCACTAGTAGAGTGCACCACTCAGAGAATCATACATTAAATTATATGCAGCATAGCAAAATACAATCAATGTAAGCACGATAATGTTCCATTTAGAAGCCAATGGTCAAGAAAGTAATAAAAGCTTATTGGCTGCTGGGTCACTACAGTTCGAATTCGTAAGTAAAGTACCTTAATAGGGTGCTCAGAACTGTAGGTGACAGTTGGAGGATCCCAAGGAAGTCCGTGTTAAGCGGAACAGAAAATAAGTTCACAGAAACTGCTCAGCAATGTCAATATGTGCTGTGCGCATGTATCGGCACGCTCAGTGGTGGGCTGCAAGGTAAGCTGGGCGTCGTAGTTCCAGAAAAGCGCTCTACAGGGCCTGAATGCGCATGCGCGGGTACGCCCAGTGGCGTGCCGCAAAGGATGTTGGTATTGGTAGTTCATAAAGTAAAAGGCTCTGGAGACAAGCAGCGGTTTCTGTGAGTTAGGCAAATGCTGCAATAAGTAAGCAGGGACTCCACGGAACCTCACGGGAGTAAGGACAGTGGGGAGGAGCTCACTCCAAGGCCGGTGGAAGGCCGTTTCATCACTGGGATTTCGTATTGGAGAAATAGGCGTCCTCAAGGGTGATCAGTCATCACGAGCATATCAATTCACATGGAGGACGGACCATCCCATCAGCAGGAAATGCTATGCTGCATATAATTTAATGTATGATTCTCTGAGTGGTGCACTCTACTAGTGGTCCACTTATTTGATATATTTGTCCCACTGTGGTAAGAGAAGACACACCGAATGAGTCTTGAAGAGAAACGACAACGCAGAAAGAACCACAACTTGGAAACAACATCACCCAAGGAGACTTTCTGCTGTGCTTTCTGCAACCAAACTTGCCTATCTCAGATTGGCCTATTTATTTATTTATTTATTTATTATTCGGTTTTATATTCCGCTCCTCCCAGCAGGCTCGGGGCGGATCACAAATACGAGCATACAATAAAAGCGTACAATAAAACATACAGTAAAAACACAATACATAGCCATGATGGTACAGGTCTACGATTCTTTGACTAAGGCGAGACGGACCAATTGAATTTGGATTTACCCAAACACTAGCCTGAAGAGGGCCGTCTTACATTCCCTTCAAAAAGGGAGGAGTTCAGAGACCACTCGAATGTGGTCAGGGAGCGAATTCCAGAGTACTGGAGCCGCCTCTGTCTTGTGCTGGACAAATGGCAGGAGCGGGACGATGGTACAACCAGCAAATTTTGCTCTTCCGAGCGCAGTGATCTCGGGGGAACATACGGGGTAAGGCGGTCCCTCAGGTACACAGGCCCCAGACCGTGCAAGGCCTTAAAGGTTAAAACCAGCACCTTGAAGGCAATCCGGTACTCAATGGGAAGCCAGTGCAGTTGCCGAAGAATGGGAGTGATGTGCTCCCTCACTGGTGCTCCCACCAGCAAGCGAGCCGCAGTGTTCTGCACCAGCTTGAGTTTCCGGATTGTCGACAAGGGAAGGCCAACGTAGAGGGCGTTACAGTAATCCAGCCTCGAGATGACCGTCGCTTGGATCACCGTGGCCAGGTCATCCCTGGACAGGTAGGGGGCCAGTCGCCTAGCCTGTCGTAGGTGGAAAAATGATGTCTTGCTGACCATGGAGACCTGGGCCTCCATGGTCAGCAAGGAGTCCAATTTGACACCCAAGCTCTTAACCAAGGGTGACGGGCTAAGTAGCTCAACATAAACTAGTACAAGACTGGGATATAAAAATATCTATTTCATAACAGCATGAACAGCATTGGGATATACAGTTGTAACAAACATTATTCAGGACATGTCATATACATAAGAACATTATAAGGAGACGCTCTATTCGCAATAGAACAATAGCTATAAATTATAGTAGAAACGCAACTCCTCAAATAATAGTGTGACAGTCCACAATATCAAAGAAGTCCCCAAATGCTGTGAAGTCCAAATAGCAGATGACACAAGGTATAAGGAGGTAGAATAAGCTCCAAATTATAAGTTCAAAAGCGGGCCGACGGGCTGGCGATGCCAAAGCTTTTCGGGGCCACTCCCCCGTTTTGCCCCCGGGCGGGGCTTTCTCAAGGCCATAAATGATATTTCTGTGGTCCAAGTGTCTGGAAGAAGGTATTAGATACATATCAAATACAATACAGTAGTCTGTAAACAAACCCAGAGTAAACTTGTAAATTAAAGGTAACATACCGATCAGCGAAGCATTCAGGCTTAACCTTACCTAGGCGGTAAGGTGACCATAAAGGTGAGAAAGGAAGGATCAGGAGAGTATTATAAAGTAATTCAGGTGGAACATTAGGTAATTAGTGATTGAACACTGATTACCTCATTTAACCCATTTGGAATCTCTGAATTTAACCGGATTATCCAGAGTCTTTCACGTTTGCAAAGGGCCTTAAAGGGGTCAGTATGCGCATACGGTTCTATTTTATCAAGTACTCTAATGCGTAGTGAATCAGGTTGATGTTTATGTTGTAGGCAATGTGTGTATAAGGGTAGATCAGTGTTCCCTGTGTTAATCCTACTTCTGTGCTCAATAAAACGTTGGTGTAACGATCTCGTGGTCATCCCGACATAAACTGATGGACAGGAACAACTGATGGCATACGTGACGTAAGAACTGGCGCAGGTGGCAAAACAACATACTTCAAAATTCTTCCCTAGAGAGGGACTACATATGGTAGTATCAGTACAAATATTTTTACAGATAGAGCATCTGCCACAGGTCTTAGTGCCCTTACTAAGGTTGCTACTGATGTGTGTATGTGCATGATCCGAGTGGGTCAGGGTATCACCTAAATTACGTGTGCGCTTGTAAGCGACAAGAGGGGGATGCTCTAACCCTTTGATGTGCGAAATAATCGGCCAATATGTCCGTATCAGTTTGATAATTGAGTTCGAATGAGGTGTGAGTGTTAGCGGCCACACCACATTATCCGATTGGGCCTTAGGTTTACTCATGAGTAGGCTGTTTCTATCTGAGTGTCTAGCTTTAATGAGTGCCTTAGAGACTATCTGTTCTGGATAATCTCTTGATAGGAATTCCTTTTTCATGGTCTTAGCTTCTCTTTCAAAATCATAGTTAAAAGAGGAGTTGCGTTTCAGTCTGGAAAATTGTGTAAACGGTAAATTAGATTTCAAAGGGTGTGAGTGGAAACTCTTAAAATGTAGGTATGAGTTCCTTTTCACCGATTTTCTATAGTTACTGGTTTTAAGGAGGCCTTTATCTGGGAAGATGGTGAGGTCAAGGAAATTTACTTTCTCTTGGCTAGCATTCACTGTAAATTGGATGTTGGTATCCCATGTGTTCAACCATATGTTTAGGTCACTTAAATTGATGGAATCATTAATAAGGAATATGACATCGTCAATATACCGATGATAATGAGAAATAGCTCTAGAAAAGGTATTGTGTGTGGTGGGGAAG
Source organism: Anolis apletophallus (assembly GCA_030556195.1). Lineage (NCBI taxonomy): Eukaryota > Metazoa > Chordata > Lepidosauria > Squamata > Anolidae > Anolis > Anolis apletophallus. The sequence goes on from JARBWK010000010.1 coordinate 92,286,423, forward strand.
ACATAAATATCCTCCAAATGTGACATGTACAATATGGCTAATGACGGCGAGGCCGCTTGGCCCATACTGACCCCGGAAATTTGCAAGTAGATATCTTTTTCAAAAGCAAAATAGTTATAATCCAAAATAATATCGAGGATCTGTACAAGGAAACCCACCATCTCCAGGTCCTGTACATTCGCCATCAAGTACTCGTATATTACAGCTCTTAATTCTGGCAGTGGTATACGAAACGGGGGAGTGGCCCCGAAAAGCTTTGGCATCGCCAGCCCGTCGGCCCGCTTTTGAACTTATAATTTGGAGCTTATTCTACCTCCTTATACCTTGTGTCATCTGCTATTTGGACTTCACAGCATTTGGGGACTTCTTTGATATTGTGGACTGTCACACTATTATTTGAGGAGTTGCGTTTCTACTATAATTTATAGCTATTGTTCTATTGCGAATAGAGCGTCTCCTTATAATGTTCTTATGTATATGACATGTCCTGAATAATGTTTGTTACAACTGTATATCCCAATGCTGTTCATGCTGTTATGAAATAGATATTTTTATATCCCAGTCTTGTACTAGTTTATGTTGTCGTGCACCCAGCACTCAGTGATTTAGAGGGCTAAGTAGCTCGCCATCCAGGGTAGGCAACCGGCACTCATCCAGCCCAGGTCGACCAGGCCACAAGATCTCCGTCTTCGACGGGTTCACCTTCAGCCGGCTGGCACGCAGCCATCCAGTCACGGCCTCCAGGCATAGATGGAAACAATCAGGTACGGTATCCGGCCTGCCGTCCATTCTCAGCAGAAGCTGGGTGTCATCAGCGTACTGATAACACTCCAGAACAAAGTCGCGGGCCAGCTGGGCCAGGGGGCGCATGTAGATGTTAAATAATAAGGGCGAGAGGATGGCCCCCTGGGGGACCCCACAACTTAATGGGAGCCTCCCGGAGACCTCCTCTCCCCTCTCCACATGCTGTCCCCGATCCTGGAGAAAGGAGGCCACCCATTTAAGGGCAGTCCCCCTGACTCCAGTCACGGCTAGGCGGTGGGCTAACAATGCATGATCTACGGTATCAAACGCTGCTGTTAGATCTAACAAAACAAGCAGGGCTGATCCCCCCTGGTCCAGCTGGCGGCGAAGTTGGTCTGTAATGGCGACCAGCACAGTCTCCATCCCATGCCCAATACGGAAGCCGGACTGGAAGGGATCAAGTCCAGCTGTGTCTTCTAAATACCGCTGCAGCTGATCCGCTGCTGCCCTCTCAATTACCTTGCCTAAAAAAGGCAAATTAGACACAGGTCGGTAATTGGAGGGAGCCGAAGGGTCTAAATTCGGCTTCTTCAGCAGCGGTCTTACCATTGCCTCTTTCAAACCCCCTGGGAACACTCCTTGCTCAAGGGAGCTGTTGATAATCTTTCCCAGGGCGGTCTCGTAACCCTCCCAGCAAGATCTAACAAGCCAGGAGGGGCACGGATCAAGGGAGCAGGTAGTTGGTCTAGCTGCAGCGAGTAACTTATCAACAGCTGCTGCATCCAGCAGTTGGAAATGGGTGAAGGTGGGCCCGCCGAGTGGCGGCGGGGTCTCGAGTTCACATACTGTATCAAGAGTGGCTGGGATATCCCGGCGGAGAGTCGAGATCTTGTCGGCAAAATAGTTCTGGAATGCCTCAGCTGAGGGAGCCAAACCCCTATCATTTGGGACAGTCGAAATTGTTGTCAATGACCGAATTATTTTGAAGAGTTGAGCTGGGCGTGAACTAGCCGACTCTATCAAGGAAGAATAGTGGACCTTTTTGGCTTCCTTGATAGCATGCTCATAAACATCCTTAAACTGTTTATAAGCCAATCTCGATGCTCCGTCACAGAGATCTCGCCACACGTCCTCTAACTGTCTCTTCCTCCGTTTCATCGCCCGTAACTCCTCGGTAAACCAAGGCGAGCGATTACTACGGGGATGAGTGTCTGGGGGCGATCTCGTCTAAGGCTGTGGAAAGACAGGTGTTCCAGCATTCCACTTGCCTGTCGACTGAGTCGCTGGTGAGCTCCAATTCCCTCAGAGCATTCAGGAACCGAGTGGGTTCCATAAGTCTCTTCGGGCGAACCAGAATGGGTTCGGCACCCTTACCGGGAGGAGAGCTCACCTCGAGATGGACTTCCAGGACCCTGTGATCCGACCATGGAACCTCAACCATAGAGGTTAGGGTCACTCTTAGTCATCAGCGCGCTTGTAGAAAGTGTGGGATGAGTCTTTCCTGAATCTTCGTTCACAAAGAAAAGCCAGAATATCCCAGAATAATTTGCTTTGAACTGGGCTATCGGATAATGTGGGATTTTCTACCTAGATATCCTGGGATATAGGGCTATGTGGAAGGGCCTTCTGATAACCCCAGTTCAGAGCAGATATTGTGGGTTTGGCCTTGATATTCTGAATGATATTGGCTGTGTGATAAGGCCTTGCATTTTTACAAGCCTCCCAGGCAGCACCCTCCTCTTGGCTCTGCTGAGGCACCTCTGACAGGTTCAGCCAGTCTCCAGAGGGCAGGAAAGGCCTGGAGACTACAAGTCCCAAGATGCCTCGGGGCAAAGGCGCCGGCTCTGCCTGCCTCCCTGCTGCCGTGTTGCCTCCTTGGGAGATGTCGTTCTCTGGAGCGCCTCGGCCGCGCATGCGCCGTGGCGGGGAGAGGCAGTTCCTGTCTGTAGGCTTGGCCGAGGCAATAAAGTTTCTGCTGTGAGGAGGGAAGGAAGGGAGAAGGCACGGAGGAGCGGCGGGGCAGGCTTCCTGGCAAGGATTCCCCGGGGTTTGAGTGAGTGAGGGACGGAGGGAGGGGAGCAGGGCCGAGGGGAGCCCTGGCATTTGCCTCAGAGGGGCTGAGGCGGGGGAAGGCGCCTGTGTGGAGGCCTCAAGCAGCGCCAGGGCTTTGGAGGCTGGGGAGGGAGGGAAGGGCCAGGAAGGAGGCGTGTGTGGGGGAGGCTGGGAGGAGGAGAAGCCATGAAGGGACACCTGAAAGCTGTCAAAGGCTCTGGCTGCTTCTACACCCAGGCTCCAGCCCTCCAGGTGTTTTGGACTTCAACTCCCACAATTCCTAACAGCCGGTAGGCTGTTAGGAATTGTGGGAGTTGAAGTCCAAAACACCTGGAGGGCCCAAGTTTGCCCCTGCCTGCTTTACACTGTGGAATTAATGCTGATTGGACATTACCTTAACTATATATTGTGTGTAGGAAAGAGCATGAAGGTAATGTTTGGGGAGAAGGCATTAAGGGGACACCTAAAAACTTAAGATGCCAAACTGTGTAATGAATAGACTACTGCAATGCACTCTACGTGGGGCTGCCTTTGAAGACTGTTCGGAAACTGCAATTAGTCCAGCGGACTACTAACGGGAGCTACATACAGGGAGCATACCCACCCCCCCTGTTGTGTCAGCTCCACTGGCTGCCTGTCCAATTCCGAGCTCAATTCAAAGGGCTGGTTTTGACCTTTAAAGCTCTATACGGTTCTGGCCCAGCTTACTTGTCCGGACGCATCAGCCGCTACGTCCCACTTTGTAATTTAAGATCATCCGGGGAGGCCCTGCTCTCGCTCCCGCCTACTTCTCAAATGCGGCTGGTGGGGGCGAGGGAGAGGGCCTTCTCAGTGGTGGCTCCCCGCCTGTGGAATGCGCTCCCTATTGATGTACGATCCACCTCATCCCTCCTGGCATTCAGAAAAAAGTGAAATCCTGGCTGTGGGACCAGGCGTTTGCACACCAGCACAAGGCAGCACTTTAGATGGGATTTTAATGGAAAGTGGATGAATAGGGCCAATGCTTTTATGGACAGAACATTGTTTTAATCTGGAACGAATGCGTATGATGCTAATGTAATTGTATTTTAATGTATTTTAATTGTTGAAGGGTTCTGGGGTTTTATATTGTTACTGTGTGGGCATCGAATTGTGCCTTACTATAAGCCGCTCTGAGTCCCCCCTCGGGGGTTGAGAAGAGCGGGGTAAAATCCTGAAATGAATGAATGAATGAAGTGTGTGTGTGTGTCAAGTCAGATATGGTGGTGCTCTCTCGGAGCCCTTTCTAATAACTAATGGAGTGAAGCACGGTTTTGTTCCTGCACCAACCCTATTCACAATCGTCTTCAGCATGATGCTCCCTCCAAAGGGCTACGGCAGACCTCGAAGAAGAAGACAGCATATATATACGCTATCGTACTGATGGTAGCTTGTTCAACTTAAGCCGTCTGAGGGCTCGCACCAAGACTCTAACTATCTAGTCAGTGAGCTGCTTTTTGCCGACGCTGCTGCCCTTGTCGCCCATTAAGAAGCAGCAATGCAGCGCCTAACATCCTGCTTTGCAACGGCTGCAGAGCTGTTTGGGCTGGAAGTCAGCCTGAAGAAAACGGAAGTCCTCTACCAGCCCGCACCACAGGAAGAATACCATCATCCCCACATCAGCATAGGCAAATCTGTGCTTAAGTCCGTTCAGCAGTTCAGCTACCTGGGAAGCATCACCTCTTCAGACGCCAAAATTGATAAAGAGATAGATCACAGATTAGCAAAGGCATATACAGCATTCGGAAGGCTTCACAAAAGAGTCTGGAGCAACAAACACCTGAGGCAAAGCACCAAAATCAGTGTGTACAGAGCTATCATACTGTCTATTCTCCTCTATGGGTCTGAAACATGGGTCACCTATCGCCAACACCTACGACTCCTCGAACGCTTTCATCAGTGCTGTCTTCGCACAATCCTAAATATACACTGGACCGACTATGTGACAAATGTTGCTGTCCTTGAGCCAAGCAGGGATCACCAGCGTTGAGGCCATGCTATTGAGAACACAGCTGCGCTGGGCAGGGCACATCTCTAGGATGGAGGACCACCGCCTCCCAAAGATACTACTCTATGGTGAACTCGCCACGGGTCAGCGCAAGAGAGGTGCCTCCAAAAAGAGATATAAGGGCTCCCTGAAACAACCTCTCAGACTCGGCCAGATTGATCACCAACAATGGTCCACCCTGGCCTCACATCAGGAGGCATGGAGGCGCACTATCCACAATGCTGCGGCCTCTTTCAAGAAGATATGCCGAACGGGTCTCAAAGAGAAACGACAACGCAGAAAGAACCGCAACTTGGAAACAACATCGCCCAGGGAGACTTTCTGCTGTGCTTTCTGCAACTGAACTTGCCTATCTCATATTGGCCTTTTTAGTCATCAATGCGCTTGTAAAAAGCGTGGCATGAGTCCTTCCTAAGAATCTTCATTCGCAAAGTAATGCCGAGAATGTGTGTGCGTGTGGAGTTCCTCAGGGTGCAATTCTTTCTCCCCTATTTTTTAACTTCAACGTTCGACTGCTGGCCAGTCTGATAAGGAGTTTCAGGCTGGAGTGCTACCAGTACGCTGATGACACCCAGTTACTTCTGCACCTGGAGCCTGGGGTCTCTGAAATACCGGATAACTTCATCTTATGTGTAGGAGCGGTGACTGGATGCCTCTACACTGTGGAATTAATGCAGTTTGACATCACCTTAACTATATATTGTGTGTAGGGAAGTGCAATATATGGGGTAAGAAGTTTCTGAAGGTTCTGGGTACCTCTGTGGAATTAATGCAATTTGACATCACCTTAACTATATATTGTGTGTAGGGAAGTGCATAAGTGTTATTGTTTGGGAAGAAGGCGATGAAGGGAACACCAAAACACTTTCAAATTCTCTGGGTGCCTCTGCACTATGGAATTAATGCAGTTGGACATCAGGAAGGGACACCTAAAAGCTTTCAACGGCACTGGATGCCTCTACCCTGTGGGATTAATGCTGTTGGACATCACCTTAACTATATATGAGAAGTGTGAGAGGGTTATTGTTTCGGGAGAAGGTGATGAAGGGACACCTAAAAGCTTTCAAAAGCACTGGATGCCTCTACACCAGTGCTTCTCAAGCTGTGAGTCTCCAGATGTTTTGGCCTTCAAATCCCATAAATCCTAACAGCTGGAAAACTGGCTGGGATTTCTGGGAGTTGTAGGCCAAAACATCTGGGGATTCACAGGTTTAAAGTGTGGGATTAATGTTGTTGGACATCACCTTAACTATATATTGTTTGCTGGGAAGTGCAATATATGAGAAGTGTGTGAGGGTTATTGTTTGAGGAGAAGGCGATGAAGAGACACCTAAAAGCTGTCAAAGACCCTCGATGTCCTTACACCAGGCATGGGCAAACTTGGGCTCTCCAGGTGTTTTGGATTTCAACTTCCACAATTGTTTGGAATGGTGGGAGTTGAAGTCCAAAACACCTGGAGGGTCCAAGTTTGCCCATGCCTGCTTTACACTGAAATTAATGCAGTTGGACATCACCTTAACTGTATTGTGTGTGGGGAAGTACAGAAGGGTTGTTGTTTGGGGAGGAGGTATTCAGGGACACCTAAAACTTTTCCAAAGGCTCTGGGTGCCTCTACATTGTGGAATTAATGCGGTTTGACATCACTTTAACTACATACCGTGTGTAGGGAAGTGGGTGAGTAATGTTTGGGTAGAAGGCATGAAGGGGACACTTAAATGCTTCCAAGGGCTCTGGGTGCCTCTGCACTGTCAAATTAATGCAATTGGACATCACCTTAACTATGTATTGTGTGTAGGAAAGTGCATAAAAGAAGACAATGAAGGGGACACCTAAAAGCTGTCAAAGACTCTGGGTGCCTCTACGCCAGACATGGGCAAACTTCGACCCTCCAGATGTTTTGGACTTTAACTCCCACAATTCCTAACAGCCGGTAGCTGTTGGAGTCCAAAACACCTGGAGAGCCAAAGTTTGCCCATGCCTGCTCTACACTGTGAAATTAATGCAATTTGACATCACCTTAACTATATATTGTGTGTAGGGAATTGTTTTGAGAGAAGGCAATGAAGGGGACACCTAAAAGTTTCCAAAGGCTCTGGGTGCCTACACTGTAGAATTAATGCAGCTGGACAACATCTTAACTATCGATTGTGTGTTGGGAGGTGCATAAGGGTTACTGTTTGGGGAGAAGGCAATAAAGGGGACACCTAAATGCTTCAAAAGGCTCTGGGTGCCTCTACACTGTGGGATTAATGCAGTTGGACAGCACCTTAACTATTGTTTGTGGGGAAGTGCAGTAAATGGGGGAAGAAGGCAATGAAGGAACACTTGAAAGCTTTTAAAGACTCGGGGTGTCAAAGACACTGGGTGCTTTTACACCCAGCCATGGGCAAACTTCGGCCCTCCAGGCGTTTTTGGCTTCAACTCTAGTAGGCTTTCAGAAATTATGAGAGTTGAAGTCCAAAACACTTGGAGAGCCCAAGTTTGTCCAGGCCTGCTCTACACTGTGGAATTAATGCAGTTTGACATCATCCTATTATTTTGTGCAGGGAAGTGCGTGAGGGTCATTGTTTAGGGCAGCGGTTCCCAACCTTTGGTCCTACAGTTGTTTTGTACTTCAACTCCCAGAAATCTCAGTAATCTTGGCAACAGTTAGGAATTGTGGGAGCTGAAGTCCAAAACACCTGGAGGACCAAAGGTTGGGAACCACTGGTTTAGGGAGAAGGCACGAAGACCCTCCCATACAGCCATATAACCCAGAATATGAAGGCAGATAATCCACAATATCTGCTTTGAACAGGATTATCTGAGTCCACATTGCTATATAATCCAGTTTAATGTGGATTTTATACAGCTGTGTGGAAGGGGCCAAAGAATCTGGGTAGCTTTACACTGGGATTAATGCAATTTAACATCATTTTCACTGTATTGTGTGTGAGGAAGAGTATGCATGCTCTCTTGGAAGAAGTCACTAAAGGAACACTTGAGAGCTTTTAAATACTCGGGGTGCCTCTACATTGTGGAATAAATGCAGTTTGACACTGCTTTTGCACTGCAGTTTGGCACTGCTTTTGCTTTATTGTGTTGAAAGCTTTCAGAGATTTAGCTTGCATCCACACTGGAGTTAATACATTTTGACACTACCTGAACTGTATTTTGTGTGATTGTGTTGTGTAGGAAAGTATATACATGCTCTCCTAGGGGAAGACACAATGAAGGAACTCCTGACAGACTGTGGAATGAATGCAGTTTGACACTACCTGAACTGTATTGTATGTGGTTGTGTTTTGTAGAGATTGTAGAGAAGTGTATTCATGCTCTCTGGGGGGATGACGGCAATGAAGGAGCACTTGGAAGCTTCGGAAGACTTCAGGTGCATCTGCACTACAAAATATACCACTTTGTGATATATGTGCTGTGTGGATAGGTGTAGGGAAGCGTATGCATGCTAGCCTTGGGGAAGAAGGCAACAAAGAAATTTCTCAAAGCTTTCAAACACTTAGGGTGTTTCTGCACTGTGGAATGAATGCCACTTCAACTGCCATGCCTCAGTGCTCTAGGATCCTGGGAGCTGTATTTTGGTGTGGCACTAGCAGAGAAGAGTGAAGACCTTGTAGAACTGCAGCTCCCTTGATTCCACAGCATTGAGCCATGGCAATTAAAGTAGTGTCAAACTGCATTAATTAATGCACCCTGTAATTACTCTATTTCCAGTTGCTGCCAGAGGCAGACCTACGTGCAGCTCACATCTTAAATTTATTGACACTAAGGGTGCATCCACACCGTTGAATTAATGTCGTTTGGCACTACTTGAACTACCATGGTTCAATACTATGGAATTCTGGGAGTTTGGAGTTTGATTACGCACCAGCATCTTTTGACATGTGATGTTAAAGACCTTATAAAATTACAGCTTTTATTATTCCATTATATTGAGCCATGGAAGCTAAAGTGGTGTCAAACTATTAATTCTTCAGTATACATGTGCATGTAGATGTGAATATAGGATGTATATCCCTTCCCCAAAATGCTTGAGACGAGAAGGGTTTTGGATTTTGGATTTTAATTGTGTGGGTGGATGAATTTTTGAATATTTTGGGTTTTGGATGCTCAACTTATATTGGTATGTGAAGGCATCTAAGTTCTATGAAAATGTGTGCCTTAGTGGAAGAAGTATCTAAAGTAGCCACACTGCAGAATTACGGTACATATTACACACCACTTCAACTGGAATCTGAAGGCTATAGTATTATGGGATTTGTAGTTTTGTGAGATGTTAAGCATCCTCTGACAGAGCTCTGGTTCCACAGCAAACTTTCCAACATTTTATAATATTGAGCCATGTTGGTTAAAGTGGTGTTAAACTCTGGTAATTCTGCAGTGTAGTTGCACCCTCTGTCTGTGAAAGGTTATCTACTTTACATACTGATATTCCAGACTAACACAAATATGTCTTTGGAGTCTTTCTCTTGATTAGTCTCAAAGGTCCCTTTGCATCCTGAAAGCTTTTTTTTCCATGTCAGGAGCGACTTGAGAAACTGCAAGTCGCTTCTGGTGTGAATTAGCTATCTGCAAGGACTTTGCCCAGGGGATGCCCAGATGTTTGATGTTTTACCATCCTTGTAGGAGGCTTCTCTCATGTCCCTGCATGGGGAACTGGAGCTGACAGAGGGAGCTCAACCCATTCTCCCCAGATTCGAAGCTGCGACCTATCGGTCAGCAGTCCTGCCAGCACAAGGGTTTAACCCATTATGCCACTGGAGGCTGCTATCCTGAAAGCTTGTTCAATATGATAGGATAGGATGAATGTGTGTTGTTTGATTGGAAGGTAAATACAGGTTGAGTGTCTCTTATCAGGAAATCTGAAATGATCCAAAATTGTTCACATGAGTGGCTGAAATCGTGACACCTTTGCTTTCAAATTCTTCAGTGAACACACACTTGGTTTCATACACAAAATTGTTTTTAACAATATTAAAATATTCTGTATAAAACTATATTCAGGCTCTGAATATGAGATAATATGAAACCTAATGTGTCCAGACAGCCTTATTTATCTACAAATTCTGTATCCACAGATTCAACCATCTATGGCTTGAATTAAAGACAATTCCGAAAGGAAAGCTTGGTTTTGCAATGTTATATAGAGGACATTATTTTACTACACCATTGCATATAGGAGGTCTTGAGTACCCATGGATTTTGGTATACATGGGGCTTTGTGGAACTAAATCCTGGTGGTTACCATCAGTGCATTGTATTTCATGTTATCTCTTAAGATATCTCATTAAATATATACAAATATTGCAAAATCTGAAAAAATGCCAAATACAGTACACTTCTGGTTCTAAGCATTTAGAATAAAAGATGCTCTGCACTTGTGACCTTTCAATGGTGGGCTGGTAATGGTGCTGCTGGAGGAGACACAAATTACAGGTCAGGGTGCTGCTGTTAATTTTTCATGCATTGCTTCTTGGAAGTCAGTCCTTGCAGTGATAGGAGATATACAGTACTAATTATAGTTGCTAGTTCAAGGTCCTTTCTACACTGCCATGTAAAATTTAGATTATCTGTTGTGAACTGAATTATATGGCAGTGTAGACTCAGATAATCCAGTTCAAAGCAGACAATGTGGGTTATCTGCTTTGATAATCTGGATTAATTGGCAGGGGCCTAAGAAGACTCCCAAGAGGCATTTCTGAATGATGTGGCTGTTACACAGCTTGGGAAAGTTGCTTTCCTTTGGATGACAACTCCCAGATTCCCTAAGCAGTATTGTCCCTGAACAACGTTTAAAAGTGCAAAAAGTAATTTATCAAGCTCTAGCCTTTCAGTGTTTTTTTGTGGAAGCAGGGAACCATTGGCACTATAATTCCACTTTAATTGTCATTGCTCCATCATGGGAAATCCTGAAATAGGGATTTTAGGATTTCTTAGAATCTTCAGCAAGAGTGCCTCAGGCAAAACTACAAAACCTGGAATTTAATAGGATGAAATCAGTGTAGTTCAAGTGGAATCATACTTTTGTAACTAGTTGCTGAGGAAAAGCAACAAAGGGTTATTCATTCTCCTCCTTAACAACATTTTGTCAGCTATTGGGTGAATTATATGGACCTTTGTGTGCTCCTGCAGGGCTCTTCTTCAGTTTCTAGGATTGAAGAAGGGAGAAACAGCATTTGTTAGAGTAGTTGGGATATCTCAGAAGAACCAACATTTTAGGAAGAATGGATAGAGAGAAGTGAATTCATTCCAGGATAGACACAAGATATGCTCTATGTCAGTGTTTCCCAACCGGTGTGCCGCAGCACACTAGTGTGCCATGAGCGATCATCAGGTGTGCCGTGGGAAATTGGAACCTCCAATACCCTTTCTTCCCCCTCCTGCTGAACACTTACTTTTTCTTCTCCACTCAGGCTCCTTTCTTCCCAGCCTCACTCTGCTCACTTTGCCTCGCTTTGCTCACGCTGCCGCTTCTGCTGCCATTTTGATCCAAGGGGGCAGTGTGAGCGTGATATACTGTAATATAGCGAGAGAGAGAGAGCACAACAGCGCAGGCAGAAAAGCAAACATCACAGGGAAGCATGTCTGTGTAGGAGGGTGAACATTAGGAAGAACTTCCTGACTGTGAGAGCTATTCAGCAGTGGAACTCGCTGTCTCAGCGTGTGCTTCCGTTTGGCTGCTCTCTTTCCAGCCGGCTTCCCTGAGGACCGGGTATGTTTTTGTATTTACGTTTACCAACTATTACTACATTTGGCCTTTGTAGTGACTGTGTATCAACTCTCCTGTTCATTGTTCACCAGTTATATACTGAGTGTATAAATACATTTAAAAACATATTAACTATATGTATTACTGTGTTAGAGTGTCATTTTGTGTCATTTTGGTTGGTGGTGTGCCCCAGGATTTTGTAAATGTAAAAAATGTGCCGCGGGTCAAAAATGTTGAAAAACACTGCTCTATGTGGTGTTAGAGGTGTGGTGCTGAGTTTAAAGAAAGCAAGCTAGAAGAAGAGCCAAGAGGTGGAAGAGGTAAAGGACTGGTGTAATAAGGGTGTTGGACATTACTTGTTTAATGAGGATTGTCATGAAAGGCTTTTTTCTGTTTTTGCTTAGCTCTGCATCTTGCAGCATCTTCTCTTAAATGTCCACCTACTTTTTCACTTGACTTTTCAAAGTGAGTTTTTGCCCTTGGGAATATGCCGCAGATTATGGTATAATTAACTGGTTAAGTCTTTTAGACTATGTAACATCCCCAGCGGTCAGGGGCTGATCTTGTTACCGAGTAATTTTGGTTACTTCAGTGTTCTGACTGTGACGCTTTAGACTCAGATCTTATCTGCCTTGAATCATAGAGTGATTTGCGCTGTGGTTGCATGCAGTGCTTGTGTAAAAGATGGGTGGGAGCACAAATGACTTGCAAATGTCTCCAGTGACATTTTTTAAATTGTGCATTCATGCATGTGGTGATACAAATTGAGATCCTGAAGCAACTGTTAAAAGATCTGAGAAAGTCAAATTAAAACTGGATTTCAGTATCATGTTTCTTTTATGACTACTTCAAAACTCTTCTAATATTGGGTTTGCTAGCTTCATTAATAACTGTAAAATATACAGAAACTCCTGATCTATATGATTTTTATTGAATTCTGAAAAAAAGTTGACCATTTTGCCTTTCTACCTAAAAGTGGTTATTCCAAGCTCTGATTTTATGTTTGTCAAAATATTTATTGTAAATTACAAGTAACTAATAACCTCATTTTCTTGATGAAAGTGCTAGGAAATGATGAGATTTTTTTCCTGCACAGTTGCAGGATTGGAATGTTATATGAAAAAGTTTTCTTGTCTAATTGTTAAGATATTCTCTCTTCTTTTTTTTGGAAAATATTTAGATTTAATTCTTGATGTGCTTGGAGACTCAAATCTTACACTTTATGCAAATCTTACACTTTAGAATTATGCCATTGTAGTCAGACCCTACAAAGACTCAAGTTGGATGCTGGGAAATTAACAGTTCTAGTACATTCTAAGTAGAGTTTAATAAAATCTGAGAAAATTATTTTAATAACACACTATTAAGGTGACTTCTACACTCTATAAGCATTTTTACAGAAAAAGTACATGTTAAGGCATTATAAGTTTTATGAATACTTCATAATTTTATGATAAGAATTATGTCACAAATCATAGTCTTATCTACTTGTATGAACAGTATGCAGCAGATCAGTTTTTAAATCTTGGTCAGGTATTTTTTGTATGCTTATGAATACAATTTAATACGCAGAATCAATCAGTTACTAAATAGAATTTGAACCGATATAGTGAGTTACTAAAAATAATGCAATTTTTTCTTATCCATTGCATTCTTCTTAAACTGATTTCCAATTAAGGTATTTTAATAGCCACTGATACAATTCACAGGTATGGGACAGGGCCCAGATCATACTATAGCAAGCAGATAAATCAGATTTCAGTCTTTCTGGTAGACTTTAGACAATTCAGTGGTATGACAGAAGAAAGACTTAATATTTGGATTTTTGATGGGCTATATCTTAAAATTGTGAAGATGATTTTCTTCATTTGTACCTCCATTTTTCATTCTTGTTAGCTGTCCTCAATTCAACTTTGACTTATGATGACCTTATGAATGAGAGCTTCCATGTTAACTCTGTCATCAACAGCTCTTCTCAAGTCTTACAGACTCAGGGCTATAGTGTCTTTGTTTGAGTCTATCCATTTGAAATGTGGTCTTTTTCTTTTCCTATTGCCTTCTACCTTACCAATCATTATTGTCTTTTCTGGTAAGCCATGTCTTCTTGTGATATGTCCAAAGTACAACGTTCTCAGTTTTGGCATCTTAGCACATTCATTCTTAAACCTCTAAAGTTAGTGTAAATATAATTGAACTCTCTCTCTCTCTCTGCATTACTTTGCGAATGAAGATTCTTAGGAAGGACTCATCCCACGCTTTTTACAAGCATGTTGATGACTAAAAAGGCCAATCTGAGATAGGCAAGTTCGGTTGCAGAAAGCACAGCAGAAAGTCTCCTTGGGTGATGTTGTTTCCAAATTGCGGTTCTTTCTGCGTTGTCGTTTCTCTTCAAGACCCATTCGGCGTGTCTTCTTGAAAGAGGCCGCAGCATTGTGGATAGTGCATCTCCATGTCTCCCGATGTGAGGCCAGGGTGGACCATTGTTGGTGATCAATCTGGCCGAGCCTGAGATGTTGTTTCAGGGAGTCCTTATATCTCTTTTTGGGGGCGCATTTCTATGGTGAGTTCACCATAGAGTAGTATCTTTGGGAGGCGGTGGTCCTCCATCCTAGAGACGTGCCCTGCCCAGCATAGCTATGTTCTCAATAGCATGGCCTCAATGCTGGTGATCCCTGCTTGCTCAAGGATGGCACATAGTCGGTCCATTGTATATTTAGGATTGTGCGAAGACAGCGCTGATGAAAGTGTTCGAGGAGTCATAACTTAATTGATATTTATATATTCAGGCACTCTTACAGGCAAATATGACAAATGTGTTTCAAGGTATTCCCTTTCAAGTATTTGTTTGCATATAACCGTTCTGCATATGCTATATCTAAAATAGGACTAGAATATAAGATCATGTCAACTGCCGGGAATTAGTTTGGACTAATTAACATTAGTGAGTGCCCACTGCTGTGCTTTGGTACTGCATAGTTGTTCTGACAGTAATAATTATCCTTGCTGACTTAGTAATATTAAGCAGCTGTCATTCTGTTATAGTGTATGACACTGGAACCTATATGGAATTCACTACTTTGACAAAATACTAAGGTCTATTTATTTACATAGAAACTTGGTGTGTTCTAAGTTATTGGTGCAATCACATGACTTCTATCTGCTTTGTCTCCAAATCATGTTACCTTTCAGTTAGTTAACAAAGGAGTTTTACTCAGCTCATTCTTGTGCAGAAAGTCATGGTATAGCATCTGTAGCTATGAATTCTGGTGGTGTACAGCAGGGGGTATCAAACTTTTTCAGCCACGGAGCATTTTTTGAAGTAAAAGTTCCTCGTGGAGCCCGAATAAATGCTTATAGACTATATTATATATAATGTGTGTGTATATATATATATATATATATATATATCAGGAATGAGCAAACTCTTTGACACATTGTGTTTTAAAATTTGACAGATGGGCTGTGGCAGATGACTGGAGAATGTTTGTGTGAACTAATTGAAAAAAAGAGAACAAATTCCTATACATACTGCACATATCTTGTTTGTAGCAAAGAGAGAAAAAAAGGAAAGCAAGCAAGAATAATACAATATTTAAAATAAAGAACAATTTTAACCAACATAAACCTAACAGTATTTCAGTGGAATATCCCAGTGCCCATCCTGTCCAACCCTCTTCTACCATGCAGAAAAGTGCAATCAAAACACCCCCAAAAGGTGACCTATGGCCATACCTATCCTTTGTAATAATAATAATAATAATAATAATAATAATAATAATAGCAGCAGCAACCCCAGGGGCCACCCAGTCCAGCCGCCTTCTGCAATTCAGGAAAAGCACAAAGTACCTCCTGACCAGTGGGGGGAAAATAGTATTTTGGAAGCAAGTAAAGTGAGGGGGGGGGAGGATCTGGGTGGTAAGGGGACGGGGAGAAAGACTTTTGAGTGAGGGAGGTGGGGAAAAAGGCTTTGGGAGCGAGGGAGGCAGGTTGAAAAGGGTCTTGGCAATGAGGGAGGCAAGTTAAAAAGCTGTTGTTGGCAAAGGGGGAGGAAACTGCGGAGCCCCTTAGTATAGTTCGTGGAGCCCCAAGGACTCTGCGGAACACACTTTGAGAACTGCTGGTTTACAGAAATGACTGTTTGGATTCAATTACCCAAGAAAATAATACACCAAGTAGTAGTTTGTAGATATGTATGTAACAGGGATTGTGCTTGCAAACATACAGCAGTGGTTATATATCTGCTGTTAGTTACTGAATTGTTTACTGAGTGTTGTTACAGAATTCCAGAAATGAATTTGATATAATTTATAGTTCCTATACACAGTTTTAAATTTAGTTCTCCATGAATGGACACTTAACTTGAGTATTTTAATGAGTCAACATTTCTGTTTTGTTACTTTATGTTTTGTGTAATATGAATGAGTTTAAGAATAGTCACAATTCTTGGTAAAATTGTCTAATTCAACAGTAGTGAAAGTATCAGACCATGATCCAGTTTTCAAGGGTGGGTGGGTGTCGTAGTTGTAGTCATTGGGCACAGATAAGGGACCAGCATGGCGTGAAGGATTACCAACTTCTCACATCAGGTACTTTGAGATGCACTGAGCTATACAGATGACTGAGGAAAAAGTAGCTATTGGCTTCTACACCTGCTGTTCCTTTTTATAGAAATGTGTTAATTTGGGCTTGGATACAAAATTATTCAATAAATATTGAATGACTATAAATACATTAACTTGCTAAGTTAGTTTGGCTCTTGCAAGCCTGTATTTTACCATGAATTTCCTGCTCATGCAAAATACAACAGGGTTTCTTTTGTTCTAAAGGAAGGAAGCTGATGGTGTTGCTTTAAAAGCAGGCTTATTTCCTTGAGGAAGATGCAAAATCATCAGAGTGTGTAGGTGTTAAATTTTGCAGAGGACAATATAATCAAGGTTTTCATGTCAAGAATAATGATATACAGTTGTCACAGTTTGACATCTATTCAGTTTCAGAATCTTGTTGTCTTGGTGCGATTTCGTAGGCATTAAATTATTGTTTTAATTTGGTCTGTTTCTTCATTTAGTAAGAGCAGTAGTCTGAGTGAAATAATATATTATTACAGCTATTTCTAAATCTATCAGTTTCTGAAATTGTAACTTCCAAGGTTTCACTCTCTCTTTTTGCTGCATTGGTTTTATTTTCTTAAAGATATTTTGGTATGTTTTAAATGAGGTCACCTTAAATTTTATGACAGAGAAGTGGCATACAAATGGCATCATGATTATATGGTGACAAGGGTTAAGAAAGATGGCATCATTCCAAGCATACAGATGCCTGCAGTTACAGTAGTAAAACAAGTGGAGGAGGATTTATGTGAATTGGAAGAATTTGTTTTGTATTAAGCTACAATATATTTGTTGCACAGTGGTTGCTATTATTGAAACTACTCAAGCAAAAAATGTTTTGTTACAGAAGGCATGTCAAAGAGGAAAATACAGTCTTAGTTATATTTCTGCCACCATTACAAGAACAAAAATAGTGAAGAAGAAATGCCCATTTGCTCCCCTTTTCAGGAACAAAACATTAAACTCTTAGCAAATATACATAGTTTTGTTACTTAGAAGCAGTAGAAGGATTTTTTAAAAAAATATTTTATATGATGCATTTATATGCTGCCTTTCTCCCAAAATCGAATGACTATAAATATAAACCAATTTCCTGAAAAATTAAAACTTTACAAAAAAAATTCTACAAAGAATTAAAAGGTAAATTAAATGATAAAACAGAAGTCTGACTTGGCCACAGTAGTCCTCGCCCTGGTTACATCCTGTATAGATTACTGCAACATGCTCTACGTGGGGTTGCCTTTGAAGTCTGCTCGGAAGTTTCAAATGGTCCAGCATGCGGCAGCCAGGTTGTTAACAGGAGCGATGTTCAGGGAGCATACAACTCCACTATTGCGTCAGCTCCACTGGCTGCCAGTTTGCTACCAGGCACAATTCAAGGTGCTAGCTTTAGCCTATAAAGCCCTAAATGGTTCTGGCCCAGCTTATCTATCCGAATGCATCTTTCCCTATGAACCCACCAGGGACTTGAGATAGTCAGGGGAGGCCCTGCTCTTGATCCCGCCAGCTTCACAAGCATGTCTGGCAGGGATGAGGGACAGGGCCTTCTCTGTGGTGGCCCCACAGCTGTGGAACTCCCTGCCCAGGGATATCAGATTGGCCCCTTCCCTCCTTACCTTTAGAAAAAAACTGAAAATTGGCTCTTGGAACAAGCGTTTGAAGCTTCAGCTTAATCAGACAATCTTGAATCGTAAATGACCTAGGAATGATTATGATGACGGAATGGATATGGACTGAATATGACAACATAGTTTAAAAAAATATTTATATTGTTCATTGTTTTGATATTTGTGATGTTTTTAGATATATTGCAATGAACTGTTTTTATTCTATTGATGTGTGTTTATATGGCAGTCTTTTTCAACCAGTGTGCCTTTGCAAAGCTCCAGCTGTGCCTCCAGAAAAGCTTTTTGCCCCCCTTCCTTCCCCCCTCCTTTTGCCGCCACTATTATTTTGTCCTCCACCATAGGAGAAAAAATCTTCCCTTACCACGTTGGTATTAGGCTCTGTCCGCAGACGCCCCCTGCTGCGAGGGAAAAGCGTTACGCAGCATGCAAAGGAGCAGAGGAGCCCAATGGGCTGCTCCAAAATGACGCCGCGTCATTTTGGAACCGCCCATTGGGCTCCTCTCCCCAAACAGACCGGCAGCATGCAAAGGAGGAGAGAAACCCAATGGGCGGCTCCAAAATGACGCCGCGTCATTTTGGAGCCGCCCAGTTGTTGTGGATAACTTTTGAAACCACCCACTTGCGCTCCTCTCCTCCTTCGCATGCTGCCCTCTGTTTGTGGATAACTTCTATATATTGAACTTCTATATATTGCAGATTATCCAGTACAGAGCCTAATCCAACGCGGTAAGGGAAGATTTTTCCTTTTTCTCCCATGGAGGTGCCAACATCATGTGGGTGCCAAACTACTCCATGTGTTTCAAATTCACTATATTGATACATCTGGTGTTCAAAATAAATCATTACATTACAGATAGAGTTACTGTGTTAGAGTGTCATTTTGTGTCATTTTGGTTGGTGGTGTGCCCCAGGATTTTGTAAATGTAAAAAATGTGCCTCAGCTCAAAAAAGGTTGGGAAACACTGTTATATGGCATCGAATTGTGCCGATTTTTTGCCGCCCTGAGTCATCTTCGGGCTGATATGAACGGGGTAACACCTTTTAAAATCTATATAAGATTAGAAATAATAAATACCCTCTCCCCCAAAGCTCTCATGCTAGCATGTTAAAGGTTTGCCTGAATAGGAATTTTTTTGTCTGCCAGCAAAAGGGAAACTGGGGAAGGGGGATTGTCAGTTCCTATAAAAGAAAGTTTCAGTTGGAGCAACCACTGAAGCCATTGGACCATAGATACCAGAAGTAATAACATTCCATTGTGGTACTACAGATTTAGAATCAATTATACTAATTGGTTTAGAATTTGAATTTTAGATGAAAGCATTGCGGTCTTGTTTCTGGGCTATATATCATGCAGATAAATGTATGGCCAAACATTTAATGTAGTTGATTGTATTTACCGTACAGTCCAGTCAGAGAGCTTATTTTGTCGCTCAGATATGAAAACTAGCCACATCCCACCAAAGTTGTAGTACTGTTTGGGTTAGAGATTAATTAACTTGAATGTGACTTTCGATGTCTCTTAAATGAAGAAGTAGAAGTTGAAAGAATACACTAAAGTGAATTGGCTTTGCTTCAAATTCCTGGACTGCCAACCTCTCAGAATAGTCCATTTCCCCCACCTTCATTCCCACCGTCATAAACAGTTGCTGTTCCGTGCCCACTAAGCCTGCTCAGTTGTCACTAGCATGCCTCCCCCCCAATTAGCTTTCTCCAAATGTTTTGCTATTGTTCTACATATTATAATTTTGCAAACATGTATTGATGTCTTGCTCTTGTGCCATTTTGGTTGCCTGGTGGGTTTTGAGTAGGTCAAATTGAGATATATAACTATTACAGTTATTGCTCCATCTGACAATGCAAGATCTTAATTGATTTTTGCGGTTCTAATTATCACGAACTTTCAACAAAATTAGTTTGCAAAATGTATCTATATACCATGGTTTGAATTTAATTGACTGTGAAAAGAAATATCATCTTTGTAATAGTTAAAGTATATGTCATAAAGTATGCATGTGGGGATGTTCTCCTTAGCTTAAATATTTAAAAAATAGTGTTTGTGTATATCTTGAGAGCCAATATGATATAATGGTTTATGTTTTGGACTAGGATATTGGGAAAGTAGAGTTTTATCAGTGCTCACCATAGAAATCTATTGACTGACCTTGAAGGCACCAGTAAATGTATCCTGAATAAATCTTGCCCAAAAAAGCTCAATGATTGGATTATCATATGGTGAAAACGACTTGAAGGAACATCACATTAGGAAGAATGTATACATAGATTTATGTGCACATTTTAAAATCTTTTATTTGTATTATGTTCAATCCGAATAGTTTCCATACACAGATAACATTTCAAATTCTTTATTGAAAAGTAGTGTGAAGAAAACCCACCAATGTGGTCAAATATCTGCATAGTAGTCTTTTTAAATGGAATCATAATGGTAGAAGCAGACACCCCTTGGAGAAGGGAGGAAGGAGGTTCTGAGTTTCAGAGACCTCACTTTCAGATTTTTAAAACTGCCTTAAGGCCTTGGAAGAAGGAGAAAGGAGCAAAAAGTGGAGCTTCAGCGATTTCCATTTTAAATTGCTTTGCCTTTGGAGAAAGAAGAAAGGAAAGGGAGAATCAGCCTCAAATGTGGGTGTAATTATTACGTGAGGAAAACAAAAATACAAATTTTGACACCAAAAAAATTGGGTAAGACTGTTATGTGGTGGTGACTATTATGCAATTAAATACTGTAGTTTTATTAATCAAAGAAAAATCAAAATATATACTGTATTTTTCTCAATTGTTGGGTGCTTGTGTTGAATGAGGCAAATTCTGTAATGTGCCATGGTTCATGAAGGGAAGTTATCAAATCTAAGCTGTAAGATATAATGTTAGAAAATGTGTCCATACTTGCCTTTATCTTAACCAACCTGGAGCATGCAAGGTATTTGTTAGTTATCATAAGTTTATGAACTGTAATCCTTCCATCAGCTTGGATCCAAATACTCGATGTCTGTTTGGTCTCTGAGGCATTGTGGTGAAATGTTATAACTTGTTCTGAAAATTGATGTAATTATACTTGTACGGCCCACTGCATTTAGGAATAAATGATGCTAATACTTCTTAAAAGTTTCAAATATAGTTTATAGATCATTAGCTGTATAGGCCTTCAAAATA
The DNA here is from genome assembly GCA_030556195.1 of Anolis apletophallus. Classification (NCBI taxonomy): domain Eukaryota; kingdom Metazoa; phylum Chordata; class Lepidosauria; order Squamata; family Anolidae; genus Anolis; species Anolis apletophallus. The sequence continues at coordinate 92,307,354 of JARBWK010000010.1, forward strand.
TGTTATTAATTCACTATCAGAGGATGATTACTTTTGAATAAGTGATACATTGAAAATTATTTTTATTTAAATATTGATGTTATGCATAATACATCATCAGTTATTCTGAATGCCTTAAAACCAAGTGTGTTATTTGAGATATCCAGAAATTGGTTTTGTAAACCAATATTTACTTGTTCATTTTACATGCTTACTGAAATCAAACTAAAGGCAGTTATTCCCAGTATATGTACAATGTATGTACATTATAAATTATTTGAAATAAATTCTGAATCACTAGAAATATTACAGTACTAGACACTTGCACTCGCTGTCTTTCTCCACCGGTTTGATTCCTGGTTACCTAGTTTGGAATGCTCAAAGCCAGGCTCTGCATAATCACAAGACATCTGCAAGACATAGTAAGCCACTCTAGCAGTATTGTTGTTTGCTGTAAGCCGCTCTGAGTACCCTTCAGGGTTGAGAAGGGCGGCATATAAAAATAGTAAATAAATAAATAAATAAGACAACCAGTTTCTCCCCTGCCCCCCTACAACAGGCGGAGAGCAGAATCTGTTCCTGTTTTAAAAATCTGTTTTAAGAATCTGTTCCTCTCAAATTCTTAGGAGTTGATATTGATCCAGGGAACATTTTGAGGGGGGGCATGCCCAAGAGGACATTTGTCAGCAAGAAAGATGTTGAACCCTTGGGGAAAATTTACAGAATCGCAGCAATACAGTACTTTCCAGCTCCAACCCAGATGGACAAACTGGAAGGATACTTTTGCTGATGATAATGAAAGTTTTTCACTATTGGAAGCAAGTCCATACTTCCTATCTTTCTCTTGGCCAAGGTCATCTTACAGGACAGCCAAGAAAATTTCTGTTGCAAAATCAGATCTGAAAGATGATTAAAAAGGATCTGGAATGTGGGTGAGGAAAGTACAACATCACTGACACTCCCAAAGCTGTTGGAACCTCTTTTTCTCTTCCAAAGAAATAAAGAAGCACTGCAGAATACTAAATGTCTGGTACAGAAGGGTAGTTTAAACTCTGAATGATACAAACAAGGCAAACCAGAAGTAGACTTCGGGTCTCTTCCGGGGTGTACTTTTGAATAATGAATGGTTAGGAAAGTTTTTGTTCATCACACTGGCTAAGAAGTCCTGAAGTATATTCAGTCTAAAGACTTTTGTCAATGTGTCAAAATCTCCGAGAACAATCATTCTAGGGAATCCGAGGTCATGTCTGTTATCTGTCGTCTTAGGCACAGAAACGGCTAGGAGAAGGCTGTACTGATACTTGCACAACATGAGTTATGGACACTCTAGATCTCAAACATTTAAAGCCATGGAGCCCTTTTTGAAGGAAATGTTTCTTGTGGAGCCCCAAGAAACTTTTGGACACAGGGGCACATTTCATTTTAAAATTTGACAGATGGGCTGGCCCAGTAGCAGATGGTTGGAGAATGTATGAACTAATTGAAAAAAATGAACAAATTCCTATGCACACTGGACATATCTTGCTTGTTGTAAAAAAGAAAAAAGACTGACTGACTGACTGACTGACTTTATTATTTCTGAGACGCCCTCCACGTTAGTGCTCCGGGCGGCTTACACATAACAATTCCACAATTAAAAATATTAAAAATATTAAAAATTAGATTAAAATATTTAGGGGTTAAATGCAAGGGCCAGGCTCAGGTAGTTGAGTTCCTGTTTCTGCATTAGCCATGGGCTTTCCTAAATAGCCAGGTCTTTAGAGCAGTCAGGAACTGGGGCAGGTCGAGGGAGGCTCTCTGGTCCGGTGGCATCGAGTTCCAGAGAACGGGGGGCCACAATGGAGAACGATCTCCGTCTCGTGGCCTCCAGGTGGGCCTCTTTCACGCCCGGGATGCAAAGGAGGTTCTTGTTTGCCGGCCGCGGTGTCCTTGAATAGGCAGGCATCAGCAAGCGGTCCTTTAAGTATGTTGGGCCCGGCCCCGTAGGGCTTTGAAAGCCAAGGTCAAGGTCTTATGTAAGGCTCTATACTCAACGGGCAGCCAGTGCAGGCGCTGCAGGGATGGTGTAATGTGGCATCTCATCGATGTTCCAGTGAGAAGCCTGGCGGCCGCGTTTCTACACAATCTGATCCTGCGAGTTAGTGACCGACAGACCCACATATAGGCGTTACAGTAATCCAGCCGTGATGTAACCGTGGCATGGATTACTGTAGCTAGCGCCTGTCGGGAGGTAGGGCGCCAGTTGTCTCGCTTGGCGCAGGTGGAAGAAGGCCCTTTGCTCGTGGAGGCAACCTGGGCCTCCATCGACAATTTGGAGTCCAGGATAACACCAAGGCTCTTTACTGAGGGGGACGGAATCAATGGTTCCCTTCGAAGGGGGCAGTGGGAAAGGTGGTTCTGGGCGCCCGGCCATAAGATCTCCGTCTTTGATGGATTTATTTTGAGTTTGTGGGCACGGAGCCATTTTGTTACTGCTTCCAGACCTCGAGTGAAGTTTTCGGGCACCGGTTGCGCCAGGCTCCAGCTTCAGCAGGAGCTGAGTGTCATCGGCATATTGGTAGCACCCTAGGCCGAAGCTCGGGCTATACCAGCCAAAGGCCGGACATAGATGTTGAACAACGTTGGTGATAATATGGCGCCTCTGGGGTACTCCGCACTCGAGGAAAGATTTCCTAGAAGTTTGGCCTAGCCATTCAACTCGCTGGCTACGTCCCGCGCAGGAAGGAGCTAATCCAAGCTAAAGCTGCTCCTTGTATCCCTATGGTGGCAAGTTGTCGTGTCAGCAGGTCGTGGTCCACCGTGTGGAATGCAGCGGTAAGGTCCAATAGTACCAGAACTACTGAGCCTCCCTTGTCTAATTGGCAGCGGATATCGTCCGAGATGGCCACCAGGACGGTCTCGGTCCCGTGCCCGGGGCGAAACCCTGATTGAAAGGGGTCCAAGCCATCTGAGGTCTCAGGAAGTTTTGTAGCTGGGTTGCTGCCGCGCGTTCGATCAGCTTACTGAGAAACGGGAGGTTTGAGACGGGACGGTAGTTCGCTGGCATCGCAGCGAGAGAAAAGAACAATAGAGTATTTAAAATTAAGAACAATTTTAATCAGCATAAACCTAACAGCATTTCAGTGGAAGACCCTAGGAGCCAGCCAGCCAGCCAGCCTTTGTAATAATAATAATAATAATAATAGCAACTCCATCCAGTCTAACCTTCTTCTGCTTTGCAGGAAAAGCACAGTCAAAGCACCCCTAACAGATGGCTACCCAGCCTTTGAAATAAGAACAATAATAGGACCAATCCCATGGGCCAATCAGTCCAACCTCCTTCTGCATGCCCTAAGGCAGGGGTGCTCACACTTTTTCAGCGAGCTACTTATAAAACAACCAAGTCAAGGCCATGATTCAAATTGAAGCTCCTATTTTTTACAATGAAGTATGAATCTGCCTCTATGGCCTTGAGAAAACGCATCTGTGTACATCATTGTAAAAAATAGGAGCTTCTATTTGAATCGTGGCCTTGAGAAAGACCCACTGTGATTGGGTCGAAACGAGAGTTGGTGCCATCATGTATATATAGCCTTGTCGGCCTTTGATACTTGGACAGACTTAGCAAAACAGGAATGCCCCAGATATTGTTGTGACTTCACACATCTAAGCCGCCCAGCACCTTGACTCCTTTCTGCCATTCGGATCTCAATTTTCGTCTCTCTGAAAGACGTCCACAGGCGTTTGGACTCATTGTTACCCCGGGACCTCCTTTGCAAACCTCTCCTTGAAAACCCACTCCGTCATGGACTTTACACCCCTTTGAACTTACCTATATTAACCCTCTGAAGGGTAGGAGCCCGTCCTGGGCGCTTCATATTCTTGATGTATTTGATATTTGATATGTAAAATATATGTTATTATAACACTTGATTTTTGATACCAAAAGTACCTAGAATGCTCATTGTGTGTATTGTTACCAGTTGTATCCCAATAGGTTTTTGTTGATTTACTGACTGGTAATAGCAAGCTAAATTGAGAAATTATATGATGTTATATGATGTTACCAAAATTGATATGATAAAAATTAAGGCAAGGGATATCTCCGACCACTGTCCGATAGAGTTAATATGGAATCAAAGGAAAAAACCAAGAAGATGGAGATTAAATGGCAATCTCTTAAAAGTAGAAAGTGATATCAAAAGAAACAAAGACATTATAAAAGAATACTTTGAAATTAATGAAACGGGAGAAATAAAGCCACAGATAGTATGGGACGCTTTAAAGGCAGTTATGAGAGGCCACTTTATATCACAAAACATATTAAAAAATAAACAAAAAAATAAAGAATTAAAAGAGCTAGATGACAAAATCAGAGAGAATGAAAAAAAACTTAAAGCAACACCCTCAAATCAAAACCTGGAAAAAACTTTATCAATCTTAAAGAAAAGAAAACACTTTGTAGAAATGGAAAATATAGAAAAACAATACAAATATGTAAAACAGAACTATTTTGAGAATGCAAATAAACCGGGCAAATGGCTAGCGAGACGAATAAGAAGAAAAAAGCAATCTCAACAAATTATCAAGATAAAAAAATGAAACGATAACGAACATTTTAGAAATACAAAATGAATTTCTAAACTTCTACCAGGACCTGTATAAAAAAGATAAAATAACTAAAGAATCAATATACCAATACATTTCCCAACAAAAATTAGAAAAAAATCAGAGGATGAAAGGGAGGAATTAAACAAAAATATAGAGGAAGAGGAAATAAGGGATGCTATCAAAAATCAGACCCAAATAAGGCCCGGGCCCGGATGGCTTTACAGCCACCTTTTATAAAACAATGATGGAGGAATTAATACCAAGTTTAAAAAGATAATGAACTCAATTCTACAGGGAGAAGAAATACCAAAAACATGGTCGGAAGCCACAATAATAATGATAAAAAAGGAAACCTGGAGAGTCCGGAGGTCCAAAACTTTCGTCCAATATCCCTACTAAATGTAGACTATAAAATATTTACAAATATCTTGGCCAATAGATTCAAAAAATTCCTAATGAAATGGATAGGAGAGGAACAAGCAGGCTTCCTCCCAAAAAGAAGTACAAAAGACAACATAAGAGTAATTATAGACGTTATAGAATACTATAACACAAATGTCCAGAAAGAATTGGCACTGCTTTCTCTGGATGCAGAGAAAGCTTTTGACAATTTAAATTGGGATTTCTTTAAAATATTGATGATAGGATTAGATATAGGTTATCAATTCAAAAATTCAATAAATGCAATTTACACAGAACAAAGAGCAAAAATACAAATAAATGAATATCAAACAAAGGAATTTCTAATCACAAAGGGCACACGCCAAGGCTGCCCTTTGTCCCCTTTAATCTATATTTTTGCCTTGAGATTTTACTGAAAGCAATTAGGGAAGACAGAGGAGTAGTGGGATTAAAGTTAAATAAATTTGAATATAAAACGAGGGCGTTCGCAGATGATGTTATATGTATAATTGAAGACCCAATAAAGAATATAAACAATTGGACACGAAAAATTGCTGATTACGGTAAGATAGCTGGACTAAAAATAAATAAAGGCAATAATTCTTTTTTATGACAAATTTGGAAAAAAAGATAAATTTCATCCATGTTACACGTATTTTGCACTACTTATATGGCATATTGTCCATTTTAATTATTTCAACATGCTGTAATTTTCTTTCAATAATAATCTATTCCCTGGAGCTGAAATTGGCCAAAAATGTGAATGTTGTAGCTGCAAGAAATGTGATGGACAATTCATTAGCATTAGGGAGAAATCACAGAATTGTTTTAGGTTCTAGCCCCTATTTTGTTCTGTCACAAGCAGTAATTTTATGCAAGTAAGTATTAGTCCCAGTTTGAGAATACAATGGTAAAAGTCTGTGGAAAGTATTAATGTGTAGCTTTGTCCTATAGCTGATTTATAAATATTTATATCATATATTGAGAGCTACACATTTACTTGGAGAATATCTGGCTAGAACTGCATTTGAAATTGATATTGCTATAATTTGTAGTATACTTGGACATTGACTTTCTCAGAATATCATTAGAAAATGAATAGATGTTCTAGTTGTTAATTTAAAGGCCCCTTCCACACAGCTGAATAAAATCCCACATTATCTGCTTTGAAATGGATTATATGGCAGTGTGGACTCAGATAACCCAGTTCAAAGTAGATATTATAGGATTTTCTGCCTTGATATTCTGAGTTATATGGCTGTGTTGAAGGGCCCTAAGAAACACTGCCTTAGAGGATAATAGCCAAAGAAATAATAGATTAAAAAGCAATGAACAATTTGGGTTACTGCTTAATGTCCATGTTCCTAATTCCTTTGCCCCAAATCTTCATTCTCTCCCCAGTCTTTCTTCACTGCTAGTGTTCATTTCTTTTTGCCTGACAAATCCAAACAATAATAAACATGAAAAAAGTATATTGAAACTTCACACATATCTCAGTTTTATCACATTTCAGATGCACCTGGTCTATTATGTGCAGTTATGGGAAAAGGTTCAAGCTCTAGCAAGGTTTTTGAAAGTCTGGTCTACTGAGTCTATATTTTAACAAGTGATACATTAGCCTTGGCTGAAAATATTAGAGTAACACTTCAACCAAGTAGGCAGCTATATACATAGATGTCACCAGCTTGCCAATATAGGAAACAAATAGTCCAGGGATACTTAAAGCAGTAGTCTGTGGAGAAAGAGTTAGCTCATGAGCTGTCATATGCAGGTCCACAGTGAGTTTCCAGGAGAGTAAGAAATAGCTGTAACCAACTGGCAAATGTATGATACTGGCACGTGGAGTCAAGGTAGAAATGGTTGGTCTTGAACTTCGGCTGACCAGTGCTAAAATAGACTACATACCATATTTAATCACCTAATAGTCCCCAACACATAATCATTGCACTCTTCTTTTTGGGATCCTGGTTAGGGTCTTTTTATATTCCCTGCATAATAGTTGCCATCCCTGTAGTTCTGAGGAGCAGGTGCATGAGTGAGTGAAGGTTGCCATCAGCCGAGGAAGACTTGTTAACTCTGGCTGGTGAGCCTTCACCTCCTGCCCACACACAAGCGGAAGACGCTTACTGGATTTTCCTCAGCTGCAGACCTCAAAAATTTTCACCACATAATAATCACACCCCCTTTTTGAGGGGGGGAGGGGAAAAAGTGTGACTATTATATGGAGAAATATTGTAATTGGAAACAGATGGTAGTGAAGCTTCGTTTTCTGTAAAAACAAGACAAACCAGATCAAACATTGGAATAAAAACAAAAAAGTACACTAAATCAATAATAGTGCCAAATTAAAAATAACTATCCTGGCATTTGACGGGCCAAATCCTATTAGTTAGTCCCAACTACAGTAGACTATAATGAAAACATTTTTTACGTACTTATGCAATTTATATAAATAAACCACATTTGTTCAGTGGGCCTTTCCAGCTAGAGCTGACGGTAGGCCAAATTATGTAGTATAACAGCATAGGAACTTTTAAACATTTTCGGCATGATGTAATACATTTTTTTTGTGTGTGTTCAAGTTTTTTCTGACTACGGTGACCCTAAAGTAACCTATCACAGGGTTTTCCTGGCAAAACCTACTCAGAAGAGGTTAGCCATTTCCTTCCTCTGAGTCTGAGAGAAAATGTGACTTTGAACCCTTGTCTTTTATTGCCCTTACCCAATGCTAACATCACTATACTACAGTGGCTCTAGTGTAATATAGAGTGTATTCTAATTTTTATATAAACCATAAGGTTTTGGTCACCATTATGTATACTTCTTGGCTTGGCTTTTCTTCGCGAACGAAGATTCAGGAAGGACTCATCCCATAAGAACATAAGAAGAGCCATGCTGAATCGGGCCTCAGCCCATCTAGTCCAGCATTCTGTGTCACACAGTGGCCCACTAGTTGTACACAGGGATCTCTAGCAGAAAGGAGGGCAAAACCCTCACCTGCTCCCGACCCCCCACAACCAGTACCCGGGGAAAATCCTGCCTGCCTCCATCAACACAGAGGTGGCACTTGGATGTCCATTTCAGTAACTACTGATCCCCTTGGTATCCATGAATCTGTCTAATCCTGCCTTGAAGCTGTCCAGGCTGACAGCTAATACACAAACACTATCCCATACGCTTTTTCAGGGGCAGACCGGTATGTTGCATAAATCACAGTACGCGTAATAGCAAGAAATCAAAATGTAATCTTCTATAACATATAACATATGGCTCTATGTCGAACCAATCTCACTCACAGTGCATTGTGTTAACATATATATGAGCACAATCAGTTATATAGCCCTTCCAAACAATCATTGGGCATTAAGGCGCAAACATCCAGTCTTGGTACCCCTATGGGTAATCCGGAGCCAATTCACTCACGGATTCGGGACCAGGTCGAAGGGGGAGTCTTCGGAGTAAAGTGAGCTGGCAACTGCTCGATGGGCAGGCACCTACGGCAAGAGGTAACGACGCCAGAAGGCCGTTCGCGTATACCACGCTTCCTCAGGGTGCAAAGGTCTTTTAGCCGCTCCTCCCGGTATTGTAGTCTTCAATTCTAGACTCAGGGTCCAAACGGAAGGTAGCTGGGTACGGAATAGCATAGAGTGAACATAGTGCTCCAAGGCTAGGTAGTACATGCATTATAATATATTCAATACATCAGTACACAGTTACAGTTTCCATCAGTACATACCGCGTTAGCGCTTCTTTTTTACAAATCGCTGGTGCGAGTGTCCTTCCGGGCTGGAATCAGCACCGGGTAACAGGGTTAAGCAGGCTGACAGCTGTCACAACCTCCTCTGGAAGTGAGTTCCATAACCCAATGACCCTCTGGGTGAAGAAATATTTCCCTTTATTAGTCCTAACTTTCCTACCTTGGAGCTTTAGGGAGTGCCCCCTAGTCCTAGTGTTGTGTGACAGAGAAAACATTTTTTCTTTATTCACCTTTTCTATCCCATGCATGATTTTATACACTTCGATCAAGTCACCTCTTAAATGCCGTCTTTCAAGGCTGAAAAGACCAAGGCGTTGCAACCTGATTTCATAAGGGAGCTGCTCCATCCCTTGGATCATTTTTGCTGCCCTTCTTTGTACCTTTTCCAGTTCCGTTATATCCTTCTTGAAGTGCGGTGACCAGAATTGTACACAGTACTCCAGATGTGGCCTCACCATAGATTTGTAGAGAGACAATACAACATTTGCCGACCTATTTTCGATTCCCTTCCTGATCATGCCAAGCATAGAATTTGCTTTTTTCACTGCTGCAGCGCACTGGGTTGACATCTTCATTGAGCTGTCCACCAAAACCCCAAGATCCCTTTCCTGGTTTGTCTCAGAAAGCTTTGATCCCATCAGTTGATAACTGTATTTGGGGTTCTTTGCCCCGATGTGCATGACTTTACACTTGTTTAGGTTAAAATGCATTTGCCACTTTGTTGCCCATTCACTCAATTTCGAGAGATCTTTCTGGAGGTCTTTACAGTCAGTTTCATTTTTAACTACCCTGAACAGTTTAGTGTCATCTGCAAACTTTGCTACCTCACAATTTACTTCTACATCCAGATCATTTATGAATAAATTAAAAGTAACGGTCCCAAAACTGAACCTTGGGGTACGCCACTTCTCACCTCTTTCCATCCAGAGAAGTGTCCATTTATTACCACCCTTTGTTTCCTACAGTTTAGCCAGGTTCCAATCCAGGACAAGACCTGTCCCCTGATTCCATGGCTGAAGAGCTTATTTAGGAGCCTTTGGTGAGGGACTTTGTCAAAAGCCTTTTGAAAGTCAAGGTAAACAATATCGACTGGGTCCCCTTTATCTATGTGTTTATTTACACCCTCAAAGAATTCTATCAAGTTAGTAAGACATGATTTGCCTTTGCAGAAACCATGTTGATTTTCCTTCAGCAATGCCTGTTCTTTTATGTGCTTGGTAATTTTTTCTTTAATAATGGTTTCCATCACTTTGCCTGGAACTGAGGTTAGACTAACTGGCCTATAATTTCCTGGATCACCCCTGGATCCTTTCTTGAAGATCGGAGTTACATTTGCCTCCCTCCAGTCCTCGGGTACAGTGCCTGATCTTAGAGAAAGGTTATATATTTTGGCTAGAATTTCAGCAATTTCACACTTGAGTTCCTTAAGAACTCTGGGGTGGATGCCATCTGGCCCTGGTGATTTGTTGACATTTAGTTTAGTAAGGCATGTGAGAACATCTTCCTTGTTTATCTCTATCTGGTTTAATTCATTTTAATTCATCCCATGCTTTCTACAAGCGTGTTGATAATTCAGAGGTTGGATGTGTCCTTCGAGCCTGTGCAATTGACCTTTGTGGTGGAGTGCAGCGTGCACAGAACTGGCCTCAGCCTTTAAGGTCCTCAGGTCGTAGGTTTGGTTCGGGTTTCCTTCTCTTAGATGGTTGACCTTACAGGGTTAAACAAGCACCATCTGCCCAGGTTTGAAATCAGAGTTTTCCTTCTCCTAGGATGGTTGCCAAAAGGCTAGAGAGCCCATCCTGCCCTTTGACGGTCTTTGTCAGACATTTAGATTGTGACTTGTCTGGCATGGGAGGCCCTACCGGTGGCTATTATGCCACCGCCAGCATAGCTCACAACTTCATTAGGAAACGCAAGCCTCTCTCCCACAACTAGGGGGCGCCAACGGAGGGGATACTACATTAATACTTTATAAACGTCTTAGTTAGTCTAGGCTATTTGGCCGTAGACAGTTAAGATCCATGCTATTCGGCTGACTGCATCCTTTTGTTAGAACCTAGGCTGTGAGATCTTTAGGAGAGGCTCTTCTCTCTGTCCCACCTCCATCTCAAGCCCAGTTGGTGGGAATGGGAGAGCGGGCCTTCTCGGTAGCTGCCCCTCGACTCTGGAACTCCTTGCCCATGGAAGCCAGAATGCCCCCTCCCTGCTGTCCTTCCGGCACCAGGCTAAAACTTTCTTATTCAGACAGGCTTTTAAAGATGAAGGTTTGTAGACGGAAACTGATTTAAACATGATGCTGAGACTGCAATTGTATGTTTTTAATTGTTAATTTGTTTTTATATGGTTATTTTTTTTTGGTTTGTTTGCTTGTGGTGTATTGAGGGCAGAGACTGCCTTGTGTAAACCATCCCGAGTCGCCTTCGGGCTGAGAGGGGCAGTATAGAAACGTGACAAATAAATAAATTCAGGGGATGCTTGGGTTTTTAACTTTGAACATGTTTTAATGTTTTTTAACTGAAGTTTTTAAAAACTGTTTATATTTAATCCTGTTTTAATGTTTGCATATTTGTATATTTTAAATTTATATGCTGATACTTTTATATTAAACCTCTTTGAGTCTCCTGAGGGAGAGACAAAGCGGGATAATAATAATAATAATATAATTGGGAAGTGTCTGACATGTGATCCAATACAACAGCCAGCATAGTGATCTTATTTGCTGTGTATTAATTTTGTTCTTCAAAAAAATAATAATAAAAGTGAAACTATGACGTTCACTAAAGGTATTCTAAATCTTTACTGTGATGAGGGAATTTATGTGTTTTCTTTTCCTGAAAAGGAGCTACTCCGAGATGGGTGTATTAAATGAAACTAGTGACGGAACAAATTTGATTCATACTTTTCTGGTAAAGCAAACATTTGGTGCTTTTTGTTTTTCAGTGTAATGTTCAAGTTTAGAAATGCCTTATGTGGATCGCCAAAATCGTATTTGTGGTTTTCTCGACATTGAAGAAAATGAAAACAGTGGAAAATTTCTACGGAGATATTTTATACTGGACACAAAAGAAGACAATTTGGTGTGGTACATGGATAATCCACAGGTATCCTAATCTGAGATTACTTCTCCTTTTTGCCATCAAATTCAAAACCTCTTATGTTAATTTTAGCTTTTAAAAACTGGGTCAATTTCTTTAAATATTGATATGTAATCTTTGCATTTCATGTTTGATTGTTTTTATATATCTTGTTAGAATTGTTGTGCAAAGGGGGGTTTATTTTCATAATTGAAGTGATTATCATTGGAAACGGATACATTATGCTTTCTTCCTGGACACATGTTTAAAGGGCCAGATAAATATATTAATAGTCTGATTTGAGGATGTCTAACTGATTGCAGAGTAGGAGTTAACAAGTGGGTTCTTTTGAACAAAGGGGAAGATGAGCACCACCCCTCAGAGCCAGAAGGAGAAATCTTTACCTTTATCTGTGTTTCTTTGGTTCTATAATCAACCAAAGGAGAGGTTTTTTTTCCAAAATCTTAAGTACAATTGTATTCATCAATAGTAAATCATATAAAGCAAAATATTCGGCTACATTTCGTTCAGCACAATGTATATAGTTCTGCACAAATATAAAATATAACATTCAATTCAATGATATTCCGTTCAGCACAATGTAAATAGTTCAGCACAAATCGTCGACCGCGCAGAGCACCCATTGAATCTTTTTGGATTATTTTGGACTATTTCACTACCTTTTATGGACTGTTTATGGACTGTGGAGTTCATTGAATTAACTGATATTTAATTTTGGTGCTCTTCTATGGGACTCTCCATTATGGATATGATTTGGGAGTAATCCCCGGACTGTTTTGAACTTCAAGGCGTGAGTTACCATTGAACGTTATATCTTGCATTTGTGCTGAACGGAATATCATTGAATTGAATGTTATATTTTATATTTGTGCAGAACTATATACATTGTGCTGAACGAAATCTAGCCGAATATTGTGCTTTATATGATTTACTATTGATGAATACAATTGTACTTAAGATTTTGGAAAAACACTCTCCTTTGGTTGTTTCTAGTGTCTAAGAGCAACCACTCCCACTTACTTTAGCTTTCTTTGGTTCTAGGCATTGAATGTTTGCCTTTGTATTTGTGTATGCTGGAATCCACCCTGAGTCCCTTTGGGGAGATAGGCTGGAATACAAATAAAATATTATTATTATTTATGTCTTAATTAGTAGCTTTCATTTCATATGCAGTTTATGTTCTTGACTACAGAACCTTCCCTCTGGATCTCCACCAGTTGGATGCATTAAACTTACCTATATTTCAAAGGTATGTGCACTCCGGAAAACATTACATTTTCAAATATATTCTGATTATATATTTTTATATATATTTTTATAATTTAAAGACAGTTAAGTTTATATATTTGGTCTAATGGCTTAGGACTATACTGGACAGAAGTTGCATCATGGCTGTGTCTTTTGAACATCTGATTGGTATGATGTAAAGCAGGGGTGGCCAATTACTGGCCCTCCAGGTGTTTTGGACTTCAACTCCCAGAAATCCTAGCCAGTTTACCAGCTTTTAGGATTTCTGGGAGTTGAAGTCCAAAACACCTGGAGGGCCGGTAATTGCCCACCTCTGGTGTAAAGCCAGAATTCTGAAATCATTGTCAAATCTCTGTACAGAATATAGTATGCATACTAAAATCTGTTTTATTGAATCTGTCAGTGTGTGTGTCCCGTCTAAACTAGGAACTACAGTTGATTATCAGTATACTTTAAATACCGGCCATCCAAGCTCTGTTCTCCCATTGCTGGAAAAAGAAATTAGCCTTAAAGCAAAGCCTGTGAGGAGGGGGTGAATTGTATGAATACTGTTTTAGCACATTTCTTGTGCCTGAAGTAAGCTTTCAGTTACTATTATTTTTGAAAATATTGGTGGGGATTATCACAGAGATCTGGGTGATGGTCAAATGCCTTCGCTCCTCCCCTCCCCTTGTGGTTGTCCATCCCTGGATTATTTGAAAAAGCTAGGATCTTAAACTATGTGTTGGTTAAAGCTAATAACATCTTGTGTTAGTTTGGATACAGTGGCTTCATGGAAATAATTACTAGTGAAGTGGTTTAATAAGCATGAATTTTCTCTGCACTACTATGCTGCCTCTTTGTTCCCACTTCATCCTTTTCCTGATCAAGTTAAGGTAACTGAAAGAAAGCAAAATCCTCTCCACAAAACCATAGCTTCCCATTATGTCTAAATTAGAAAATTGTGGTTTCCTAACAAGGCAGGATGTGGCCTTCACTTTTAATGTATGGCTTTCTGACCTGGCTCAATTGGAAGCGATTGCCATACGTTTCTGTTTGGGATGTAAAAGAAATATGGTTAATCATGCCTTCTAGGCTTAATAAGTGGTTGAACAAAGACAGGCGTGGCAGCATCTTTAGGTAATGCCTGGCTTGTGATTATTGGAATTGAGTCAAGTGTAGTGGAAACAAATGCTTCCCATTTTCTTGTGGCCATGCCAGAGTAAAGAGATGTGCAGGAGACTTCTAAATTATGTCATGAAGTGTAATTACAATACAATGGGAACAACTTTCAACATATATGTGTGTTGAGTTTATATCACTGTAAAACAATGTAACTAATTCCTTCTGTGTGTGCATGGTTTTTTTAAAAAGATTTAGTTTATAATTCTTAGTTTGTTACTTTAGTATTTCTCATCTGATTTTAGTTTTATGATTACTGAGTTGTTGTGTGTTTTCAGGGCTGTATGGCCATGTTCTAGAAGCATTCTCTCCTGACGTTTCACATGCATCTGTGGCAGGCATCCTCAGACCTCACAACCTCTAGAAGAGAATGCTTTTAGAACATGGCCATACAGCCCGGAAAATACACAACAACCCAGTGATTCCGGCCATAAAAGCCTTCGACAATGTATTATTACTGTTTTGTGTTCATATTCCAAACATAAAACAGAAACAATATCTATGCTGCTTATTTTCCTGTTTTTTTAAACAGTTTTATAATTAAATATTTATTTATTTATTTACTTTATTTCTTTTCCGCCCTTCTCACCCCGCAGGGGACTCAGGGCGGTTTACAATGTACACGTTACACTTAGACACACAAACACACAAGACAGACAGAGGCAATTTAACATCTGGCCACCAGGGGTAGCTGTCGCACTCCTTCATTCCTCAGCATGTTACCTGGAGATCTTTTTATGGCCTCGCAAATCAGTTAAATTTAGTCTCCCCACTAAGTGGTACCTTAATTTCCTACTTGACAGATGCAACTGTCTTTCGGGTTGCAAAGGTCGACAACAGGCTACACAATAGGTCGAGAGCCCACCTCGACCCAGGCAGGCCTCGAACTCATGACCTTCTGGTCAGTAGAGATCTTATGCAGCTGACACCCAGCCAGCTGCGCCACATTCCCGGTGCTTTATAATACTTTAGTTGCTTTGTATTCCCTTACTACAACATGTCATAAAATTGGAAAATGGTTGATTGATGGGCATTGCTTCTGTTCTTGGATATAATATTTGAGGGCTATAATGTTCTCATGTAGTATTTTTGTTGTTTATTTGTTTTACTAAAAGAAATATCACAATGGCTGGATATTTGGAAAACAGGTCCAAATGTTCCAAATATAACATCTGGAAATACTTGGTGGAGAAATATCAAGAAATGCCAATCAATCAATGATTCCTTTATTACAGTCAACAAACCATAAGGCAATACAGTAGTTATATACGTCTTACATATCAAATTCTTGCATACTGGTAATAACGCTGTGTGGCTTTAATGTACATTTTATTCATATAATTGTTTAGTTTTAATCGTATCAGTTTTATGCCCAATTTTAAACATATTTTATTAGGCAGTTTGCTTGGTTCCATGCTGCAAGTCGCTTCTTGTGTGAGAGACTCAGCCGTCTACAAAGACATTGCCCAGGGGATGCCCAGATATGTTACGATCCTGCAGGGAGACTTCTTTCGTGTCTTCTATAGAGACATGCTGCATTATCACAGGATGTCTATGCCCAACACTGCTGGAGAAATTATACTGCTTAGCTGGTATTGCAACACCTGACATCCATCAGAAAATAGCCGCCTTTAATGAAAGAACCAAGGCATTGACATCTCCGGCCCATCCTCTGTTTGGATATCAGCCAGCAAGCCAATGCCTGAAATCAAGAAATAGCTTCCTAAGATCTACAGAGATACTCGCAGGAACACCTCAGCAAGCAAGAGTGCAAAAGTGGCAGGCTAAAACCCAGAACCTCAATCTGTGGCTGATACCAAATGAGAAACTCCCTCCTGGGCACACAGAAGATTGGGTGACCTGGTAGGCGCTGAACAGGCTGCGCTCTGGCACCATGAGATGCAGAATCAATCTTAAGAAATGGGGCTACAAAGTGAAGTTCACAACATGTGAGTGCAGAGAAGAACAAGCCACAGACTACCTACTACAATGCAACCTGACCCCTGACACATGCAGAATGGAGGACCTTCTCACAGTGACACCAGAGGCACACCAAGTGGCCAGCTTCTGGTCAAAGGACATTTAGTATAATGCCAAGTTTGTAACTTTGTGTTTCTAAATACATTATAACTGTACCCTCAATTCACTTCTGACACGATAAATAAATATCAAGAAGTTTTAACAATATCTTTCCATCCTTTTAATTATATCTGTTTATACCATCCCAACATGCCTGTTTATGTTTCCTAATAGAGTGTGCACACACTTCTTTCTATATGTGTGTAAGATGTAAGTGTGTAAGTACATTTATTCTTCCCTGCATTATTAACACCATTAATGAGATACCCCAAAGTCAATTTGTCATCAAAAGCCCTGCTTAGGTCCTGCAAACTCAGGGCTGTGGTTTTCCCAATTACGGTGAAATGAGACTCGTCGTAGCTTTCCAGTTTCATCTCATTCTCTAGTATGTCACCTGAAGCTTGTGATATACCTTTTGATAAGCATTTAATTAAGTTCTCATAACATGAATTTTGGTTTTTTTTGTTAGGTTAGTGATGCAACTAAACTGAGGCCAAAAGCAGAATTCTGTTTTGGTAAGTTTTAAATGACAGTTGATAATTTTCCATTACTTTCAGATTCTAAACCCAAGAGATGTTCTTCTTTTTTCCTTGTAAGGCACAAATGGAAGTATCTGGGTAGCAGATTCTCATAAGGAACTTGCTAGGCCCTCTAGTGAAACACTATGGTAACTTCTGGTGGAAGTATACTATAGCATTGCTGGCCCTGGAAGACCTAGAAGATTCCTTGAGAATGTGCATTTTGTTAGATGTGGGTGGGTGAAACTGTGGGTACTGGTCCCGTGGGTAAAGGGGTTCATATAGTACAATAATAGAAATTAAAATTGATATATTTTAATAAAATTCCTGAATTGTTAATTATATTTTAAAACAACTTAGCAATATGTGTTAAAATCACTTTTTTACACAGTACAGGCAAGTGATAAGCATGATAGGTTATGTAGGCTTGTTATTAAGTTGAATTTGTAAGTCAGAACAGGTATATTTCTAAAGTGCAAGTCGGAAAGGGTTAACACCCCTGTGGTGTTTGTTTTGCCATCAGTGCCCCTGTTCAAAAGATTTCACCACAGTTTCTATCGCTATGATAATAATTTTGGGGGGAAAATGGCTTGCTGTGGAAACTGACTGGTGATAAAGCTTCAGCAGAGACACCTTTCCCCATGAAAACTCTTTCAGAAGTGAATTTTCCTTCTTGAGGGTAGATTTCTCTCATTTCCTGTTGTCTCACCCCAATTCTTAATTATGAGTTGTTTGTAACGTGGGGACTGCCTGTAGTTGAAAATGTCTTGTAATTGCTCTCCTTTTTATAAATTTATTTATGTATTTATTTATTTATTCGTATTTGTTTACTGCCCCTCCCAGTGGCTCGGGGCGGCTTACAACACAATCATAAAACAACCAAGCACAAGTAAAGATTAAAACCACAATTAAAAACACAATTAAAATAACAGATTAAAATCACAATGGAATTAACAGATTTATACTACAGTGTCTGAAGCAAGCATTAATTTCAACTCTCTGGTGATAACTTTCCATATTAGAAAATCATGCTACTAGTGAATATGCAGGTATTTGTTCAGATTTTGTTTTTATGGTTTTTCTTATCTGGAAGAGGATGTTATCATTACTATTGGATCCTGGCTCTTATTGTTACAACAGTAAATTGTGATAATTTGCCACTTAGACCTAACACAAAGTACATATTTGTATATTTTTGTTGGATTTCACATTCATTTTTATGGAGTTTTGGGAAAATGTATACATTGATACCAAATGTACAGTGTATTGTAAAATACTAGTTTGTGGACATGTTCTCTTGCTAAGACTGCTTTCTGTTAAGAGTTTTGCAAATGTTTGGATTAGCCCTTTGCTTAGAACAGGTTTAGACAGCTACCTTTTCTGAAGTGGTACAAATTTTAATTATTTAGTCTTCAATTTTAAAGAAGTTGAACCATATGCAGAACAGTGTCAGAGTATGAATCATGATGTCGGGCTGCTATAATGTGTGATAAGGATGTTTTTAAAGGTAGCTTACAGACTGTGATGTGTCATCTGGTTGTCATTTTTAGTCTTGCCACAACTTGCATGCAACAGTTTGCCTCACGTCTGATTATGCTGCAGCACCATTTCCCCTAGGCTTTCTGCTTACCTGTATTTATGATCAAGTAAAGATGCACACGGATCAGAATATTCCTGAATATTGCACTTGCAGCAATTCACTTTCTATTGTATCACTATTAAAGTAAGTAAGTAGACCACCACCCCATAAGAACATATATTTTCACATCTATTATTCTGATATGGAGCCTCCGGTGGAGCAGTGGGTTAAAGCACTGAGCTTTTGAAGTTGCTGATCGAAAGGTTGCAGGTTTGAATCTGGGGAGCGGGATGAGCTCCCACTGTTAGCCCCAGCTTCTGCCAATCTAGCAGTTTTAACACATGCAAATGTGAGTAGATTAATAGATACCGCTCCAGTGGGAACTTAATGACGCTCCATGCAGTCATGCCAGCCACATGACCTATGAGGTGTCTGCGGACAATGCCGGCTCTTCGGCTTAGAAATGGAGATGAGCACTAACCCCCAGAGTCAGATATGACTGGACTTCATGTCAGGGGAAAATCTTTACCTTTTTACTCTGATATAGAACAGTATAGAACAGTATTTATGAACAGTATTTCAGTCAATTTTTCCTATTTACAATTAATTAAACTATGGGAACTTTTCTCCTCTAAATTTAGAGCTGAAGCCATTATATCCCCCATATCATTGGATATTGTTAATTTTCAAATAGTGGTTAGCGTGTATAAAAGAAGAAAAGAATTCTACTGTTCCCAAAACAAAGTTATTCTGTATTTCTTTGGGTTGCAGGTGCATGAGTTGTGACCAATAGTCTTGTGCATTTGTGAATCACTATCTGTTCCTTTTTGTTTCATTCGTAACACCCATTTTTGAGCACCTCTCCCGAAAACAGGCACCTTTCCAAATGAACATTTTTACCCCAAGTCTGAAAAATGAATATTCCCCTTAGTTTTAGGACTAGAGGTGTGAAACTAGCCAGCTTCGCTGCCATTTCTCCCTGCCGTTTCCCCCTTCAATTGCGAAACCTACTTTGCGCTACTGTTGAGGTCTCTTTAATGAAACTAGGGATGGACCTATGGTGGGATCCTTGGTGTGGGGCCGGAACACAACGCGTTTGTTGGCAGCTTGCCGGTACTTGCCCTCCATCGCGTTTGCTCCACAATCGTGCAGGCCCAGAAAGGCACTGGCAGGCATGGGAGCTTTCTGGGTCTGCATGCCACACACACACACTTTCTTTCAAAGGAGTGTGTGTGTGTGTGGCTTGCAGGCTCAAAGTGCCTGTACTTGCCAGAGCCTGCAGCTGAACGCCATGCACCTCTTACTTGGCGCTTGGTACTCGGCTGCAGGTCTTGGCAGGCGCAGGCAGGCACAGGCCCTTTGGGCCTGCAAGCCACACACGCACTCTCCTTTGAAAGAAAGAGAGAGAGAGTGTCGCATGCAAGCCCAAAGCACTAGCGCCTACCAGGGTCTGCTGCCAAATGCTGAAAAACAGGTGACCTAACGGTTACCGTTCCCACTTTCCTTTTGTTTCACAGATACTTTTGTAATGGGGGGGGGGGGAGGGTGTGCCTTTTCGTGCCATCCAAATGAAACAAATGGTACAAAAGCATGAATTAAACAGATACTGCGCCCATGACTAGTGACCAAACAATTCTGCAGTAGATTAATAAGTGCTTATGTGGAAAGTTGAAGACATTGTTGCTTTTTTCTTTTTCACATAGCAAGTATATATGCATGGTCTCTTCTTGACTTGCATATTGTCTGGAGGGATGAGGAGAAGGGGATGGGGATGATAGAGCTTTGTAATCCTGGCCAGAGCTAAAGAACTAAGAGACCTTCATAAGGATGCCATAAGTTGATGGTGACTTCATGACACATATATGTTACTAAAGCATTAAATGTAGCTTTATTGCAGATTTTGAGTGTGGTGTCCTTCCCTGTCTCTAAATTTTTATATTGCCTAGAGCAGTGGTTCTCAAACTGTGGGTCCCCCAGGTGTTTTGGCATAAAACTCCTGAAATCCCAACCAGTTTACCAGCTGTTAGAATTTTTTGGAGTTGGAGGCCAAAACACCTGGAGACCCACAGTTTGAGAACCACTGACCTAGAACAAGCTATAAACCTTTTAAAAATTAATGCAGTCAATTCACTCTTCTGTCGTTTGTAATAGTCATGAATGCAGGGATGAGGAAATACTTCCTACAAGCCAATGATCAGCAAGACTTAGTTGAATGGGTAAATGTCCTGAACAAAGCTACCAAAATCACAGTAAGTAACTTTTGGGTATGATAATAGGGTAATTCCACATATACATATTCCGAGTTCAAGTCTACTTATTAGGCATGGGTGGAGATTATACAATTTAAGACCCCATGTCCATATCAATTGCCACTCAAAAACCATTCCGTTAGTATTTTATGACTTAAATTGGTCTGAACCTTTTCACAGATCTAAGCTTCTTGTTCAGGGTAATATGAAACCTTACTTTAAATTGCAAGGTATTAGTTTGATTGTGAGAATTTGATATATCAAATTGGTGTGTGATCTGTGTTTCACCTGACCAGCAGAGCTTAGACACTATGAAACTGGAATAATTTGATCGGCTATGTGGCAGTTGTTTTGAGAGAAAGTTGTTTTCTTAAATATAACTGCATGAGTTTTTGATAAGGAAAAGAATAGCCAGATACTTATTCCTATAACTTGCTTGTTTTAGCTCACTAGTCTATTTCAATTTGAAAAGTATTGCTTACGCCACTTATGCCGTCACACCAGGTCTGTTTAAAATTAAAACTGGCAGATGTGTTGTCCTTTCTACCTGGTGGACTGCAGAGCGCTTGCTGAAAAGGCTAGGTGGTCTGGCAACCCAAAAAACACTCCAAATTAAAGTTGAAAATCAAACAGTTTATTCAATAACAAAGTCTTTGCAGGACTTGGCACAGCTTTATGGTTGCAAAAAAAACCAGACTGGAAATGCCTTGGGTTGTTGCTCAAAAGATTCCTACTGCTTCCCTTTGGATGGCAGGAAACCCGATATTTCCCACCCTGGTCCTAGGTGTTTGGTTGAAGGAACCACTCCTTCCCCCCTCTAAACCTAAGACCAGTCCAAAGGTGACCTAAAGCTGGGCTGGTAACCAGATGTCTATCCTATACAGCATGCAAAGCCAGTCTCTGCAAGGTACCATAAACCTATCTGGCTCCAGCAGTCCCCCAGCTATTGGTCAAGCAAATAGCAATCAGCACTCAGCAAGCAGGTCAGCATGCAGGTTAGCACCCAGGTTAGCACGCAGTACTTATGGTGACCCTTTCGGAGCCAATCCTGGCTGGCCAAAAACACATCTGAATTCCTTCCCTCTCTGAAAGGAACTGCAGCACTTTCCAAAATGGAGGCCAATCCCCAGGAAGAAAAAAGGGCGGACACCAACTAAAAGATACATTTGCAGAGCTTTAGGCGGCAAATTCTGCACCAGGCTGCAACCCTGCTAATAATGAACAGGCAGGGTGCCAGTGTGCCTGGAACAGTCCCAGGAAAAAATGCAAAAGGAAAAATGCTGCCTTTTTAAACAAAACTTTGGGGCAATGCATATGAAACGTCTGGAGGACGGAACACCACTGTTTATAAGATTTTATACAATAAATTTAACAGTGCATATATTTTTCAGGTACCAAAGCAGGCCGAGCCACCAACTCAAAGTGATAATCTAACATGTCATACTGAAAATCCAGGGTTAAAGAAGCAAATGTCTTACCGAACAGAGATTGTTGGTGGTGTTCCTATAATAACCCCTACTCAGGTATGATTGCATTTTATAGCAAGTTTGCTTAAAGGTACTAGGTTATTAGAAAATTATCCTTATAAGTCAGTGATTCTGAAACTGTGGGTGCCTAGGTGTTTTGGCCTACAACTCCCAGAAAACCCAGAAGTTTACCAACTGTTAGGATTTCCTTGAAGCCTTTCTTCTATCTGCAAACTACCTCTATCTGCACCCAGCGTTTATTTATTTTAAAAGTTTTAACATTCATATTTAGCCCTCCCAAATTGGTTTTAAATTGTGTGTTATTGCTTGTGTTGAGTTGTATTGATTGTATTGTTTTATATTGCTTGTGTTGTATTATGTGTTGTTGGGCTTGGCCTCATGTAAGCCGCCCCGAGTCGCCTTGGGGAGATAGATGGAAGCGGCGTATAAATAAAGTACCGGGAAGTGGCGCAGCTGGCTAAGTGTCAGCTGCATAAGATCTCTTTGACCTGTAGGTCATGAGTTCGAGGCCTGCCCGGGTCAAGGTGGGCGCTCGATCTTAAGTGTAGCCTGCTGTTGACCTTTGCAGCCCGAAAGACAGTTCATTTGTCAAGTAGGAGATAAAGGTACCACATTAAGTGGGGAAGCAAATTTTGACTAATTTATGAAGCCATAAGAATTCCAGGAGTCGCTGAGGATTGCGGAAGAACAACAAGGTACGCTGGAAAAAACGCTGAGAGAGATGAGGAGTGCATCAGCTTTCCCTGGTGGCCAGAAGTTTGCCAGAAGTTTGCTTCTCTGTTCGTCTATGTTCGTCAATATATGTCTAAAATATGTCTATATATGTTGAATTGCAGGGATTGTCTGCAAGTATATGTACTGTAATCCGG
Source organism: Anolis apletophallus (assembly GCA_030556195.1). NCBI lineage: Eukaryota > Metazoa > Chordata > Lepidosauria > Squamata > Anolidae > Anolis > Anolis apletophallus. Next base: position 92,330,367 of record JARBWK010000010.1, read on the forward strand.
TCTGAGTCCCCTTCGGGGTGAGAAGAGCAGAAAAGAAATGAAGTTAATAATAAATCAATCAATCAATAAAATTTCTGGGAGTTGAAGGTCAAAACATCTGGGGATCCAGAGGTTGAGAACAATTGCTAAAGGTGGATAACTTCCTGTAATAAGAGGAATTGCAAAATTTACAACTTTTATAAGTGAATGTGTGCATTGCTGTGAATTGCTTTGCATACACAATCCAATATTTGCTTCTGTGTATTGATAAGGAAAGAGTCAATGTTGTGCAGTGGTTTGTGTTTTGAAGTAGGGCTCTGGAGCCCAGGGCTGCAATGATCGCTCAGCCATTGAAACCCACTGGTTAAATTCTCTCAGCCTCAGCGGGAGTCATAGTCAACCCCCTGAAAAAGCTTTCTAAGCTTATTCAGAAACTACTTGAAGACTCTTAAACAACAAGTGTACTTTTCAGATATGTGTTCAAGTAGATTATAAATTGTGATAACCAGATATATTTTTGTATATTATTACTTTAACATCCTGTCATAATATTCATTAAATGATGGTGTTTAAACAAAGTGTAGGAGTATGTATCTGTGTTGATTAGACCTAGACTTCTGCCATGGGAGAGGCTGAAATTCACTATAGGTCTTAAAGGAAGAAGTGAGGGGCAGTGGCGTTCACTGGTTAAGGTAGCCTTGGCACCACGTTCTGCTTCATAGAGCCCACTGAACATCTTTTCAAACATTGCAGAGGCTCTGGATGGGGAATCAGTAAAAATATTTCCCCCCTTTTTCCAGTAGGACAGTCTATGAGTGGAGTTCTGCCCATGGGTGGCCTGTTTTTAGTCTATACATACCTCTACCCACTAACATTTCTGTCAAAATCTCTCGGCATTACTTCGTGAATGAAGATTCTTAGGAAGGACTCATCCCACGCTTTTTACAAGCGCGTTGATGACTAAAAAGGCCAATCTGAGATAGGCAAGTTCGGTTGCAGAAAGCACAGCAGAAAGTCTCCTTGGGTGATGTTGTTTCCAAGTTGCGGTTCTTTCTGTGTTGTCGTTTCTCTTCGAGACCCGTTCGGCGTGTCTTCTCGAAAGAGGCCGCAGCATTGTGGCTAGTGCGTCTCCATGCCTCTCGATGTGAGGCCAGGATGGACCATTGTTGGTGATCAATCTGGCCGAGCCTGAGATGTTGTTTCAGGGAGTCCTTATATCTCTTTTGGGGGGCGCCTCTCTTGCACTGACCCATGGCGAGTTCACTATAGAGTAGTATTTTTGGGAGGCGGTGGTCCTCCATCCTAGAGACGTGCCCTGCCCAGCGCAGCTGTGTTCTCAATAGCATGGCCTCATCGCTGGTGATCCCTGCTTGCTCTACATACCTCTACCCACTAACATTTCTGTCAAAATACTGTGCTATTTATTTATGAATTGCTGGTGTAGAGAGGTTATAGCAATTGCAGTTGAAGGACTCTGAGTTCTTACATAACTCATATTTTTGTGATAAATTCAGGTGAAGGAATATTAGCAACCTGCTGATCTGGCTTTCAGAAACTTTGAGGCTAGATCCTGTGTTTTTAAAAAATATTTCAGCTCTATATCCAAGAGCATAATGTTGGATCTTCAGGAGAATATCCCCCTAATATCTTGATTTTTACAGGCCTAATTCTTTATTCTTGCAAGCAGTTCAGAATTATTTGTTCAACTATATTTCCAGACTTTTGGAATGACTGTAAAAGTTTTAATTTTTGGTTTGTATAGATACAAATCTGGAACATATGCTATAGTAAGGGATTTCTATGGACATAAAATAAATCTGGGTTAAGCTGCAAGCACATTTATATACATAACTTCCACATTTTCTGACATCCTGGTTGAAGTAGTGCCCAGAATAGGAGTTATAACCTGAAATAATGCTAAGAAAAAAGGTTTTTGCTTAATTAATTAGTACTGAATTTTAGACCTGGCCTCTTAAGCTGTTTTGTTTGCTTTGCTCTAGAAAGAAGAGGTAATTGAATGTGGTGAAGGTGATAAAAACTACTTGAAACGGTCCCAAAGCCACCTTCCTTACTTTTCTGCCAAACATCCCCCAGATAATGCTGTGATCAAAGCTGGCTACTGTGTCAAACAAGGAGCAGTGGTAAGCAAGTAGGATACATTTCCAGATAAAAGAGGTTTCTGTTCTGTGCATAAGACCTTATTGCCAGGCAGTTCAGAGCAGGCTATGACTCTTGGTGAAAGTAAAGAAGAAATGGGGGAGTACAGCGCTAATTTTCAGAACTTCATTGAGAAAGTTCTCAATTATCTGATTCTACTTAACTAAAGTTGCCTTGACTGAATGTTTGCACTTGAACGGTTAAGTAGACGCTGCTTGTTTGTTTGTTTATTTTATATGTTTGTTTTTCTGAGAAAAAAATTAAGGTAATGATTTATTAATTAAACCTAGGATCTATTTGCACAAATTGATATAATGACAAATATGATTGTCATTCTGTAAACAGGACTTCTTCCCACACTGCGCATAGTATGTCATGCATTATATACAATGTGCAATAAACATACATGATCATAGTAAAAAAACCTCTGTATAATGAACTTCTAGTTTATGCCAATTCATTATGAGGACTACCATATGTTCACCAGCAGCTTATGGATGCCAGTAAAGTTGGATTGGTATATATGACATGAGCCATGCTTCATGACTTGATATTTAAAATTATTATTATTCAAATTTATTCGCCACCACTCCCAGTGGCTCGGGGCGGCTTACAGTACATACAGTAAAAATACAGCTAAAATTCATAATCAAAACATCATAATACAACATCACATAAAACAACGTAATAAAATCACCTCAGAAAAACAGAACAATACAAGATGGCGTAATACAGCAAGAGAAGGACCACAGCTATTCAGGCCCCGAAAGCCTGCCGGAACAATAAGGTCTTGCAGGCTTTTCGAAATGATAGGAGGCTCTGAAGGGCGTGGATGTCAGAGGGCAGCGCATTCCAGAGGACTGGAGCTATGATCGAAAAAGCCCTTCGCCGAGTTGCAGTCAAATGGTATGTCTTAAGGCTTGGAACAACCAGGAGATTTTGCTCTTCGGAGCGTAAGGATCTGGTGGGACAATATGGGATAAGGCAGTCCCTTAAGTACACTGGCCCCAGACCATTTAAGGCCTTAAAAGTCAAAACTAGCACTTTGAAGGTAATCCGGCATTCTATAGGAAGCCACTGCAGCTCGCGCAAGATTGGTGTAATATGACAGCTCATCGGGACTCCGGCGAGGAGTCGAGCTGCAGCATTCTGCACCAGCGTAAGTTTCCGGATCACCGACAAAGGAAGACCAAAGTAAAGAGCGTTACTGAGATTACCGTGGCTTGGACCACTGTGGCCAGGTCGTGCCGGGACAGATAGGGGGCCAGCTTCCTCGCCTGACGAAGATGGAAAAACGCCTCTCTGCTGACGGTGGAGACGTGAGACTCCATCGACAGCAGAGGGTCCAAGGTGACTCCAAGGCTCTTTACAGATGACGACGGACATAGTGTCACACCATCCAGGGTTGGAAGCTGGACATCCCCACCGCCCAGATGACCAAGCCACATCTTTGCCGGATTCACCTTCAACCTACTGGCTTGCAGCCATCCAGTAACGGCTTCAAGGCAACGATGGAAATTATCGGGTACGGATTTGGGTCGGCCCTCCATCCTCAGAATGAGCTGAGTGTCATCAGCGTACTGGTGACACTCAAGCCCAAAGCTACATACCAGCTGAGCAAGTGGTCGCATATAGATATTAAATAACAGAGGGGAGAGGATTGCCCCCTGGGGGACCCCGCAATGAAGCGGGGAACCCCCGGAGACCACCTTGCCGCTCCTCACTCGCTGTAGCCAGTTCCGGAGGAAGGAGGACACCCATTTAGGACTGTCCCCCTCACTCCGGCCCCGGCAAGACGGAGAATCAATAGATCATAATCGACTGTAACAAACGCTGCTGTGAGATCCAATAACACAAGCAGTGCCGATCCGCCCTGATCTAGCTGGCAACGCAGCTCGTCTGAGATGGTAACCAGAACCGTTTCCGGCTCTGAATATGTCTGTTGGCTCTGAATATGTCTGTTTTAGTCTTACCGTATTGGCAAATGGAATACCTATGTTAGCATCAATTGGAGTGGATCCTTCAGCTTGAGATAAACCAGGGAAGAAATTCGAACCTTGATCAACATGGAGGCTAGATGGTGTTCTTTCTGCTGTTGCTAAAATCAATGGATTAAGTTTATATTTGCGTTTTATGTGTGCAGGGAGGAGGCTTGTGGATATACTGTATTTAAATTGTGTTACTTTTTGTTTGATTTATATAGATGAAAAACTGGAAAAGAAGGTACTTCCAGTTAGATGAAAACACAATAGGCTATTTTAAATCTGAACTGGTAAGTATCCAATTGCCTTTTTAAAGATTAGCTTTAAATTCTTGGACAAATCATTTTCAAAACCTAAACTGTTTTAGTCTAGCTTTTATGTTGGAAACTCCATTCAGCAATATCCTTTCCCTTTCTTATTTTCTTGTTGCTGTCCATAGAATCATAGAGTTGGAAGAGACCTCATGGACCATCCAGTCCAAACCCCTGCCAAGAAGCAGGAAAATTGCATTCAAAGAACCCTTGGCAGATGGCCATCCAGCCTCTGCTTAAAAGCCTCCATGTATCTCAAACTGAGAATTACTGTTTTAGACACAGCTGTCCTAATCCAGTGTTTCAGCATTGCATCATAATTTCTGTTTTTTTAAAAAAAAGATTGAACCTTTAAATGTTGTTTGAAGCTGATGGAGAGCAGAGGGATTGGGGAGTTGACCCTTGTTCCTCATTCTCAGAACTGAATAGGTTGATTTGAATCCAGGTGATTTAAATGGTTTATGGGCAGATGCAAAGCTGTCCATAAACTACCAGTATGTTAATTTACAACAGACTGTCTGCATATAGATTATTCCTGTATGCAGCCCCATCCTTCCAAAGCGGAAGTGCCTGTAAAAGTAAGACTTAATAGTTTCAAGGTAGACTAGAACTCCTGATTTTCACATGGTAAAAATGCTTGTAGATAATTTGATAAATAGATAATTTGAGATTGTAGATCAGGGTGCTCACACTTTTTCAGCATGCGAGCTACTTATAAAACAACCAAGTCAAAATGATCTACCTACCCACTATTCAGAGAGCCATAAAAGCAAAATATTTGGAAATGTATTTCAGTGAGAGCCATATAATATATTTTAAGACTGAATTCAACTAAATGTGAGTATAATAAGCCCCTTAATTTATTCATAATAATAATGATAATATTCATTCGGCCTCTGCTACTACTACTACTACTACTACTACTACTAATAATAATAATAATAATTGTAACAACAACAACAATAGGTTCCTAGAGTAGAAGGAAACCTTTAAGGGCCATCCAGTCCAACCTCCTTCTACCATAAGGGAAAAACACAATCAAAGCATTCCTCACAGATGGCTTCAGCCTCTGATAATAATAACAACAACAACAACAATGGGTTCCTAGAATAGGAGGAGACCTCCAAGGGCCATCCAGTCCAACCTCTTTCTGCCATAAGGGAAAAACACAATCAAAGCATTCCTCACAGATGGCGATTCAGCCTCTGCCGATGATAATAATAATAATAATAATAATAATAATGGGTTCCTAGAATAGGAGGAGACCTTCAAGAGCCATCCAGTCCAACTTACTTCTACACCTGGGCGGTGTCGGGAGTCTGTGGGGCGGGACTGAGCCTTCCTCCCCCCCCTGCCTGCGATCTACCAGGACGCCCTACGTGATCTACCAGTAGATCGCGATCTACCTAATGAGCACCCCAGTTGTAGATGATGTGAGAAGTATGTTTTGTTGGGTTTACTGAATATTCTTTGATGAAAAAGATGTTTAGAATTGCAACTTAACAAGCTGTAAGAATTGTCAAGTTGATATTTTTTGGAATAACTTTAACATAAAAGATACTGTAGATACTTTATGGCTTCAGTTTAAAATAGAAATAATCTTCCACTCAAACATGGACTATGGAGGTTCATTTCTATATATGAGAAAAAAGATAGTAGCTGAAATTAGAATAGGAGCATATGTAGTATGATATACTTTTTTAAAATTATTTTTTTAAAACTCTTCATGGAAAGAGGGAGAAAAATGAAGATGATAGAAAAGTAGGAAAAACAAGAGTAATAAAGAGCAATTAAAAGAAAAGAGGAAAAACCCCTTAAAAGAATTTAAAAATTTTTTTTTAAAAAAAATGTTGAGTCCGCAAAAAAAGACAAAAAACCCCCTTTGACTTCCATTCCAAGCTTACATTATTTATATTTCTTTGTAAATAAAATTTCCATTTCTTATTTCTTATTTATTTTCCCTTGATGATTTTTCATAGTTTTGGAAAAGTTCCTAATTTGTCTCTTTAATCGGATTACCCGAGTACTTCTTTTTTTAAAAAAAAAAAGTTAAATTATTTTATATATATTTTTAGTAGGATATACTTTTGAAAATGGAACCATTGTGACAGAAATACTTCTCAAAAATAGTCATACTCCTACTGTATTTTCCACTATTTTTTTTCATATCTGGAGTGACTTGAGCAATGGCAAGTCGCTTCTGGTGTGAGAGAATTGGCCATCTGCAAGGACATTGCGCAGGGGACGCCCAGATATTTTACCATCCTGTGGGAGGATTCTCTCATGTCCTTGTATCAGAAGCTGGAACTGACATACAGGAGCTCACCCTGCTCCCCAGATCGAACTGCCAGTCTTTTGGTCAGCAGTCCTGCCGGCACAAGGGTTTAACCTATTGCGTCACTGGGGCCTCCTGTTTTCCACTATGATTGCTTTGCATTCCTATCAATTTTACCGGTGTTTAAGTCTCCAGACAAACTTGTCATAATACAAAACCAGCATGAAATGCGCTTCTATGGTGTTGACTTTATGCATTTTGTTCTTCTTCCAATAACCACATGATGGCGCATGAAAAAAGGCAAATGAAAGTTGAGAATGTTTCTAGTGTTAGAGATTGAATGAGGAATTCATTCATGGTATTTGTTAAACTGGAAACTCTGTTAACTTTTTTGTTGATATTATGTTGCTCTGTGCTTTTAGCAACATGTTGATCATTACATCCTATGGCAACATCATAATTGCCCTCACTCCTTCTTACAGCATTTTAGCCACATATCCTCATAGAGCTATCTTGACACTTTAACATGCATTAACTTGAAATAGATATAATCCTTGTCATAATGCCTCCCATATTCAAAAGAAATTATCGGCCTGAGTTATTTGTATGTAATCAAATCTCAAATCATTTTTTCCTGTTTTTATATTAACAGTGATAATTGTATTCTATTCTGTTCTTCTCTCCTTTGCTTGTTTGGTGTTTATATGGAATCATTTCAAATTATCATTTAAATTGTTAAGTATAATGTCATTTATATGAAACTGATATGCACAAGAGGTTTTTTTTCAAAATTAAAATAGTTATTATATTAAAACTATGTACTTATATGGTTAGTACACTTAACATTACACAAACAACATAAATATAAATTAGCAGCATACAAACATACCCATCTACTTCTCTAACAAGTACAACTGCATATCTAAATATATATGACATAAGTATTTATGTGTATTAATCAACAGAGAGGAAAACGTAGTAAAAAAATATAGAATTGCAATCTGGCAAGTGGGAAGCCATGCATGTACACCTCAAATATGTATCCAGAACATTCTAGAAACATGGGTTAGCAGTTGCTAGTCAGAACAGCATTTATCTCAAGTTACCAAAATTGCACATTTAATCAAAAGTCTGAATATTAAAAATAGAGGCCAGAGATGATTTTTTTCCAATCAGCTTTTAATGTGTTTTGGGTGCTCACCAATGTGAGAATGAAAATCATTCATATTTGTGAGGTTGTGGAACAGAAGGTGAAATGCAAGTAGACTAAGGATCTATGAATTGTAACGGCACAAGATTAAAAAGTTAGCATTTGCTGCTTCATGAGCAATATTCTTCATTGTCAGTCTTAGTAAATTAAAAGCAATGAACCCTTTTTGCTCAGTAATTTGTTTATTTGGTTTTTCACATTTGCAATCGACGTAAAATGAAATTCACTGGAAGGTCATCTTTTTCAAGGAGCCCCTGGTGGTGCAGCGGGTTACACTGCTGAGCTGCTGAGCGAAAGGTTGGTGGTTCAAATCCAGGGAGCGGCAGAAGCTGTTAGCCCCAGCTTCTGCTAACCTAGCAGTTCTAAAAGATACAAATATGTGTAGATCAATAGGTACCACTTTGGTGGGAAGGTAACGATGCTCCATGCAGTCATGCTGGCCACGTGACCTGTGCTCCACTGGTTTGTACATACTCTTTTTAGTAATATCTTGCTTTGGGCTTGCCAATCATAAAGCTTTTATAGCATATTTCCTTTTGGATAGCAATAGTTCCGCTTACTTTTAAGCAGTGGCGGCGTACAAGTCCAAATAATAAATAACTCTGTAAATCTTCTGGGTTTTTTTCTTCTCCCCAGGATAAGGAGCCTCTTCGGATTATACCACTGAAAGAGGTTAATAAAGTCCAGGAATGTAAACAAAGGTGAGAACTCTAAGATGAATAAATGTTAAGGTAAATATTAAGTTAGAATACAGAAACCTGCCTACACATAATCCCTCACTGTGATATAGCATTCTTTCTCTTTCCATGATACTAAAGCCAAACTCCTTTATATATGGGCTCTTTTAACTAGACGTGGTAGGATATTGAACTACTGGACTAAGTTGAGGTGGTAGTATATCCAGGAGCGGACGAAGGTAATTTCAAATGGTACGTGAGGATTCTTTTGGCACCCCCTCGCTCTCCGGCCTCACACTGAGTGCGCATGCGCGCTGGTGGCGCGCTGGTTTGCGCATGCGCAGGGCGAGTTAGTTCCACGCGGGCGTAGGGCCAGCTAGTTCCATGCATGCGTAGGGCCAGCTAGTTCCGCGCATACGTGCCGGTGTGAGCATGCATAGGGCCAGCTAGTTCTGTGCATGCGCCATTGCTGTGGCGCGAAACAAAGTGGATGGTGACGCAAAACACACACCACGAGGCTGAAAAGGAGGATGTTTTGCAGCCAGAGGTGAGAGGCTCCGCCCCGGCTGCAAAATGTTCTCCTTTTCGGCCTCATGGAGTGCATTTTGCATCACCATCCACCTGGAGTCGCACCCATGCGCCGGCCCGCAGCAATGGAGCGGCATGCGCCGAACCTGGCGGCCGAATGCATCCCTGGCCACATGGCACCTGTAAGTGGCCGCCTATTTTGCATACCGTCAAAATCTGTCCCTGAGTATATCATACCGAAAGATTAAGTAGGGGCACATGTTAAAACTCTTGGGAGAGCAGATAGGTGGGATGTTATGAAGGGAAATGCCACTAATTGAGGTAAATATACCTTTGCAAAATACAACTGGAAGGACTGCTAGGTTTTTCTATACCAATTTATCCAGTGTGTATAGAAAAAATGATTTCTATTATGACACTGATAAATACAATTTTGAAATACCTTCTAAATGCTTTTTGTTCTTTTTTTGTTGTTGATAATATTGAATTTAAGAAAGAACACCTGGCTTAATAGGATCAGATAGAGTAGAATCTTGCTTGTTCCCAGCTCCAGCTTTGGTGATTGCAATGTTGGCTGTGGACATATTGCTACAGTTCAACACTGAAAGTCAGGGTTTCTCCATCCTTCCTTCATAATGTTCTGGCAATCTTCTGCCAAGAAGAGACAAATAAACTTCACATAGACAGAGGAGGAGGAAAGGGAGAGTCTGTATATGTGTAAAAAAGCTTTTGTGAAAAGGAACTTAAAGCTTTGTTAATTGAAGTATTTTGTATCTGTGTCCATTCATACATAATGTTGTAATACAGTGTTCCCTCCCTTATCACGGGTGTAACATTATAGGACCACCCGCAAGAAATGAAAATCCGCAAAGTAGGGACATTATATGTCTATCACATTCTGAGGGTGAGGCAGAAGCATGGAGAGTTTTAAAGGCACAGCACACTTTTTGTGCTAGCTTTCTCTGCTTTGCTTTGCAATCTCTCTTGATTGGTGAAACCCCCTTCCACACTCCATCGTTGCCAGGAGGTAGGATGAGAACACCGCTCTGGGCAACGGCAACCATTCATAAACTGGGAGGCAAAAACCCGCGAAACAGCGAGTCTGCAAAAAACAAACTTCGAAGTAGCGAGGGAACACTGTATAATTTATTTTAAGATCTCACTTATATGTGATGATAGTCTGAAAATTCAAAGAAATGTGTCAAAGAAAATACACAGTTTTGATTTTAACGACTATTAAGTAAATTTTTTTGTTTGTTTTTCAGTGATATAATGATGAGAGACAATCTTTTTGAAATAGTAACAAGTTCTCGGACTTTTTACGTACAGGTAACTTTTTATGCAAAACACTTTTAATAGTGAAGTAAATTTCATTTGAATGTTTGGTAGTATAGAACTATACATTTAAACAGAATTTATAACATGTTGTAGACGTACCAATTCAAGTGACGCTTTAGTCAATCTTCCAACTCCAGTAAGCAGTAATTTCTTTGATTGCTATTTTTGTACATTGACTTCAAGGTAAACCAAATAAACATAGTAGAACTTATTTCTGAGTAAACATGTATAGGATTTGTTGTAACAGATTCAATATTCAATTTTAATTTAATTTAATTAATTAAATTATTTGATTTCTTGGCCGCCATTCCCAGATGGCTCGAGGCGGCTCACAAATCGCAGCAGAATACAACAACATAATAACATTAAAATTCAACATAACATTTAGCGGTAAAATTAACATATAAAAACTAAGACGGTCTTAGGTTACAAAAGCCTGTTGGAATAACCAGGTCTTGCAGGCCTTCCGGAATGCCAAAAGGTCTCGAAGAGACCTAATCTCCGGCGGTAGCGAGTTCCAGAGCATGGGGGCAATGATAGAGAAAGCCCTTCTCGTTGAGGTAAGGTGGTATACTTTAACACTTGGGATGAAGAGAAGATTCTGATCTCAGCGATCTCATGGGACAATAGGGATAAGGCGGTCCCTCAGGTACACTGGCCCCAGACCATATAAGGCCTTAAAAGTCAGAACTAACACTTTGAAGGTGATCCGGAATTTCACAGGCAGCCAGTTCAGTTCCTGCAGGATTGGTGTAATTGGTGGCTCGCAGGAGCACCTGCGAGCAATCTAGCTACAGCGTCCTGCACCAGCTTAAGTTTCCGGGTCACCGACAGAGGTAGGCCAATGTAGAGAGCGTTACAGTAGTCTAGCCTTGAGATGACCGTCGCTTGGATCACCAAGGCCAAGTTGCGGCGGGAGAGATAAGGGGCCTCTCTATCATGCTAGAGGTTGCTTAAGCTTTATGAATGTCAAGGAAACAGATCCCAATAGATTGCAAAGGCTGCTGTTCAATACGTGGGAATTTGATACTTTCATGGGCCTTACGTATCATCTAGGCCAGTGTTTCCCAACCTTTTTTGAGCCGCGGCACACTTTTAACATTAAAAAAATCCGGGGGCACACCACCAACCAAAATGACACAAAATGACACTCTAACACAGTAAAGAACGGCTGGGGGATGGTGGCCTGCTGGGAGCATCTGCTGGGAGTGCCGAAGCCGGGGGAGGGGGAGGAGCCAGGCTGCGCCATGCCCCGCCCCCTCCCCCTGACTTCAGCTCTCCCAGCAGCTTCTCCATCCTTGAGGGGGCAGTGCCAAGCCAGCGGTGGCAGAGCCAGCACAATGCTGGCTTGGCACTGTCCCCTCAAGGCTGGAGCAGCTGCTGGGAGTGCTGAAACCGGGGAGGGGGGCGGAGCCAGGCCGCACCATGCCCTGCCCCTCCCCGGCTTCAGCTCTCCCACAGAGGAGGAGCACGAGCGGTGGACAGGCTTCAGTGGGCGGGGCTCCTCCACGCGGCTTCAGCGAACGAGGGGCGAGAGTCATGGCGGGAGTCATGGCGGGAGTCATGGCGGATTGGAGGCTGGCTGGGGAAACGGCCGAAGGAGGCGACGCCCCAGCCCCTTCTTCTTTTTCTTCTCTGCCGCCTGGCCTTTCCTCCTCCTCCCCCAAGCAGCAGGAGTTCGGCAGGAGGAGGGGGGAAGGAAGGGGGGCAGAGAGCTTTTCTCACGGCACAGCAGCCGGTCCGTCACGGCACACTAGTGTGCCGCGACACAGCGGTTGGGAAACACTGATCTAGGCTACACAGAGATCATGAATGGGAAACGATCACAAGTGTATATCTTTAGGTAAAGGATTCTGAATAGGATTTAACTCAACGCATACAGCTCTTGAATCCAGTCTTTTGCTAAAGCAAAAGAAAATCTGTATTTTCCTTTTTGAGAAATAGGAAAGGCACTTAATGAATTTTCACATTACCAGTGTTTAAAACCTTGCAGTTTACCAGTATGTCTCTAAACTGACACAATATTATTATTTTGCATATCTTTCCAGGCAGATAGCCCTGAAGACATGCACAGCTGGATCAAAGCAATTTCTGGTGCAATAGTAGCACAGCGGGGTCCTGGAAGATCAGCAGCTTCTGTATGTTTTTTTTAAAGCAAAGTTTAAATCATAGTGTTTTGACAACGATGAGTTCTTTATGTTTGACCTTATTTATTCTGTCTGCTTTTCTAGTCAATCCTAAATTTGGAGTAACATTTTTGTGTGCAATACAGGTTGCAGTGCACCTTGCATTTCTATGTAGCTGCTAATCTTAGTCTTAGCCCTATATGTTGCCAGTCTGCATTGCATTATCCTAATTTTCAGAAAGTACAACTGGTGGATTTGAGAATTATTTAAGCTTTAAAAATTATTATCAAACTGAAGTACCGTAGAACCTGTTAAACTATTTGACCATTTTGGCTAAAATCTTTTGCCTGAGAGATCAGCACAAAACTCGTTTGGCTCACCTTTTTAGCAGAGATCCAGAGTAATTATAGTGATGGTTTTAATGTAGTATTTAGAGAACCTAATTCTAAGTATTATCGTTGGGAGACAGCTAAGATAGTAATTCTACAGTTACCAAGTTGACATCTGAATCCTGTTGTCTGTCCCAGCTAGAGTAGGCTCCATTGAACAGATAGCGTTTTATATGTGTTGATTTAGCTTTTCTGCAGGCCTAAGTGTTTACTGTAATGACAGATGTCAATAGCCCTGTAGCAGAAATATCCAGTAGAAAGCAATTTTAGAATTTCTCAACATAGTATTGCATGCTGTAATTTGTGGTATTGTAATATCTAATTTTCTAACAATTATTTGTGATTAATGTTTTGCAGGATATGGTTTTTGTTTTTCTTCAATATATCAGAAATTAATTTTTATTTTTCTGTGTTAGAGGCTTAGTCTTAATAAGACTGCTTGTTTTGATAAATCAGTTTACTCTTAAATTCATTTTGCAAGGAAATCATAGCAGATTCACTAAGTTGCCACCACATAGCTGAGGCTCTGTTTGGGGATAAATGTTTTCTGGGTGAGAGAAGTTTATCAAGAAGGGATTTTCTTATGTGTGTGTGTCTCCTTGTGTATAATCTTTCTGATTACTCTGCTAGTGACTGTCTGAAGTATTTGTTTTCCCCTCTGAGTCTCTGTCTCTCTTTCCCTCCTCTTTTTAAGTTTAGGTTACTCTAATCTTAGCTTTGCACTGTGTTCCAGATGCGGCAGGCCAGAAGGCTGTCGAATCCTTGTATACAGAGGTATACATCAAGAACTGGTGAATGCAGCATGTATGTGGGCTCTCATGTAAACTTGCCACCTTAACCGAGAGCTGAAATTTAAAAACCCTTATTAACACAATGCAAGATAATGAGGTCAATCTTGTCGTTTCTTCTGTTGATTGCAATCACTGTGGAATTACTCAATTCCAGAATAATTCTCATTGGCCATCAGGTTTGCTCTATTTAAATGTTTCTTTCTAAATAAGATACACTAGAAATGGTAACATACTCACAGTTCTAAAATCTCTATTCATATTTCCAGTGTGCTTATTTTACTGAATACAAAAGCTTTAGTAGTAAACATATGTGCATATAGAACCTAAACTTGGCCTGATTTTGCATGAGAGTTCATATTTCCATTTTATCATATTTGAAACACAGCTAACTAAAAGCTTGTGAGATCTTAATAGCTGGTATGTGTGCATGTAAAGTGTGCACACTAAGGAAAACGTCCTGGACTGATTTGCATGGCTTTCATTATAGATATGCATGGTATGGTTAGACAAGATGTAGGGTCTGTTACCGCTTGCAATCTGTTTGTTAATAAAAATAATTCAATGAATATGACTTTTTTACTGTTTAAATGACTAGGCATAGCAAAATGTATACCTTGTTACACAAGTGTTGATCACAACATGTACTATTTGCCCTTCTGCTGGTCCCACTTGGGCTTTGATCAAAACTTTATCAAAATACTTACATAGTATTCACTTTGGAAAAGAAGCTTTTTATAGGTTCAGTTTTTGTATTTAGAATTTATTCATTTCTGTTTGGAATTTTTTTCCTTTTTTTGTAATTCAGCACACTTGTTTTTTGGGCAGGTTGCCCCTCCAAAATGAATCTGATGTGTTTTAGCTTCTTCCCCTCTTCCTTAAATGATTCCTGTAAATAAATATTTCTAGAAGTATTTATTGCTTGTGGCATAGCTCTAAATATACTACTGATTATTGTAGTATCTTCTGAGAAGTCCTATAAAACAGCACTATAGAGGGCATACTTTGCTGTAATAATTTCCAGCAATCATTTGTATTGTAGAAAATTGCCATATTAGAGTTACAATCCTACCTTTGCAAATTGTAGTCCTCCATTCATTAAATTAGCTGTATAGCAGCTGCCATGAGATAGCCTAATTTTACCTTGTAGTAGAAGTGGCTGTAATGAAATGGCTTCCCCTGCAAGATATTTGGCATGATTTATTGGAATTGATGCTTGTGCATTGGTGCTTGTGCAAACATTGGAGCATAGTACTGTAGAAGGCAACAACTTTATTTATTTAGTTATTTATTTATTCGTATTTGTGAGTCGCCACATCCGGCGTGGCTCGGGGCGACTTACAACAATAGACCAAAGTTTAAAAGCACAGTATAAAACACTCTAAAACACAGTAAAACACAATAAAATACACATCGAGCAAAGAAGCAAGTAAGTGACTTCATCAGGAGTCAAATACAGCAAAAGGACGGGTCATCGCCCCATTACCCAAAAGCCTGCCGAAACAGGAGGGTTTTGCACGCCTTCCGGAATGCCAGCAGATCCGTAAGGGCACGGACTCCGGAAGGCAGTGAATTCCACAGAATGGGAGCGACTATAGAGAAGGCCCTCCGTCTTGTGGCCGTTAGATGGTATGTTTTGAAGCTGGAAACCTCTAGGAGTTGACCCGACTCTGAGCGTAGTGGCCTAGTGGCACAATATGGGATGAGGTGGTCCCTAAGGTACACTGGCCCCAGACCGTTCAAGACCTTAAAGGTCAGTACCAACACTTTGAAAGTGATCCGGTATTCCACTGGTAGCCAGTGCAGCTCGCGGAGAACAGGTGTTATGTGGCAGGTCGTCGAGACGCCAGCCAGCAAGTGAGCTGCCGCATTCTGGACCAGTTTCAGTTTTTGGATCACTAGCAAAGGAAGGTCAACGTAGAGAGCATTACAGTAATCCAGTCTCGAGATGACCGTGGCTTGGACCACTGTGGCTAGATCGCGGTGGAAGAGGTAGGGAGCCAACTTCCTTGCCTGCCGGAGATGGAAAAAAGCAACTCTACTGATGGCGGAGATTTGCGTCTCCATCGTCAGTAGAGAGTCCAGAGTGACGCCAAGACTTTTAACTGTTGACGACGGACATAATGTCACGCCGTCCAGGGAAGGAAGTTGGATCTCCATCCCACCCGGACGACCCAGCCACAGGATCTCTGTCTTCAACACCAATGTGCATTGTTGTAATATTCTGGAAATGGTGTTTCACCATTTTCAAAGGAAGAGAATTAATGTTTTTGGGAATAAGAAATCAGAATAGGAAAGTATTATGATATAGCCCCTCATTGGAGATGATGTGGTATTTTGGGCAGTGGAATAGGATTCTGGAGATCAAAGTTCAAGTCCACATTCAACCATGGAAATCTACTGGGTGAGCTTGGGGAAGTTATACTTACTCAGCTTCAGTATAAGCCAAAGACAGCCCTTCCTCACTTTAACAAATTTTGGCAAGAAAGCCATGTGATAGCATTACTAAAAGTTGGAAATGACTTGAAGGCAAACAACAATAATTCCGTCATCAGAAAGATCCCAGTTGTACCTTACTGTGATGTCCTGTTGGTATGAAATTGCTATCCTGTCATGCTACAGGTTCAGATAGTGCTAGGCATTCTGTCTCCTGATCTGTTTTCAGATCTACATTAAGAAAGGTATCTTTCGATACTCAAGGGTTGTTGGATAAAACTGAATTGTATAAAATAGGCTGACACTGTGAATAGCTTAGCAAATTCAACCCTTAATTATATTTGATAGCCTTTTGGTTGATTCACTGTGGAAATGCTACTGATGTTGTTTTGCAGATGTCTTAAAGCAGGGGTAGACAGGGATGAAGGCCACCTTTGCATCTGCTTTTCAGCTTGAAAGCACTACTTCTCCTTCACACTCCAAGATGGTTTCGTCACACACACAAAAAAGGGATTTCTAGGGGACTTGGGGTCGGAAAGGATATTTAGACATACAGTGTTCCCTCACTACTTCGCAGTTCGCTTATAGCGGACTCGCTGTTTCGCGGATTTCAAAAAATATTAATTTAAAATATATATAATGGTATTTTTGCTGATTTCTGGGGTTTTGCCACCGCCGCTCTCCGAGGCACTTTCCCTCCTCAGTCCTCCCTCCCTCCAGCCTTGAAGGGCCTTTCCTTCCTTCCTTCCTTCCTTCCTTTCCTTCACTTTATTTTAAGTTTATAAAGACTTAAAATAGTGTATAACTACTAAAATAATGTATAAATATTAAAATAAATAGAGCATCCCTACATCGCGGTTTTTCACTTATTGCGGAAGGTCCTGGAACTAACCCCAGCAATAAGTGAGGGAACACTGTAGTTCCAAATGGAGTGTATTTTGTATTTTCAAGTGATTTCTGATACGTTTATTTTTTTGTGAAAAATGAAGTCTGAGAAGTTGGAGAGGCAGCAAAAATGTGGTTGTAGCCATAGGTAGCTGTACTTTTTGAACAGAATTCAGCTGAGGATTTAATGTTGAATAATTGTGTTTAGTAGGATGTACAATTTATAGTTTAACATTTGAACGAATTGTATCTCTGTAGAAGATAATAAGCACATTTATGTAATTGGGTAAACCAGGGATATAAAGCACCCAGCTTTCTTGTAAAAAAGCAGCATGATGGTGAGAACTGCAAAAGGAAGCTGCTAAACAAAGTACAAAAATTTGCTTCTTGGGATTTTTAATATTATGATATGTGGACCTGGACCACTTTGGCTTCTTTCTCCTTCAAGTGGCTAAAAATACAAATATGCTACAAATGGGAGTAGTCAAGCAGGATACACCAGCAAGCTGCTTGTCCTTGATAATGTTACGCAGATGTATTTTATTAGTAGGGTAGTTATGGATATGTTTAGGTTGTAAATCTATTCTTATTAAACACAAGAACAATACCTTTAAAATGTAGAAGTTCACACATAGATCTCTTGAATTCAGAAAATACTGTCTAAGGAATTAAGGCAGGGCTGCCCAGGAAGTCGATCGTGATCGACCAGTCGATCCTGGGACCAAAGGAGGTCGATCCCAGCCAGATGGGGTGCTTCTTAGAGGGGGGCGGAGCCAGGCCACGCCAAGCCCCTCCCCAGCTTCGGCACTCCCAGCAGCTGCTTTAGGTTTGTGGAGGGCAGGGCCAAGCCAGCCTTGTGCTAAGCTATGCCACCACTGGCTTGGCATTGCCATCCTCAAGCCTGGAGAAGCTGCCGGGAGTTCCAAAGCCAGAGGGGAGGGGAGGGGTGGGGCTTGGCATGGCCTGGCTCTGCCCCCTCTGGCCAAACCCCGCCCCCGCCCCTCCCTTCTCCAGCCTTGCGGAGGTAGGTAGATCTTTCTGACTTGGTTTTAATATAAATAGCTCGCATGCTGAAAAAGTGTGGGCACCCCTGAATTAAGGTATTCTTTATTATACACAGTGGTTCA
Source organism: Anolis apletophallus (assembly GCA_030556195.1). Classification (NCBI taxonomy): domain Eukaryota; kingdom Metazoa; phylum Chordata; class Lepidosauria; order Squamata; family Anolidae; genus Anolis; species Anolis apletophallus. The sequence continues at coordinate 92,348,575 of JARBWK010000010.1, forward strand.
GTTTACCAAGTCAGCAATAGGTATATAATCAGCAAAAGAGGAAATTACATTAACTTTGGAAATAGAGCAAATATTGAGGGATTCTATTGTGCTTCTTTTTTGAATGTGAATACACTTTGCCTGCACTTTTGGGACTAGTTTCTGCAATTATTTTTGAGTAAACAAACATTTTTCTGTGCAGTTTTGGATTTTTAAATTATGCCTTCCATAATGTCTCAGTGCAAAATAAATGTACTTATTGAATCAAAAGCCAGGTTATGCTAATAAACTTCAAGCAATGCCATGCTAAACTTTATATGGATTTTACGTGCCGCTTCGGTCTGTCATCACATAGTGCTGTAAACTCACAGTCTTAACATTGTGCTGGGTTGGACCAGCATCTGCTTTGTGCTGTCAGGCTTTGCTTTTCCCTTTTGATTTTTGTTTTGTTTTGTTTTACAGTGATGCAAGTCTGACATGAGTTGTTAACATGCAGTAAATGACCCTTTGCATCTGACAAGCCCTTCTCCTTTGCAGGAGCATTCCAACTGTTCTTCCGAATCCAGCTGTTTTGCAGAAACAGCCACAGCCACCTCACATTCCACAACCACTCACAACAACTCCACTGTGGTCCAAAACCTTAACAGCAAGCCCCCCGGCATGGAGAAGCGACGATTTCACGAATCTTTTACGAAGGCCAAGCCAGGGAGCTTCAAGATCCAGGCTGTCTCTTCAGGAGACCCAACTTCCAAAGTGACTGTACAGGGCCCGGTGGAACCTCAGAATAAAAACGGCACTCAGGAACAGGATCCAGGCCCAGTGGATCTGGATGATGCAAGCCTTCCAGTCAGTGATGTGTAATAATAGAAGAATCTGGGGGAAATGATGCATTTGTTTTTGGTCCTTGAATTTCCTTGCTCAGACTTTAGCCAAAGAGGACTCTGGGATGAAAGAATAAACAATGGGATGTTGCTTATGTAAACCTGTATGTGTGCATACATTCAACTCTGTGTATGTTTTGATAGTCATATAATGCCTTCCACTGATTCTCAGAGCAGGCCTTTTGCTTTCTCTGCAGCCAGAAGACAAATCTTTAACAAACAGGGGCCAAGATTAACAAAATGTTGATAAGCAAGGTGCCAGCTGATCTTAATTCAGTTTTGCAAAATTTAGTAGCATCGTAAAGCTATAATAAAAGAAATGTCATCCTATGACTAAAAGATATGTTATATGTGATTTAATTCTGTAAATCAGGCTGATGTGCAAATTGGCATTTTCCCCTAAAAATACTGGCATTCAGACTTCTGAATAGATGGGGGATGCAACGTCTGTTTTGGCAGGATCACAGAAATTTACTGTATCTGTTGGTGATCTAATGCACTTTTCCTATGCAAAGAGAGGTTTTATATAAAGCAAATTGTTGCTGCAGTGTCTGAAATGAGGAGTGTTTTCCTTATAGTCAATACGCAGATTTACGAGCCACTATATAATCTGTGTGTGTAGTTGCAAAATGACAAAAGGGGTTTGCTGCATTTCAGACATTACAGACAATATATGTTAATTTACATGAAGTGCGTATCTCTATGTGTGAGAAAAGAATCCCTAAAGATCACTTGACACTGAAAGAAATGTGTTGACTTAATTGGGACTCTTTCGTAACTGCTCTGTAAATCACTGCCCTTCTAGGGAATCCGACTCCTTTAGAATTCCCAGTATTTGGTGCTGTGAAACTTACATAAGAGTAATACAGCTATTTTGAATATTAAGCCTATTTTTGATGCACTCCTTAAAAGTGAATTGTAACTTTTGCACATTTGGATATTAATGGACCACCAATAAATAAGGATGTTATATGCATTTTTTTAGTAGGGAGAAGGGAAACTGGACTACTAAATCTTCTAAAGGTTTGTCTAGAAGTATTTTATATTAGGCTTTGGAAAAAAAAATTAAATGCTTAAAACTATTGTCTTAGTTTTTTTTTCTTTTGTGTGATCCTTTTTTTCCAGTGTGTTGTAAATGATTTCCATTTTATAGTTGAGTCATTAAAAACTGAACAAAATTGTTTCATTCTGTTAAAAGGTACTGAATTGTTCATTAATGCAATTGTGGCCTGTAACTTTTGCTGCACTAAATTTATTAAAAGTGCCTGTGGGTTCTTCCTTCATGATGTGTTAAATGTTTGGGGGTAAATAGATAATGAATTTTGCTTTTGTGGTTTTGAACCTTAAAGTGAATTTGCTTTACATAGTGTAGTTCAGCATATTTCTCAGTTGATATGCTAGGATTTCCAGCAGGTTGGTATCTTCAACTGGATATCTCCTCAGGGGTTTCAGTGATCAAAGGATATGTGAAACTGATGTTGGGTGTGTGATCCGATTGAGCATGCACTATTTGTTCGGTTGTGAAAATGTTTGTTTCAATCAAAAAACCCAAAATTTTACACGATGCTGCTTTATGCAGTTCGGATTTTCCAGTTTTTAGTACTCGAATGAATTAAAATCTTACCATGCTTGACAAACAGGAAACAAAGGAAATGTGTGAGATATCTGAGTGAATAATAGTAACACAGACAGTAAATGGGTTGTGTTGTATGGATGTAAATTTCATTTTTTTAAAGTAATAATTTAGAAAAGAAATTGTGTGGAATGTTATTTTAGCCTTATTCAAAACTGTGGCCTGCTGTCGTATTCATGTTATTAGAAAAACAACGGTGGAAATAGAGTCTAATATGACCAGGCATTAAATATCTGAGTATTTGTGGAAGATAATAGGATCATACATACGGTTTGTTGATATCACAAAATATATTTTCCATCATAATTCCGTCACGTTTGAGAAAACCCGTTATCAACCAATGTAAACAAGCTGCCAATAGTCTGGTATAGTCCCACAAGCAGTCTGCAAAGGTCCGTAAGAGTGACCAAACTGAGTCCCAGTTCGTATTATTGTCCACAATAGTCCAAAGATTGGGAGATAGTCCACGGGAGGGGTGTGAGGTACTCAAACGGGCGGGGTATAATCCAAAAGACACAAGCACTCAAGCTTGGAAACGGAGCAGAATGCTCGAACAGGGAAATTCCCAGGACGTGTTGGGGAGAGGCGGTGTAGGCGCCACCTCCTAGTAGATGCTGCGTTGACACTTGGCTCAAGTGTCAACGCTCAGATATTTAATGCCTGGTCATATTAGACTCAGTTTCCACCGTTGTTTTTCTGGTTTGTTTACCAGCCCGCTCGTGGTTTCAGTGTTTGTATTCATGCTATTTCCATAGTGGCCAAGGTTTCCTCCCCTGCTTTCTATCCCATCTCAGTGAGAGGGCTCTTTCCACATACTCAAGATGCTGCTGACATTCAGCCATCCCAGGCCTAAAACCTCATTGGCAGAAAGCAGCGGTTCAAGGGCCACTAGAATTTCATTGGCTTTATGGGCACTGGGCTTTGTGTAGGCTGTCAACTTAAAGCAGGGGTGCCCACACTTTTTCAGCATGCGAGCTACTTCTAATAAAACCAAGTCTGAAAGATCTACCAGGGCGGAGCAGGGGGAAGGGGGCGGGGCTTCACGCGGCCTGGCTCCGCCCCCTTCCCCTCTGGCTTTAGCGTTTTCACAGCTTCTGGAGGCAAGAGGGGTGGAATGCCAAGCCAGTAGTGGCTATCTATGCCACTACTGCCTTGGCATTCCCACCCCTTCCCTCCAGAAGCTGCGGAAGCGCTAAAGCTGGGGGGAAGGGGGGGGGCTTCGCGCAGCCTGGCTCCGCCCCTTCCCCTCTGGCTTTAGCATTTCCACAGCTTCTGGAGGCAAGGGGGGGGGGATGCCATGCCAGTAGTGGCTATCTATACCACTACTGCCTTGGTGTTCCCCCCCTCTTCCCTCCAGAAGCTGCGGAAGCGCTAAAGCCGGGGGGAGGGTAAGGGGCTTCGCGCGGCCTGGCTTTGCACCCTTAGAAGTGCCCCATCCAGCTGGGATCGACCTCCTTCGGTATCGCGATCGACTAGCACCCCTGACTTAAAGCAACAGCTAGAATTATGTTCAAAATAAACAATGTTTCATCAAACTGCCTTCCCAATTGCTTAAACTTGCTCAGAATTGGATGGACATATTTTATTCTAGTGCAAGCACTGCAGGAATGTTAACCTCCATGCCATTTAATGGCTTCAGGGAAATTATTTTACCACTTCTAATGACTAGCAGGCATCTCCTTTGAATGCCATATATAGAGAGACAAAGAAGTAGAGTAACACTGGTGACCCAGCTCCTGTCTTCACATAGAAACCCAACTTCCAGCTTATTCAGGGTTCTCATCATAATCTTATTGGTTTGTTTGTTGAGGCTTCAAACACAGGCAGATTCCTCATTTTGTCCTAAGTGCCCAGCTAATTCAGAGGTGGAAAACATATGGCCTCTCCAGGTTTTCCTATCAGCTCTTGCCACCATAGCCAATGGCAATAGGTAATGGGTGTGAAGTCTAACAGTAATCTGGAGAGCTAGGCATTCCCCCCCACCTGAGCCAAAAAGTTTCTCAAGTGCAGCAATATCTTTCCTGAAAAATTATTTTTGTCTGCAGTGGTTCTCAAATTGTGGATCCCCAAATATCTTGACCTCAACTCCCAGAAATCCTAACTGCAGGTAAACTGGCAGGTATCCTAGAATCATTAAGTTGAAAGAGATCTCATGGGGCATCCAGTCCAACCTCCTGCCAAGAAGCAGGAAAATTCCATTTAGCTTCTGCTTCAAAGCTTCCAAAGAAGGAGCCTCCACCACACTCCGGAGCAGAGAGTTCCACTGCTGAACAGCTCTCACAGTCAGGAAGTTCTTCCTTCGGGGAGTTGTAGGCCAAAACACCTGGGGACCCACAGGTTGAGAACCATTGATCTAAGGCTATGTCGACACAAAGGTGCTGCTGATATTTAATAAGGGGACTTGTTCTGTGCGTCAGCTTGTAAAACATTACCCTCCAGTTTTCTTTTTCAGTTTTACTTACAGAATCATGACCAAGAGTTGCAAGTGTTTTACCTTCTTGGTACAGACTTAATCTTACTTTTTCTCAGACCTTTGGTCTCTTCCTTTGTTAATTATGTTTTTGTGTGAATTTCTACCATTTTGCCCATGTAACTGCTCATTTTGTCTTCCAGCATGCTAAAAATTTGAGTCATAGATTTCCGCCATCGGAATAGTGAAACTTTATTTCATTAAACTTTTACCTTTTTCTTTACTTTTCAAAATTAATTTATTTACTGAAAAGCAATGGGTGCAAAATCAACATGCTGATTAAATAAAAACCGTATTTTGCAGATTTGAAGGGAAAGAATTTGTATACAAAAATAAATAAAATGTTGGTCTTTCACAACTCAACATTGAAATAGAAGAAGAATGTTAGCATGGACAAAGCCTAAAGATAGAGCAGTACAATGCCAAACGGTCGTGATCCTGTTTCAGATTGATTCAGTATAGCAGCACCTTTACATTTCTTAACCATAAGCTAAACATTTACAAGCAGTGTTTGTAAATTACACTTATTTGCCTTCTCGGTTAATTGTGATCTAATAAGTTGAATGTTATAATAAGTCTAGTTTAGTACAATATATTTTAACTTGTAACAAACTTAGCCAATAGGTATATGAAACCTTATTTTTCATAAATATATACTTTGTGGGAGAAACAGAATTGGAATGTTTGTATTGCCATACCTTGATGATGTATTAGAGTTCTTGGTTCTGGTAGCGTTTCCACACACTGCATGTTAATCTTGTTTTGATATTGCCAGTTTTCAATAATGAATCAGAAACAAAGCAGTACCCTTTATGAGTTAAAATCAAATTTCTTAGTTGAATAGCGTGGGGAAATGTTTGTGGTTGATACATTGTCAGGGTCTCTTATTTATCAGTACATTTTATATAAATGAATGAAAATTGTTAAATTATTTTAGAACCTGTGGTGTTTTCTGTAAATGTCACATTTGTTAATAAATTGACTTCTATGACAAAACATAAGACTCCTATCAGACTACTACATTTAGTGAACTTCTAAAGATAGTGTTTAGAGGGTGTAGCCAATGAGTGGAGTGGCTGGGCCAAGTATCTGAGAAATCCCCTCTTGACTGTGGAGTACCCCAAGGCGCTATTCTATCGCCAATGCTGTTTAACATCTAGGTTCGACCTCTCGCCAAGTGTTTCCAATACACTGAAGACACCCAGCTTCTCCTAAAATTAGAACCTGGAACAACTTCAGTACCAGATAACTTCACCCGGTGTCTTGGAGCGGTGACAAGATGGCTACATGCCCATAAATTGAAAGTAAATCCAGCAAAAACTGAAATCTTGTGGCCTGGCCGCCCAGCAAAATTAGTTGTCTTATTACCATCTTTTGAAGGGGAACCGTTCGTTCCATCCCCCACTGTGAAGAATCTCGGTGTTTTCCTGGATTCCAAAATGACGATGGAAGCCCAGATTGCCTCCACTAGTAAAAGGGCCTTCTTTCATCTACGCCAAGCAAGGCAGTTGGCGCCTTATTTACCAACAGAGGCACTGGCTTACGATGAGGCTGGATTACTGCAATGTTTTGTATGTGGGCTTACCTCGAGCAGCAATTCGCAAGATCCAAATTGTGCAAAATGCAGCTGCTAGACTCATCACAAAAACATCAATGAGGTGCCATATAACGCCATCTCTGCAGCGCTTGCATTGGCTGCTGGTTGAACACAGTCTTCTATAAGACCCTGGTCCTAGCATTCAAGGCCTTTGGAGGTCAGGGTCCTTCATATCTAAGAGACCGTTTAATGCCACTCCACCACCAGAGACTGCCATGGTCAGCTCATGAGAATCTCCTCTATGTCCCTGGCCCTAGAGAGGTCCGTTTGGAGTCCACAAGACAGAGATCCTTCTCCATTGTAGCCCCAATCTTGTGGAACTCCCTACCGCCAGACCAACGAGCCACTCCTAATCTACTTACATTTTTAGGGGCACTCAAGACGTGGCTTTTCAGAAGAGCCTATGATTGTTAGTAACAAGCGGTGACTGTGTAACCTGTTTATTTTAATTGTATAAGTCGCCCAGAGCACCTTTGGTGGAGGGCGACTCATAAGAAATAAAGTTAGTTAGTTAGAGCGAAAAATGTTTTTGCATACCACATTTTGTTCTTCCCTCTTTGATTCACAGAAATCTAAATGTTTTTTTTAAAAATAAATAAACAGAAATAGTCCTGTGAAATCTTTGTTGTCTTTAGTCCAATGATCCCTTGATACCACCAATCTTTTAAATGGACAGTGGCCCTACAGTTGACACAAATATAATATAGAATAATGCAAGGATTTGCACAATATGCAATGTTGGCCCTACAGATGCTATTTGATGTTGAGAAGTAAATGCTCTTCAGATGATATTTGTGGCGTAATGTAAAATAAACCACATGTAGTTCACGTTGGATCAGCCCACACACTGCCTTGCCAGAGAAAGAAAATATGGCACGAGAATGAACATCGTAGTTTACTCTTCTTAATTCAGACAACATATGTACAATATGAATAGTTGCATCAACTTACTAAATGTCCTTTTATGAGAGATTGAAATGGTGCTTTCTGTGTCTATATGAGAGACCTTCTTTCAGCAGTCAAGAAGCAAATCAGTCTCTCTTTGCTGCTTCTTCTCTCTGCACGTGAATAACTTAAACCTGAACAAAAAATTTAACTGTATCCAAAATTCCCAGGCTCAGCCATCACCCCGGGTATTGACTGACCAATCAGCTTCATGCATCTTATTTTACAGTTGACACACACACAGATTGCTTGCATGCTCCAACAATATTTGCTTCTGAGGATATTTAAAGTCTTGAACAGTTTGGAACTTCAATACTTGAGGGAGCAACTTTTCCCAGAAGTGCTGTCCAAGGATTAACGTCTGCTTCAAACACCCTACTCGAAGTCCCGTCCCCCCCGGCAAGATCAAAACACTGTGTTGGGACATAGGAGAGAGCCTTCAAACACTCGTGTCATTTAGTTGTCACTCAAAACTTGGCTGCTCATAAAAGATTTTGGGCCTTATTAATTCTACCCAAATAAAATGTACATAGTTTTAAAAATATTGTAATCTATTTGACTCGTTGCTTGATACATTTTTACCCTATTGAATTATTTTATTGTATTAAATTGTTTAACTTGTTTTAATACTGTTTGTAAGCCATCCTTTGATAAAGCGTGGGCATAAATGTTTTTATAACAGCAATGGCAATTGTTTTCTTAAGCGTTAAAGGTAAGGGTGGGTGTAAGGACTCACCCATTTTTGCTAGGCCAAGGCCTGGCTGGCAGTTTGGCATCCCTGGTAGGATAGAGTAGCTAGGAAAGGGGGAGTGGCTTGGAGCCTCGAGAGAGAGAGAAGAGAGAAAGTGAGAGAGCTGCAGGGGAGTGGTTGAGTGAAGGGGAGGAGCCAGCTGACTTAGGAGGGGAAAAGTGTAGCTTTTTCAGTCAGAGGGAACTTGGCTCTTGTGAGAGCTAGAGAGGGAACTTGGCTCTTGTCAGAGCAACATAGGAGTCTCTGTTGTGAGCAGTCAGCAAGGCAGGGAGTGTCTTAGGTAGCTGACAAGGAGAAGTCTGTGGAAAGCTGAGGTCAGGGAGAATCAGCCAGCAGACTTAGATCTCTTTGGATAAGAGATAGGCTCACACTTGGGGACAACTAACTAGGTTTAGTTAGTGGAAAGAAACTCACTACTAGTTTAAATATTAGAGTGAGGGAGTATTTTGACAAGTGGTGAAAGACAATTACATCCGTCTAGTCCTGTATCAAAGTTTAAATATACTGTACATGTTTTATGAAACCACCAAGCTATTGCGCCTTTCTTGAAAACCATTTACGCTTCTGTGCCTTTTAAAGTTACCTGTTTCAACAATAAACCTTTTCATCGTTAACTTTTAAAGAAAAGCCTTTCCTGTGCCTCATTCCATCTAGCAGTTAATTTAACAGCTCCAGGGTGGTGCCAGTTCCAGCATTTTGGCGGATTTTATTTACTTCGGTACTTCTCCCAGCCCTTGTTAGTATTATTTATTTATTTATTTATTTATTTATTTATTTATTTATTTATTTATTTCGGCTTGATAGACCGCCCTATCCGAAGTTCAGGGCGGTTTACAGCACATAAAACATACCAAGTTAAAACACATAAAAATACAACATCATAAAACCGTTAAAAATCCCCACCCCCTACAATAAAACCACAATAGATCAAGCACATAACACTAGTGGCAGCAACGTGGCAGGGTGGCAAGTTAGAGCCAAGGCTGGTGCAGTGTGTTTTGATCTATACAAAATCCTAAAGGACATTTTTAGGTTGGTGGCAGCGATACCCAAGTGGTCCAAGCCAAAGCCATTACAGTGGGCAACTCCATAGAGCAAGGAGTGGGGCTTTTTTTGCCTGTGGAAATGGGGTTTGCGACGTGCCTGTTCCCCATATCTCTGTTAAGGGAACTTGGAGATTGGACGGTTTCTTAGCTAAGGATTTAGTAAAGAATTAGGGTGCATGTTCATAAGGTTAGATTAAAGTTTTAATTCAAAATCAGCATTAATAGATTTTTATTGAATTGCATCTATCTATCCACCTAATTACTAAGATCGATCTGTTCAAACAACACTTGTCTTCCTCACTATTCTGTATAATGGATGTGACAGAAACTGAGATGAATCAACAACCCTCAGATGAATCAACTGGGATCCAATATTGGAAAGGGGAGAGTGATAATCCATGAACTGAAGGATCTGAGCTATGCTTATATGTATCCTGAGGCTTCAAATTTATGCTTAGAGCATAAACAAGTTGTGATACCTGAAATATTAGCAAAGAATGAGTGAAAGGAGGAACTGGTAAAAGGAGGAACTGGTAATGCAAAATCTACGTGGGATGAAAGTTTATTGTTTATGACAAACAGTAGGTGGATAGTAGGCATGGTTTAGAACCCAAAAATAGGAAATCGGAACTCTAATGGGGGGGGGGATTTTTTTTTATTAGTAAAAGGAAGACTTACAAAAAAAATCCAAAAATTTCTAAAATGTAACTTAATTACTAACGAAATTCGTTAGTAGTTCGTATGCCAGAGCATGCGCATTCCAGATGGTTTTGGCCTACAACTCCCAGAAATCCTAACAGCTGGTAAATTGGCTGGGATTTCTGGGAGTTGTAGGCCAAAACTTGAATAAATCACACTGAATTCTAGATGGGACTCTCCAAATAGGAAGGAGGGAGGGAAGGAGGGAGGGGGTATTCTATTCTTGGAAGCAGCAAAAAGGGGAGCCCCCCTCGCTCCTCGCTGCCTCTCTCTCACCCCGATCCTGAGGAGCGAGGGCCCAAGTTTGCCCAGGCTGAGAGGAAAAGGAAGAGGCCTGAGGCTGTGAGGAATGGTGGGAGTTGAAGTCCAAAACACCTACCTGGAGGGCTGAAGTTGGCCCGTGCGATGGGGCAAGACAGAGCAACGGGGAAGAGAAGGGGGGGAAGCCAGCAGGAAAGAGGAGGGGGCAGAGAAGCATCAGAGAGAGTGCAGGGAGAGAGAGGAGGAGAAGTGTGTGTGTGTGTGTGTGTGTGTGAAGTTGGCCCCTGCGATGGGGCAAGACAGAGCAATGGGGAAGAGAAGGGAGGGGGGAGAAGCGTGGAGGACTACACTTTCCAGAATGCATTGCCTAGCAGCAGCGTCACTTCCAGTTCCCCATAGAAATGCGGGGAAAAGAAGCTGAATGAAGGCGGGAAGGAAATGAGGGGGAGAAGACAGGGAGAAGTGAGTACGTAGTACAATAATTAAGAATTTATTACGATCATAACGCAAATTGTTGGCCTCAAGGACCGTAAAAGGAAGTCTACTTCCTGGTTAGCTGCCGTGATGCGTATAAACTAGAAAGTCCCATTACATACGAATCACTTACGATTTCTTTTAGTTTTCATAACTTTTTTCTCATGCCTAGTGGATAGTTACGAACTTCCTTGCATTGATGAGCTGATTAATTCAAGGAAGAGGATTGTAAAACCTTTGTCCTTACTCCCGGCAAAGTAGATAGGAATTAGTAAATTGATTCACGCAGCAGGAAGATTTAACTAAAAACCTACCACCAGGCACACATTATAAAGGGAGCGTTTAGGCTGCTCTTGGAACCTAAATTAATCTGGCGGGAACTGGAAGGAAAATGTTGGCATAGAGATTATGGGGAAATGTTTTTCAGGTCAAAAATAGGCAAAGAAATTAAGGGGTGTAAAAATAACCTGGCTAAAGATGTTATGGAGACATGGGTTAGGTTAAAAAACAAGATATTTCCAGGAGTTTCCCCCCTAACCCCAATAGTTTTACTGAATAATTTTCCAGAAGACGTGAGAATTAAACTTAAATATAAAAAATTAGTGGAGGTGGAAACTGCTTTTTCCTGGAAAGAATGGATACAAAATTCAATGGGCAAGTTTAATAAGTTAGAACAGTGTTTTTCAACCTTTTTTGAGTCGCAGCACATTTTTTACATTTACAAAATCCTGGGGCACACCACCAACCAAAATGACACCCTTAACACAGTAATACATATAGTTAATATGTTTTTAAATGTATTTATACACTCAGTATGAAACCTGGGCCTGTTTCAATGAGCAGAGAGAAAAGCCAGATGGAAGCACACTCTGGGGCAGAGAGTTCCACTGCTGAACAGCTCTCACAGTCAGGAAGTTCTTCCTAATGTTCACCCTCCTACACAGACATGCTTCCCTGTGATGTTTGCTTTTCTGCCTGCGCTGTTGTGTGTTCTCTCTCTCTCTCTCTCCCTCCTCTCTCTCTCATTTCATTTGTAGGATTAACATAACTTAAAACCACTGGACAAATTGCTGCCAAATTTGGCCACAAAACATACTACCGTGTTTCCCCGCAAGTAAGACAGCATCTTACTTTCTTTTCCCCCCCAAACGTCCCCCTACGTCTTACTTTCGGGGTACGTCTTATATAACCCAAGACGTACCCCGTCGCCACGCCCACTCCGCCGCCACCGCCGCCGCCGCCACACCGCAGCAACCGGAGGTGTGCCGCGGCACACCTGCGGCACACCTCCGCGGCACACCTCTTCGCCAGGGCTCCAGGCAAGGGGGGAAAGGAGCCAGGGGCGGGAGGGAAGCAGCGACACGTCACTGTGGCCTTTCACGATCCTCCACGCCCCTGGCTCTCCCCTCCCTTGCTTGAGGAAAGAAGGGAGAGGGAAAGGAGCCAGGGGCGTGGTGAGGATCGCAGCGTCACAGTGACGCGTCATCGCTTCGTCCGCCCCTGGCTCTCTTCTCCCACCCTTGGAAGGGAGGAGGAAGAGAGCCAGGGGCGGAGAAGGGACGACGCGTCACAGTGACGCGTCATCGTCGTCTCCGCCCCTGGCTCTCTTCTCCCACCCTTGGAAGGGGAGGAGGAAGAGAGCCAGGGGCGGGGGAGAAGGACGACGCGTCACTGTGACGCGTCATCGTAGTCCGCCCCTGGCTCTCTTCTCCCACCCTTGGAAGGGAGGAGGAAGAGAGCCAGGGGCGGGAGACGACGCGTCACTGTGACTGGCGTCATCGCTCTCCCCGCCCTGGCTCTCTTCCTCCTCCCTTCCAAGGGTGGGGGAAGAGAGCCAGGGGCGGGACTAGCGCGACGCGTCACTGTGACGCTGCGATCCTCACCACGCCCCTGGCTCCTCCTCCTACAAAACACGGTAATACTAACCCAAGGAGGGGCCATCAGTCAAAAAATTGATTTTGTCATTTGGGAGTTGTAGTTGCTGGGAGAAGAAAAAGTGTTCGGCAGGAGGGGGAAGAAAGGGTATTGGAGGTTCCAATTTCCCACGGCACACCCGATGATCGCTCTCGGCATTCTAGTGTGTCATGGCACACTGGTTGGGAAACACTGAGTTAGAAGAACAAGGTGCTCTGAATTGAGACAGCTGTATAACTGGAAAAAGGACTGGTTAAATAAAAATCCCAGATGTAGAGCATTGAATAAATATGAGGAATGGCTAAGTAAACTTAAAACCCAAGAAATAACAGGGAAAGGATTAATTGGGAAAATATATAATGGATTAATTGGCGAAGAAATGGGGCTGAAGCTGTTTGAAAAGGTCTGGGAATGAGACCTAGGGCCTCTGACAGATTTTGATTGGAAAGGGGTTCTGAAGTGGAGAGTGGTTAAGAATCTATCAACAAGATTAAAAGAAAATGTATTTAAAGTTATATGGAGATGGTACACTACACTGGTCAAACAACAACAGTTGGATAGCAAGCAAAGCAACCTCTGCTGGAAATGTGGCATGCACAAAGGGACATATTTTCATTTATGGTGCGAATGCCCCCAAGTGAAGAGTTTTTGGAATGATATTTATCAAAAGAAGCAATATTATAGGGCTAAATATTACTCCGGATGCTAGGTTAGCATTACTAATGAACACCACAATGTTGAATTTAGAAATGGAAAAGAAAGAATTGATGATTATTTTACTCACAGTGGCAAGAATTATAATAGCAAGGAATTGGAAAATAATAACTAATTTTACACTGGAAGCTTGGTATAGGGAGGTATGGAACGTAGCCTTAAATGATAAACTAACAATGGAAATGAGGGTATTCAGGGAGGAAACTAATAGATCAGATTTTGGGGCATTCTGGTCGGTCTTTATTAAATACACTTTAGAGAGTGAAAATGGAAAACAATATAACCCTGTTGGTCAAGAATTTTGGATATGACATTTGATTATGACATTAAATATATGGCGAAGGAAAGGATACCTATTAAGGCCTTGGTGGTGGGCTATGTGTAGGTAAAATGTTCACTGTTTTGTGTTTTGTACGTTATTATTGTATGTAAATAAAATCATATATATATGTCAACTGTTGCCAATCAGTGGCTATACGCACTACTCGCAAGCATTCAGTTGCATTCTGTTTTGCTGGCCTATCACAGTCATTTATGCAAATTGTCTGTCAGTGGCAACCAATCACCTCTGTCTGGGGCCATAGAATGTTGGAGTTCTGAGGCTGGCCAGTCAGAGCCATTTATGCAAATAATCCCAGAGTGGCAGCCAATCAAAACACTGGCACATATTCGCTCGGTCGCACCACCCACACACTGCCCGCAAACGCTGACTTTTATTATATGTAATAGATACCTATATATATATATACATACACTAACAACTTACAGTGTAAACAAAACACAAAACAGTGAACATTTTACCTACACATAGCCCACCACCAAGGCCTGAATAGGTATCCTTTCCTTCACCATATATTTAATGTCATAATCAGAAACTTCTCTTTGACTCCCGTTTCTATATCTGCTTTTCCTTGTTGTGGAGGAGAGGCTTGCGTACCCTAATGAAGTTGTGAGCTATGCTGGCGGTGGCATAATAGCCACCGGTAGGGCCTCCCATGCCAGACAGGTTGCAACCGAAGGGTCTGACAAAGAGCGTCAAACCATCCTAAGAGAAGGAGAACTCTGATTTCAAACCCTGGCAGATGGTGATCGTTTAGCCCTGTAAGGTCAACCATCTAGAGAAGGAAACTCGAACCAAACCTACGGCCTGAGGACTTCGCTGCCACTGTCCAAGCTTGCTAGGCCCTGGCAGACGAACCTTTGGTTTAAAGGGTGAGGCCAGTTCTGTGCACGCTGCGCTCCATCAGAAAAATCCATTGCACAGGCTCGAAGGACACATCCAACCTCCGAAGCATCAACGTGCTTGTAGAAAGCGTGGGAGGAGTCCTTCCTGATTCTTCGTTTGCGAAGAAAAGCCAAGATATATATATATATATATATATATATATATATATATATATATATATACACACACACACACACTGTGTGTATATATGTATGTATATATATATATATATATATATATATATATGAGAAAAGCAGATATAGAAACGGGAGTCAAAGATAAGTTTCTGATTTTACTTCAGTTAGAATGTGGGTAGTAGGTTTTACATCAATATTTCAGAGTTTAGACCCAGAATGGACAACTTGAGGCCTTTCCAGTGTCTGGGTTTGAAACAGAGTTATCTCTTGGCTTTCGCAGACCAGAATGAGCAAAGGCTTTCACAAGATTTTACTTGGGGGAAAATAATGTTTTGTTCCTTTTTAAATCAACAGTCTTAAGGCCCTTCCACACAGCTCTATATCCCAGAATATCACGACAGGAAATCCCACATTATCTGAGTGTGTGCACTCAGACAACCCAGTTCAAAGCAGATATTGTGGGATTTTCTGCCTTGATATTCTGGGATATGGGGTTTGTGGAAGGGCCCTTGGTTTCTAGAGCCAAAGTCTACGTTTTCATGCCCCCAGCCTGGTTTAACAATTGAAAAATACAAGGGTGAGTCAAAGATTGTTCTTGATGGCTCATCAAAGCTTACATTTTGGCTGCTGATTGGTTTAAAGGTATGATAGACTGGTTGTGAATTCCCTTTTTTATAGAAGGTCAACATTTGCATACTGCTGAAAACATGTTCCTGATGACCAACATTGTGGCCTGCCCAGGAGATAATAATATTTAGTAGTAAAAAGCTTTGAATAGGTCTTAATTCCCCACTCAGTAGTAACATTTATTGACTTGCATCATAGTTTTAACAGATCGTGTAGAAACATGTTTCCCTTCGTGGGTTTTAATGGTAGTGTGGTGTCATGACTGAGTTCACAAAGGGAGGACTCTTTGCAAGTAAGCAGAAGCCTCTCTTTGTTATTTGAAAATGTAGGCTTGGGTGTCAGGAAGGTACCTTTTGATCTACTCCTTATAAAAGCAAGCTGGTTCAGTTCTTGCCCTTTTCTTTTCTGATGACTGTCAATGTATTAAGAGCAGCACAAGGAGGCATTTTAGGACAAAGAGATTGCTTTTCCTCGTCCCAGAAATTTGAAACTTGCCAGAAAATCAGTGTTTAGGACAGAATGCGCTGACTTCACTGCCAACGCAGCAGTGACCTTATGTTGCACAAATGTTTCAATTTGGGAATACAAGACCAAATTATGGCAACAAATGCAAAAATTCTGCAAAAGTTAATATTTTAACAAGCTAATCTCAAGCTTTGTTTCTAAAGCAAATATGTTGCCATTTTATAAGGTCTAGATTATTTTTTGTTTCCCAACCAGTGTGCCGGGGCACACTAGTGTGCCCTGAGCGGTCATCAGGTGTGCTGTAGGAAATTGGAACCTCCAATATCCTTACTTATTAAAGGAATGCCGCTACGTCACAGTACAAAATGCACAATTAATTATACATAATCATACGCAAAAAACACGTTCAAAGTACCCAATCCTACTGGAGAAGATCAAAAGTCTTACATAAGGTAGTTCGGCGTGGTCGCCACAGAGAGCGGAGGAGTTGCGAACCAGGAAGTAGCGAGTTCATGGAGCACTCCTCTACGGAAAACTCGCAATATTTGATGAAATCACGGAAGTGAGTGCAAAAAACAAAGTGTATCCTCACGATGTTACCAATGTCGGTTCCGGGATCCGCACAATAACACAGTCAGTTTGTGGGCAATTTAAAAAAGCAGCACCATAATCATAGCGACAAGGTAGAAATTCACGTAGATAATCACATATATTCAAACTGCCATAGGCTGAAGATAGATGTGGTGATGGAATCGAAAGCTGGCATGAGCAAACTTGGGCCTTCCAGGTGTTTTGGACTCCAACTCCCACCAGTCCTAGCAGCCTCAGGCCCTTTTCATTTCCCCCCTCAGCCACTTAAGCAGGAAAGGGCCTCAGGCTGATAGGAATGGTGGGAGTTGAAGTCCAAAGCACCCAGAGGGCTGAAGTTTTCCCATGACTGACAGCTGTTGAGCAAGACCTTTGTGTGTGTCTTTCTGCCATTCCTGCCAGAATATCTATGTTGTGTTCATCAAAACAGGCCCAGGTTTCACACTGAGTGTATACATACATTTAAAAACATATTAACTATATGTATTACTGTGTTAGAGTGTCATTTTGTGTCATTTTGGTTGGTGGTGTGTCCCAGGATTTTGTAAATGTAAAAAATGTGCCGTGGCTCAAAAAAGGTTGAAAAACACTGGTCTAGAAGGCACCACACTCTGTCTGATCTTGGCAGCTAAGCAGGGTCAGCCCTGATTTGTACTTGGATGGCGGTCTGCCAACAACTTTCAGGTGCTGAAGCCTATATTTTGGAGAAAGGAACTGGCCAAACCCTCCTCTTCAGTGTTTTTGCCTAAGAATAACTCACAAAATTCATGGGGCCACTATAAATCAGGCGATTTGAAGGCACATATACACAATGTAAATAATTTTGTGAGGAGTAGGTGTGTAACAGTGTGTACTTGTAAACTGGACAAATCAAGGTGGCACTCTGGTTATGCTTACAGGAATGTGATGCTTGAGCTCATAATATTGCCCGCTCCACTATAATAACACTTCTAAGGCAAATATTATACTTATTTCCAGAGATATACAATATTTCTTCCCATGATCAATGTATTTTTATTTATTTATTTATTTTATATTTATATAAATGTTTGTGTTTTAGGAAGAATAATTCATGTATTTTATCATGTATTTTATCTATTTGTATTTTAACTTTGTATTGTTGTATGATATTTTAATTTATACCAATTGCATTGAATTCCTGCTGTAAGGCTGGTCTGAGTCCCTCTTCGGAGGTGATATAAAAGTTTTAAATAAATAAATAATGATCATTGCTTTAAACAAGGGACAATTTCTAATGGCTTCAAAAACAAACGCTAACCCTCAAATACTAATTACCTGTGGACATAATACTGTATCTATGCCATTTGGAATGTGGCGCAGCTGGCTAGGTGTCAGCCTCATAAGATCTATCTGACCAATAGGCCATGAGTTCGAGGCCTGCCCGGGTCAAGGTGGGTGCTCGACCTTTAAGTGTAGCCTGCTGTTGACCTTTGCAGCCCGAAAGACAGTTGCATATGTCAAGTAGGAGATAAAGATACCACATTAAGTGGGGAGGCAAATTTTGACTGAATTATGAGGCCATTAAAGAACTCCAGGAACGCTGAGGAATGCAGAAGGAACAACAAGGGATGCTGGGAACGCTGAGAGATGAGGAGTGCGTCGGCTCCTCCTGGTGGCCAGAGTTTGCCTCTGTTCGTCTATATGTGTGTATGTGGAAAACGGCAGGGATTGTCTGGTAAGTATGTGTACCTGTAATCCGCTCTGAGTCCTCTTTGGGGTGAGAAGAGCGGAATATAAATAAAGTGTATTATTATTATTATTATTATTTGGAACTGGTTTTAGGCCAATGGGACCCACTTTCTCAGATCTGGAAGGAGTAGGGCATGAGCACACCATACCCTACTCATTAAAACTACTGAAACCAACGAGGCATATCATGACTAAATCAAATCCCATCGCCTTTTGTGGACTTAATCTAAATGTAACCAAACCACTTCAGGGTTATGCCAAAGCATCCAGACCCTTTGGATGGAGATCATGTTGCGAAACAGTGTATTGCAGTGGTTTAAGTGTTGGAGTATGACTTCGGAGATCACGTTTTGAATTTCTAATCCACCATGGAAATTCAAGATTCAAGTCATACTCTCTCAGTCTCCGAGGAAGGCAAAGGTAGTCTGGGTCATGGGGGACAATCTGCTTGTCCCAACTTACACGCAGACTCAATTGACAGAGCCGATCTTGTGTGTAACTTGGATGTAACTGGCTGTACCCTGGAAAGAAGTGACAAGTGCTGCAGGGTTCCGTCCTGGGTCCGGTCCTGTTCAACATCTTTAGTAATGACTTAGACGAAGGGTTAGAAGGCATGATCATCACGTTTGCAGATGACACCAAATTGGGAGGGATAGCCAATACTCCAGAAGACAGGAGCAGGATTCAAAACAATCTTGACAGATTAGAGAGATGATTGGCCGAAACTAACAAAATGAAGTTCAACAGGAACAAAAGCAAGATACTCCACTTAGGCAGAAAAAATGAAATGCAAAGATAGATAACAGGGGACGATGCCTGGCTCGTGGGGAAAAGATCTTGGGGTCCTCATGGACAGGAAGGTGAACATGAGCCAACAATGTGATGCGGTGGCAAAAAAAGCCAATGGGATTTTGGCCTGCATCAATTAGGAGTCTAGCGTCTAGGTCCAGGGAAGTCATGCTACCCGTCTATTCTGCCTTGGTTAGACCACACCTGGAATATTGTATCCAATTCTGGGCACTACCATTTAAGGGCGGTGTTGACAAGTTGCAATGTGTCCAGAGGAGAGCGACTAAAATGAACAAGGGTCTGGAGAACAAGCCCTATGAGGAGCGGCTTAAAGAGCTGGGCATGTTTAGCCTGAAGAAGAGAAGGCTGAGAGGAGACATGATGAGGGCCATGTATAAATATGTGAGGGGAAGACATAGGGAGGAGGGAGAAAGCTTGTTTTCTGCTGCGTTGGTGACTAGGACACGGAACAACGAAGCACCGGGAATGTGGCACAGCTGGCTAAGTGTCAGCTGCATAAGATCTCTCTGACCAGTAGGTCATGATTTTGAGGCCTGCCCGGGTTGAGGTGGGTGCTCGACCTTTAAGTGTAGCCTACTGTCGACCTTTGCAGCCCGAAAGACAGTTGCATCTGTCAAGTAGGAGATAAAGGTACCACATTAAGTGGGGAGGCAAATTTTGACTGAATTATGAGGCCATTAAAGAACTCCAGGAATGCGGAAGGAACAACAAAGGGATGCTGGAACGCTGAGAGATGAGGAGTACGCCAGCTCCCCCTAGTGGCCAGAGTTCGTCTATATGTGTATATGTGTACCTGTAATCCGCTCTGAGTCCCCTTCGGGGTGAGGAGAGCGGAATATACATAAAGTAAATAAATAAATAATTTATAACAATGGCTTCAAACTACAAGAAAGAAGATTCCCCCTGAGCATGAGGAAGAACTTCCTGATAGTGAGAGCCGTTCAGCAGTGGAACTCTCTGCAATGGAATAAGGTGGAGGCTCCTTCTTTGGAGGCTTTTAAACAGAGGCTGGATGGCCCACGAGGTCTCTCCCAACTCTATGATTCTATGACTTCTCTAGGGGCAAACTCAATTAATATATATATATACTAGCTGTACCCGGCACGCGTTGCTGTGCCCTATGTTGGTGATGTGAGAATGTCAGGGTATGTATGTTGTGGTAGTGTGGTGAGTATGTTTGTTGTTTGTATATGTATTTGTGTTTATGTGTGTTTATAGTTGTATGTGTGTTTGGTTTTGGGGTTTGTGTGTGTATGTGTGTGCTGGTTTTGGTTTGTGGTTGTTTGTGTGTGTTTATATATGTGTGTGTGTGTATGTGTGTGTTTATTGTTCTTTGTATGTGTGTATATATTTTGTGTAGTTTTCTGTGGGTGTTTTGTGTTTGTGTACGTGTATGTATATATGTGTGTTTGTGTTTGTATATGTATGTATGTGTATATATGGTGAGGTGGTGATATGTGTGTGTATATATGTGTATGTATTAGTGTGGATGTGTATGTTTAGGTGTGTAGATATATGTGGTTGTATGTGTGTTTGGTTTTTGTGGGGTTTGTGTGTATGTGTGTGTTGGTATTGGTTTGTGGTTATTTGTTTGTGTGTATATGTGTGTGTGTGTATGTGTGTGTTTATAGTTCTTGGTATGTGTGTATATATTTTTGTGTTGTTTTCTGTAGGTGTTTTGTGTTTGAGTACGTGTATATATGTGTGTGTGTTTGTATATGTATTTGTATGTATGTGTATATATGGTGAGGTGGTGATATGTGTGTGTATATATGTGTATGTATTAGTGTGGATGTGTGTTTAGGTGTGTAGATATATGTGTGTGTATGTGGTTGTGTTTTTGTATGTGTTTTTATGTTGGTGTTTATATGTTGTTTTGTTTGTGTGAGTGTGTTTGCGTGTGTATATGTGTGTATGTTTGTGTATGTATTGTGTGCCGGGGGCGTTGGGGACCTTCGTTAGGAGGATGGCTGGTGTCCTGTGTGACTTCCTGCGGTGTCCTCCTTCGGGAGTGGCAGGGAGCTGGTGTGCCGCCGCCTCAGCGCTCTTCCTCGCCACTGTCACCTCCTTGGCTTCCCTCCGCTGCCTTCCTCATGTTCGTGGACTCGGGTTGCGTGCGTGGGGTCGGGAACGTTTGGGAGGCTGGGAGATGGAGGAGGAGGCGGGTCAAGGCATGGGACTATCCAGAAAACTCCGCCCCTGCTTTCCAGGGAGCATCGCGGAGCCTTCTGGGAGTTGTAGTGCCATGGCCTTTCCCGCCTCCTCCTCCGTCTCACAGGCTTGTAAACGTTCCCGGACCGAACCCACGCGTCCCGGGTCCACGAACATGAGGAAGGCAGCGGAGGAAGCCAAGGAGGTGACAGTGGCGAGGAAGAGCAGTGAGGCGGCGCCCCAGGTCCCTGGCACTCCCGCAAGAGGCGATCGCAGGGGAGGCAGCGCAGAGCAGGCGTCCTCGGCCGCATGGAGCCGGGTGGCGCGGGCGCTGCCTTGGGTTCCTTGGGCTTCTGGCCCTCTCCTCCTCCGCTTCCAGGCCTGTCCCTAACCTCCGGAGGGCATTCAGGCGGGGAGGAGGTTCCGCTCTCCCAGAGGAGAGCAGGTGAATGCGCTGTGCTGGGGATCGGGCGAAGGCGCGGGCGCCGCCGGATCCTCCTCCCATAGGTTTGAATGGGCAATTTTGGGGTGTCGCGTTTAGGGGTCTGCGGAAGTTGTAAGGGTGGGGGTTTGTGCCTAGTTGGTACCTCATGGCCTGGTGAATCGTGTGTTGTGGGTTTTGTGGTTGTGGGGGTTATGGTGTGGCCGTGCATAATCGTCAACCCACGACCACGTCTCCTTTATATATATATATATATATATATATATATATATATATATATATATATACACCATCCAAAAAACAACAACCACACCTGGAATATTGTGTCCAATTCTGGGCACCACCATTTAAGTACGTGTGAAAAAGATCTTGGGGTCCTCGTGGACAGGAAGGTGAACATGAGCCAACAATGAGATGCGGCGGCAAAAAAAAGCCAATGGGATTTTGGCCTGCATCAATAGGAGTATAGTGTCTAGATCCAGGGAAGCCATGCTACCTGTCTATTCTGCCTTGGTTAGACCACACCTGAATACTGTGTCCAATTCTGGCCACCACAACTGAAGGGAGATGTTGACAAGCTGGAATGTGTCCAGAGGAAGGCGACTAAAATGATCAAGGGTCTGGAGAACAAGCCCTATGAGGAGCGGCTTAAAGAGCTGGGCATGTTTAGCCTGAAGAAGAGAAGGCTGAGAGGAGACATGATAGCCATGTATAAATATTTATTTATTTATTTATTTATTGGGTTTGTACACTGCCACTCCCAAAGGCTCGGGGCGGTTTACAGCATAAAAGTCAAACACAAATGAATAGGCAATAAAACAGCAAAATGCAGTAAAATTCAGTAAAACACAATAAAACACTAACGAGAATCACTAGCAATCAAACGCCTGCCTAAATAAGTATGACTTGCAAGCTCTGCGAAATGCGTTCAGATCTCGCAGAGTGCATGTCTCTGAGGGCAGTGCGTTCCACAGTGTAGGAGCAATGATGGAAAAGGCTCTCCGTCTAGTTGAGGTTACCCGAAAGGATTTCACACTGGGAATGGTTAGAAGATTCAAGTCTTCTTCTGAACGAAATGATCTCGGGGGGGTTATATGGAATCAGGTGATCCTGTAAGTACACTGGCCCCAGACCAAAAAAGGCCTTAAAAGTAAGAACTAACACCTTGAAAGCGATCCGGCATTCAATTGGAAGCCAGTGCAGATCCTGCAGAATTGGTGTACTGCGGCACATTGCAGGCTCCCCCGCAAGTAGCCGGGCTGCAGTATGCTGCACAAGCTTAAGTTTCCAGATCACGGTCAAAGGCAGGGCCGGCCCCGCCCATTCCGCGGCCTACGCGGCCGCGTCGGATGATGGTACCTGGAAACTGGGAGGGGCGCCGCCGCTGCGCCGCCGCCCGCCCGCCGCTGCGCTCCGCAGCCAGCTGCGCCGCTGCCCGCGTGCGGCGCAGCCAGGCGGGACACCGCGCGGTCGGGCAGGGACGCCACGCATGCGCGCCGGTCGGGACGCACTCACGGGCACTCAATGGTACCTGGGAACTGGGGGCGCCGCCCGCCGTGCCCGCCCGCCGCTGCGCCTCTGCAGCCAGCTGCGCCGCCGCCGGGCGTGCGCGCAGAGCCAGGCGGGACACGCGCGGTCGGGCAGGACGCCACTGCGCATGCGCGGCCGGTCGGGATGCACTCACGGGGCTGCGCGGTACGCCAGCGCGCATGTGCGAGGGCGTCCAGGAGCCACCGGGGGGGGGCGCAAAAATAAGGTTTGCCTACCCCCCGGGAGAGGTGAGGCCGCCCCTGGTCAAAGGAAGGCCAATGTAGAGAGTGTTACAGTAGTCAAGTCTTGAGATGGCTGTGGCTTGGATTACCGTGGCTAGATCGTTTCGGGACAGATAGGGAGCCAGACGCTTCGCCTGTCGCAGATGGAAAAACGCGATTCTGCTGTCAGTGGAGATTTGGGTCTCCATTGACAGCAGAGGGTCCAAATGAACACCGAGGCTTTTTACGGATGATGACAGGCATAGTGCCTCGCCATCCAGGGTCGGCAGTTGGATATCCCTATCGCCCGGATGACCCAGCCAAAGGATCTCTGTCTTCGCTGGATTCACTTACAACCTGCTAGCTCGCAGCCATCCAGTAACGGCCTCAAGGCAGGGGCGGTCCAAGGTAATTTTAAATGGTAAGCGAACATTATTTTGCCGCCCCAATCACTTGATAACAAAAGGTATAAGGTATTATTTATTTATTTATTTGCAACATTTTTCCCGCCCTTCTCAGTGGCTAACAAGGCAGCACATCAATGCCCAAACATACAATGTAAAGAACCTAAAACATACATCATTAAACAATAATTGTTTAAACAAACATATACTCATCACTCAGATTAAAAATAGAGGTAAATAAAAGATTTTTAACAAACCAGAAGTTTACGTATCACATTATGTTCATATAGTTACATTACATAGAATTAACACAAAGTAACTATTTTAGAATGCAATTATTTATTAATCTCTGCAACAAATTTAAGTGTTTTTTTTTAAAAAAACATCGAGTTATACTTAACACACAAGAAATTGAACACTTTTCAAATCAAGGCAGATAATACACAGTGCCTGCTTTGAACTGGATTATATGTGTCCACACTGTCACTCATTCCAGCTCAAAGCATTGTTTTTGGATTTGATATGGCAGTATATAGAGGGGACTGAAGCCCCTTCCACTCAGCCATATAACCCAGAATACCAAGGCAGATAATACACAATGCCTGCTTTGAGCTGGATTATATGTGTCCACACTGTCACACATTCCAGCTCAAAGCATTGTTTTGGATTTAATATGGCAGTATATAGAGGGGACTGAAGCCCCTTTCACATATAACCCAGAATACCAAGGCAGATAATACACAATGCCTGCTTTGAACTGGATTATATGTGTCGACACTGTCACTCATTCCAGCTCAAAGCATTGGTTGGGATTTGATATGGCAGTATATAGAGGGGGACTGAAGCCCCTTCCACTCAGCCATATAACCCAGAATACCAAGGCAGATAATACACAATGCCTGCTTTGAACTGGATTATATGTGTCCACACTGTCACACATTCCAGCTCAAAGCATTGTTTTGGATTTGATATGGCAGTATATAGAGGGGGACTGAAGCCCCTTCCACTCAGCCATATAACCCAGAATACCAAGGCAGATAATACACAATGCCTGCTTTGAACTGGATTATATGTGTCCACACTGTCACACATTCCAGCTCAAAGCATTGTTTTGGATTTAATATGGCAGTATATAGAGGGGGACTAAAAGCCCCTTTCACACAGCCATATAACCCAGAATACCAAGGCAGATAATACACAATGCCTGCTTTGAACTGGATTATATGTGTCGACACTGTCACTCATTCCAGCTCAAAGCATTGGTTGGGATTTGATATGGCAGTATATAGAGGGGGACTGAAGCCCCTTCCACTCAGCCATATAACCCAGAATACCAAGGCAGATAATACACAATGCCTGCTTTGAACTGGATTATATGTGTCCACACTGTCACACATTCCAGCTCAAAGCATTGTTTTGGATTTGATATGGCAGTATATAGAGGGGACTGAAGCCCCTTCCACTCAGCCATATAACCCAGAATACCAAGGCAGATAATACACAATGCCTGCTTTGAACTGGATTATATGTGTCCACACTGTCACTCATTCCAGCTCAAAGCATTGTTTTGGATTGTTTTGCCTATGGTACAGCCTCTTTCCCTTTGTATAATCCACCATTAAGAAGAAGGATGCCACAGAAATATGATACATATTCATATTTATCAAAAGCATAGGCAATATAAAAAGGAGCCAGCACTAATATTAATTATATTATGTTATAAATTATAATATATAAATACATATTATATTTTATAAAGATTATACTATATGGTATTAATATAAATTGGTATTAAATAACCCTCTCTCTCTCTCTCTCTCTCCACACACACACACAACTATTAAATAGGAATAAATAATACTGAATATATATATTACTTAATACTTTATTATTTTTGGCATAACTATCCTAGTAAGGATCTGGTCCTATGACTCTCCACTGTGACAAAGGCACCCTTGAAGCAAACCAATTTAAATGCGAATAGAAAAGCCAAACAGCAACCTTTAATGAGGCTTGGATTTCAAACGCCTCTTTAGTGGGAGAAGCCCGCACTTTTGGCAAGGCTTTCGCCCCCGAAATAAGGAGAGAGGAAAGCAGGGACTGGAGCCAGGAAGTGTTCACAAAGCAAACATTCCCGAATAAACAACTGCTTGTATTTTGAACACCCCAGCACTGGGAATAATTCGGACTTTTTGCCAGAGCTTCTGTTTCCAGCAAAAGAAGCCAGGGAGGAGGGAACTGCCACCTGAAGGAAGGGGGGGGGTGAAAACACACCCTCAACACTCAAAGGTATTATAAAACTTTTATTTCCTTCCTTTCTCCACCTTCACCCTTTCCTTCTCTCCTCCCTTTCCCTACCTCTTCTTTCCTTCCTTCCTTCCTTCCTCTCCCTTTCTTTCTCTCTCTCGGAGGAGGAGGCGCTGCCGCTGGCGGCGAGGAAGAGGGCCGGTCAGGGAGGAGGAGGCGACGGCCATGCGGTGCTGCTCCTTCTTCTTCCTCCTCCTCCTCACCGCTCAACTCAGGGGGCGGGGCGGAAGCTGAGCCGGGGGCGGGGCTTTGAAAGGAGTGTTTGCCCCGTGCCTCTGCCCTGCCTCCTGACTGGAGAGAGAGAGATGGGAGGAAGGCAGGCAAGAGAAAGGCAAAGGGCCCAAGGATGCGTCGGTGGCGGGGAGGGGTGGGCCGGGGCCTCCCGATGCGCCCAGCAGGCGGGAGAATTCGCCCCTTCCAAGATGGCGCTCTACGCGGGGGCGTAGGTCGCTTATATGGACGGACCGCCTCTGCCTCAAGGCACAGATGGAAATGATTGGGTACGGAGTTCGGCTGGCCCTCCATCCCCAGAATGAGCTGAGTGTCCAAAGCTACGCACCAGTTGAGCAAGTGGTTGCATATAGATGTTAAATAACAAGGGGGAGAGAATGGCTCCCTGAGGGACCCCACAGAGTAGAGGGGATCCCCGGAAACCAACCCTTTCCTCTGCACTCCTTGCTTCCGCAGTGTGTCAAAAGATCCTAATTGACTGTATCAAACGCTGCTGTGAGCGGAAGTGATCGGGAGGAGCAGGACCGTAGCCAGGATTTTGATTCGGGGGGGCTGAGTTTGGTTCGGGGGGGCTGAGACTGGGTGGAAGAGGGTCTACCCTAGCAAACCTTTTGTATTGTTATCCCAATAACCCCATTAATGTGGGATATAATGAGCATGGTGATCAGATCATGATATGAATTAACATAACAGTTTAAATAATGTACCAGTAAGGCCTTTTCGCTGAGGAGCACCCTGAGAATTTCGGGGGGCTGAAGTCCCCTTAGCCCCCCTTCCTGGCTACATGCCTGGGGAGGAGGGAGCAAGCTTGTTTTCTGCTGCCTTGGAGACTAAGTAAATGGCATCAAACAACAAGAGAGGAGATTCCACCTGAACATGAGGAAGAACTTCCTAACTGTGAGAGAGAGTTCAGCAGCGGAACTCTCTGCCCCGGAGTGTGGCGGAGGCTCTTCCTTTGGAGGCTTTTAAACAGAGGCTGGATGACCATCAGTCGGGGGTGCTTTGAATGCATGAAGTCTCTTCCAACTCTGTAATTCTATGATACTACGAAACGTGTGAAGGAAGGAGAGCGTGCCAACAAGAGAGAGAGAGAGAGAGAGAGAGAGAGAGAGAGAGAGAGAGAGAGAGAGAGAGAGAGAGAGAAGAAAGGAGCTTATCCAGGCTGGAAATAAGCAAGAGGGAGGCTCTGTGTGGAGTGAGAGGGAAGAAGAAGGAGGAGAGCGTGCCCTGAGGGTAATCCTTGACGGCTGGCTTATTTGGTTGGTTGTGTAAGAAGGCAAAGTCTCCTCCTCCCCCCGTGGGTCTCTTTAAAAGCGGGTGGCTTTGCTCCTCTTCTCTCCCCGTGTCACTCACTCCAGAGAGGCCGCCACTCACGCGCTCCATCTCTCTCCTCCTTCCTTCTCCAGAGGGGAACATGAAGCGCCTCTCTTTCCTTCTCTGCTTCTCTTCCTTCTTCTTCGCGGCGACGGAGGCCCAGCTGCACGGGCGCCGCTTCGAGGACCGCTCTGCTTCTACTTGCCCCGACCGCTGCGATCGCTCCCGCTGCCCGGAGCTGCCCGCCGAGTGCGCCTCCTCGGGCACCCCCGCGCTCGACCCCTGCGGCTGCTGCCCGGCCTGCGCGGCCCAGGAAGGCGAGGCGTGCGGGGCGGGACCCGGCGGGAGCCCCCTGCGCCCAGGGCCTGCTCTGCGTCCTCTCGCCGGAGAAGGAGCCGCCGCCTCGGCCACCGT
This sequence comes from Anolis apletophallus, assembly GCA_030556195.1. Classification (NCBI taxonomy): domain Eukaryota; kingdom Metazoa; phylum Chordata; class Lepidosauria; order Squamata; family Anolidae; genus Anolis; species Anolis apletophallus. Next base: position 92,376,515 of record JARBWK010000010.1, read on the forward strand.
GCGCAGGAGGGCCCGGCCCGGCCCGCTGCGCCTGCGCCTCCCCGGGGCCCGTCTGCGGCTCCGACGGGCAGAGCTACGACAGCCTCTGCCAGCTCCGCGCCGCCAGCCGCCGAGCCGAGGCGCACGGGCAGCCCGCCCTCATCGCCATCCAGAGGGGGCCCTGCAGCCACGGTACGTCCTCCCCTCCCGCTCCCCCTGGAGGCTTTCAAGCACAGCCTGGAGGCCGTCTGTCGAGGTGCTTTACTTGTGTCCCTGCATAAGGATGGGGTTGGACTGGATGGCCCTCTTCTCTCTCTCTCCCCCCCCTCCTTATCTGGATGGCCATCTGTCGGGCTTGCTTTGATTGTGTCCCTGCGTAAGACTTATGCAGGGACACAATCAAAGCACACCCGACAGATGGCCACCCAGATAAGGAGAGAGAGAGAGAGAGAGAGAGAGAGAGAGAGAGAGAGAGAGAGAGAGAGAAGGGGGCCATCCAGTCCAACCCCATACTTATGCCATACTTATGGATGGCCCCCTTCTCTCTCTCCCCTCCCCCCTTATCTGATATGGACATCTGTAGGGCGTGCTTTGATTGTGTCCCTGCATAAGGATGGGATTGGACTGGATGGTCCCCTTCTCTGCCCCCCCCCCCCTTATCTGGATGTCCATCTGCAGGGTATGCTTTGATTGTGTCCCTGCATAAGGATGGGGTTGGACTGGATGGCCCCCTTCTCCCCCCCTAATCTGGTATGGCCATCTGTAGGGCGTGCTTTGATTGTGTCCCTGCATAAGGATGAGGTGGACTGGATGGCCCCCTTCTCCCCCCTTAATCTGGTATGGACATTTGTAGGGCATGCTTTGATTGGGGCCCTTGGATAAGGATGGCTTTGGACTGGATGGGCATCTTCTCTGTTTCTCTCTGCCCTTCTCTGGAGGCTTTCAAGCAGAAGCTGGATTGCCATCTGTCAGGGGTGTTTTGATTGTGTCCCTGTATAACAGAACAATGGGGTTGGACAGGATGCCCCCCCCCTATCTGGTATGGCCATCTGTAAGGCGTGCTTTGATTGTGTTCCTGCATAAGGATGGGATTGGACAGGATAGCCCCTTTCGCGCGCTCTCTCCCCCCCCCCTTATCTGGATGGCCATTTGTCAGGCGTTCTTTGATTGTGTCCCTGCATAAGGATGGGGTTGGACTGGATGGCCCTCTTGTCTCTCTCTCCCTCCCTCCTTCCTTATCTGGATGGCCATCTGTGGGGTGTGCTTTGATTGTGTCCCTGCATAAGGATGGGGTTGGACTGGATGGCCCTCTTGTCTCTCTCCCTCCCTCCCTCCCTCCTTATCTGGATGGCCATCTGTGGGGCATGCTTTGATTGTGTCCCTGTATAAGGATGGGGTTGGACGGGATGGCCCTCTTCTCTGTTTCTCTCTGTCCTTCTCTGGAGGCTTTCAAGCAGAGGCTGGATGGCCATCTCTCTGGGGTGCTTTGATTGTGTCTGCATAACAGAATCATGGGGTTGGACAGGATGGCCCCCTTATCTCTCTCTCTCTCTCTCTCTCTCCCTCCCTCCCTCTCCCTCTCCCTCTCCCTCTCTCCCTCTCAATCTCTCCCTCCTTATCTGGGATGGCCATCTGTCAGGCGTGCTTTGCTTGTGTCCCTGCATAAGGATGGGGTTGGACTGGATGGCCCTCTTGTCTCTCCCTCCCTCCTTCCTTATCTGGATGGCCATCTGTTGGGTGTGCTTTGATTGTGTCCCTGCATAAGGATGAGGTTGGACTGGATGGCCCTCTTGTCTCTCTCTCCCTCCCTCCTTCCTTATCTGGATGGCCATCTGTCGGGTGTGCTTTGATTGTGTCCCTGCATAAGGATGGGGTTGGACTGGATGGCCCTCTTGTCTCTCTCTCTCCCTCTCTCCTTATCTGGATGGCCATCTGTGGGGCATGCTTTGATTGTGTCCCTGTATAAGGATGGGGTTGGACGGGATGGCCCTCTTCTCTGTTTCTCTCTGTCCTTCTCTGGAGGCTTTCAAGCAGAGGCTGGATGGCCATCTCTCTGGGGTGCTTTGATTGTGTCTCTGCATAACAGAATCATGGGGTTGGACAGGATGGCCCTCTTATCTCTCTCTCTCACTCTTTATCTGGGATGGCCATCTGTCAGGCGTGCTTTGATTGTGCCCCTGCATAAGGATTTGGACTGGATGGCCTTCTCTCCCTCTCTCTCTCCCTTCTTATCTCGGATGGCCATCTGTCAGGCATGCTTTGCTTGTTTCCCTGCATAAGGATGGGGTTGGACAGGATGGCCCTCTTCTCTGTTTCTCTCTGTCCTTCGGTGGAGGCTTTCAAGCAGAGGCTGGATGGCCACCTCTCTGGGGTGCTTTGATTGTGCCCCTGTATAACAGAATGATGGGGTTTTACAGGATGGCCCTCTTTTCTCTTCCCCCCTTATCTGGTATGGCCATCTGTCAGGCGTGCTTTGATTGTGTCCCTGCATGAGGATGGGGTTGGACTGGATTGCCCTTCTCTCTCTCTCTCTCTCTCTCTCTCTCTCTCTCTCTCTCTCTCTCTCTCTCTCCTCCCCCTCCTTCCCTCCCTCCCTCCTTCTCTGGATGGCCATCTGTCGGCGTGCTTTGATTGTGTCCCTGTATAAGGATGGGGTTGGACTGGATGGCCCTCTTTTCTGTTTCTCTCTGTCCTTCTCTGGAGGCTTTCAAGCAGATGCTGGATGGCCATCTCTCTGGGGTGCTTTGATTGTATCTCTGCATAACAGAATCATGGGGTTGGACAGGATGGCCCCCTTATCTCTCTCTCTCTCTCTCTCTCTCCTCCCTCCCCTCCCTCCCTCCCCTCCCTCCTCCCTCCCTCCCTCCCTCCCTCCCTCCCTCCCTCTCCCCCCTCTCAATCTCTCCCTCTCCTTCCTTATCTGGGATGGCCATCTGTCAGGCGTGCTTTGCTTGTGTCCCTGCATAAGGATGGGGTTAGACTGGATGGCCCTCCCTCCCTCCTTATCTGGGATGGTCATCCATTGGGCATGCTTTGCTTGTGTCCCTGCATAAGGATGGGGTTGGACTAGATGGCCCTTTTCTCTGTTTCTCTCGGTCCTTCTCTGTTTTTTTTAAAGCAGGGGCAGGATGGCCATCTATTGGGGGTGCTTTGATTGTGTATTCATGTATGTGTGTCCCTGCATAACAGAATGATGAGAGTCCGACTGGATGGTCCTTCTATGGATGGCCATCTGTATAGGATGTTTTGATTGTGTGTTCCTGCATAACAGAATGATGGGTTGGACTGGATGGATGGCCCTCTTCTCCCCCTCTCTCTGCTTCTCCCCCTCCTTCTCTGGAGGCTTTGAAGCATAGGCTGGATGGCCATCTGTCGGAGCTGCTTTGATTGTGTATTCATGTCTGGCAGAACGATGGGGTTGAGCTGGATGGCCCTCTTCTCCCTTTCTTTCTCTCTCCCTCCTTCTCTGGATGGCCATCTATCAGGGGTACTTTGATTGTGTGTCCCTGCATGGCAGAAGGATGGGATTGGATTGGATGGTCCTTGGGGATCTCTTCCAACTCTTCCAATTTTCTTTCTCCTTCTTTGGATGGCCATCTGTCGGGGGTGCTTTGATTGAGTGTCCCTGCATAACAGAATAATGGGATTGGACTGGATGGCCCTCTTATTTATTTTTCTCCTTCCTTAGAACAATAATTGATGTTATAGAATATTATGAAACAAATATTAATAAATTAAAAAAGCCGCTCCGGTATTTGTAGATGCAGAAAAAGCCTTAGATAAGATAAATTGGAAATATTTAGATCTGTTATTAAATGAATTAGATATAGGGTATCAAATAAAGAATGCAATACAGGCAATATATTGTGAACAAATGGCCAAAGTGATAGTGAATTTTTAAAAAATCAGGGAAAATTAAGATCCAGAAAGGAGTACATCATGGATGTCCGCTATCTCCCTTGTAATTCATCCACTGTTTTTTGAGTTATGTTAATCCCACAAACTAACATTACATTTTTATTTTTATAGATATCCATATAAAAATATGTCAAATCAGAAAGCAAAGCTGCCACTGGCTGTGACTACACTGTAGAATGACTGCAGTTTGACACCACTTGAAATGCCATGGCTCAGTGCTATGGAATCCTGGGATTTGTAGTTTGCTGAGGCACCAGCAGAGAAGGCTAATGGCCTTGTAAAAACTACACATATCTGAGGATTCCAGAGAATTGAACCGGGTGCAGTTAAAACGGCGTCAAACTGCATTCATTCTACAGTAGATGCCCGGCAGGATCTGCCTCCAAGCGCCTTGCTCGGAGCCTCCTGCACTGGGCGGGGGGGGGGGGCCTCCAGGTGTTCCTCGAGCTCGCCGGAGGCGCCCTCTCCTCGCTGCCGCATCCTTTGGACTCGCCAGGGCCAGCCACATGGTTTGCGGCTGGGGGAGAGGGACTCGCTCGCTCTCTCCCCTCACCGCCGCCAATACGGCGGGCCACCTCCAAGGCCAAGCTCCCTCCTATTTCCCAGGGCACACCTGCTGATCGCTCATGACACACTAGTGTGCCGCAGCACAGCAGTTGGGAAAACGGCTTTATAGAATTTTGCAGGGTAGCCATCCGGGCCTGCCGCTTTTCCTGCTTTTGCTTTTTTAATTGCTTGATTTATTTCCTCTTTAGTTATATTTTTATTTAATAATTCCCTTTCTTCATCTGTTATTTTGCTCAATTTTCTTCTCCCAATATACTGTATTCCTCTATGGCTGAGTGATCATCACTCATAAAAACACTGAAAAACACAGTGAAAGGGACTTAAAAAGGCAAAAAAGCGCAAAAAGATGTTACAGCGCATGAGCCAAAATGACTCCCCTGGCAAACAAAACACACAATAGCATATCCACACTCTCTTCCGGACTACAGCTCCCAGCATCCCCTAGATCTGGCCCTTTAGGAGAGGAGGAGGATCCAAATGCACTGCTTCCAAGGTGCAAGCTTTCTTCTCCTTGGATTTCTTTGAGAGCATCCCAATCCCAACATATTTCCAACTTCCTATTTCTGGACTGCAACTTCCAGCAATCCTCCAGATAGATAGATTAGATAGAGATAGGTAGGTAGGTAGATAGATCAGGAGGACTGCTGGGAGTTGCAGCCCAAGTAGAGAAGGGAGAAAGGGGAGAAAGAGGAAGGGAAAGAAAAGGAGAGGGGAAGGAAGGGAAGAGAAAGAGAAGGAAGGAGAGAAGGAAAGAAAAAAGGGGAGGAAGGAGAGAAAAAAAGGAGAGAAAGAGGGAGAGAAAGTTGGTCACAGCAACACGTGGTGGGTACAACTCTCAGCATTACTTCGCGAATGAAGAATGTTAGGAAGGACTCATCCCACGCTTTTTACAAGCGCGTTGATGACTAAAAAGGCCAATCTGAGATAGGCAAGTTCGGTTGCAGAAAGCACAGCAGAAAGTCTCCTTGGGTGATGTTTCCAAGTTGCGGTTCTTTCTGCGTTGTCATTTCTCTTCGAGACCCATTCGGCGTGTCTTCTCGAAAGAGGCCGCAGCATTGTGGATAGTGTGTCTCCATGCCTCCCGATGTGAGGCCAGGGTGGACCATTGTTGGTGATCAATCTGGCCGAGCCTGAGATGGGATTTGTAGTTTGCTGAAGTACCAGCCCTTTTTGGCAGAGAAGGCTCAAGACCTTGTGAAACTACAGCTCCCCTGAGTCCATAGCATTGAGCCATGGCAGTTAAAGTGGTGATGAGATGCACCCTTTGTGTTTAGACCAGGGCCCCAACTCCAAATATCTCACTGAGGATTCGGGTATTCCAAAACAAATAAAAACCCAAATACCTTTGGTCCCAAGCATTTTGGATAAAGGGTACAGAACCTTTCTTTTTGTTTGTTTTAGGCTTTGTAAGCTGTTTTGAGTTCTAATACAATGATAATGGGTAAAATAGAAATGGAAAAACAATAACAATACAGTGGGTTCCTGTGCATTTTCTGGGCTGTATGGCCATGTTCCGGAAGCATTCTCTTCTGATGTTTTGTCCGCATCTATGGCAGACATCCTCAGAGGTTGTGAGGATGACTGCCATAGATGTGGGCGAAACAGCAGGAGAGAATGTTTCACTCACCTTTTCAGGAACATGGCCAAACAGCTTCAGAAATTCTCATGGTCCCATGTTGGTACAGAAGCATTCTCTCCTGATGTTTCACCCACCTTTATGGCAGGCATCCTCAAAGGTTGTCAGGATGCCTGCCATAGATGTGGATGAAAAGTCAGGAGAGAATTCTTCTGGAACATGGCCATACAGCCCAGAAAACTCATGGCCATGTTCCAGAAGCATTCTCTCCCGATGTTTTGGCCACATCTATGGCAGGCATCCTCAGATGTTGTGAGAATGCCTGCCATAGATGTGGATGAAACATCAGGTCTTTCTGTGCTTCTGGAACATGGCCATACAATCCGGACAACTCACAGCAACCCAGTGATTCCGGCCATGAAAGCCTTCAACAACTCTTTAATAACAATACACACATCCCAGAATATACTATACAAGTATTAGGCACCGTTACATAGGTGTAGCACACCAAGAAGATTTGAGCCATCATGTTTATAACTGTACACATTACACTGGGTTGCAAAGGTGAGGATTCATTAAAAGAAGAAGAAGATATGCTGGGCATGCTAAATCCAGAAATGGCCTCAGATTTGTTCTATCACATACGTACAGGCTTTTTCTCCCCACGACTTGCTCAGATATTTGTATTTTGTAATCCATACCTGAATAAGATTTCTTTGGGGGTTAACAGTAAGAAATAGGTATCAAAAATAATGTATGCATGCCAGGAGAAATGTCAGGAGAGAAGCATTCTCTCCTGACATTTCGGCCACATCTATGACAGGCATCCTCAGAGGTTGTAAGGTCTGTTGGAAACTAAGCAAGTGAGTTTTATATATCTGTGGAATGTCCAGGATGGGAGAAAGAACTCTCCTCTGCTTGAGGCAAGTGTGAATGTTGCAATTGGCCAACTTGATTAGCATTGAATGGCCTTGTAGCTCCAAAGCCTGGCTGCTTCCTGCCTCAGGGAATCCATTGTTGGGTGGTGTTAGCTGACCCGGATTGTTTTCTGTCTGGAATTCCCCTGGTTTGTTTTGTTAGTGTTGCTCTTTATTTACTGTCCTGATTTTAGAGGGGGTTTTTTGAAGAAAAAAACCCTGATAGCCAGTTTTTGTTCATTTTCATGGTTTTCTCCTTTCTGTTGAAATTGTTCACATGCTTGTGGATTTTAATGCCTTCTCTGTGTAGTCTGACATGATGGTTGTTAGAGTGGTCCAGCATTTCTATGTTCTCAAATAATATGCTGTGTCCAGGTTGGTTCATCAAGTGCCCCTAGTCTCCGACAGACCCCTCAACCTCTGAGGATGCCTGCCATAGATATGGGTGAAACGTCAGGAGAGTATGCTTCTGGATCATGGCCAAACAGCCCGGAAAACTCACAGTGACCCAATTGTAATTACAGTACTAATACTAATAACAATAATAATACACTTTATTTATATTCTACTCTTCTCACCCCGAAAGGGACTCAGAGCGGATTACAGGTACACATCCTTAGCAGACAATCCCTGCCGTTTCCACATACACACATATAGATGAACAGAGGCAAACTCTGGCCACCAGGGGGAGATGATGTACTGCTCATCTCTCAGCATTCCCAGCATCCCTTGTTGTTCCTACCGCATTCTCAGCGTTCCTGGAGTTCTTCAATGGCCTCATAATTCAGTCAAAATGTGCCTCCCCACTTAATGCGGTACCTTTATCTCCTACTTGACAGATGCAACTGTCTTTCAGGCTGCAAAGGTCGACAGCAGCTACACTTAAAGGTCGAGCACCCACCTCGACCCGGGCAGGCCTCAAACTCATGACCTATTGGTCAGAGAGATCTTATGCAGCTGACACTTAGCCAGCTGTGCCACATTCCCGGTGCTTAAGCGCCACGTTCCCGGTGCTCAATACTAATGCTACTACTAATAAATATAAGAATAATTAGTTGTAATATTAATAATAATTATAATCTGTGAGTGTCCCCAGGCCATGTCCCCTTATTTGTGAAATAAGCCATTTGGTGGGTAGTCCTTTGCTGGAAGACTTTTAACAGAAGTTAGATAGTCACTTGTCAGGAATGCCTTCGCTTTATGGTTCTGTCATTTAAAACTGCACACTTAGTCCATAAGAACAAGTTTGGTTGCAGAAAACCAAATCTAATCATATTCCCCTTCCCTTGCTTCCTTCAGAAGTACAAAATCTCATTTGGTTTGATGATAATTGGTTATGGGTGAGTGTGTATTTATAAGGAACCCAAACTTTTAAAGTCAGACTACTGCTCAAGTGATTATGACCATGGAGAGGTCATGCTACCCTCATTTTTTCCCTTTTCCAAAACATAAATAAAAGTGGGCCATCAGGGCAAGATGAAGGCGAAAATTAGTTAATCCTTGTGAATTGAAGTGGGGATGGGGGAAAAAAGTGGTGAATGGTCTGAGTAAGGAGATGGGAGGAAACAGACTGGGGAGGAGGAGAATGTGGGTTATATTGCTTGGGAAATTAGCAAGTGGAAAGTCTGTAGAGAGATGGGATGAGGAACTGGCTGGCATGAAAAGGAAAAGATTAGTATTTTTCTAGCGTTATTTCAAAAGCGAATCGATAGTGATACAGTGCAAATACACAACTACTATCCATTGCATGTACAGTAATTCCAGAATTATACATTGCTGCTAAGTAGATTGAATGCTAAGCTAAACAGGGCATATCAGTGTGATAGTGTTACATTAGCAATGACAGGTAACAGTCACAAGAATTTTTCACAGCCCAATCAGGAGCATGTGTACTTAGAAGTAAGTCCAACTGAATTTAGTCGAACTTACTCCCTGGCGAATGTGTAGAGTTATACAGCCTTAATCATGGGCAATGTGGTCTTAACTCAATGTTCTTATTTTAATTAGACATAATTTCAACACAAACTTATCGATTCTGCTTTTAATAGTTGGGTGACTCTTAGTCAGATAATAATAATAGTAGTAGTAATAATAATAATAATGATTTTGTGATATGAAATCAGGCATATTTATCTCGTTTGCTGTGTCATACCCCCAGAGAATGCTCTTAATAATAATAATAATAATATCATCATCTTTGAGGCCACAGTGGCACAACACGTTAAACCGTTGAGCTGCTGAACTGCTGACCTGAAGGTTGGCAGTTCAAATCCACATTATGGGGTCAGCTCCCACTGTTAGCCCCAGCTCCTGCCAACCTAGCAGTTTGAAAACATGCAACTTTGAGTAGATCAATAGGTACCACCTCGGCTGGAAGGTACAACAGTGCTGTATGTACTCATGCCAGCCACATGACCCAGGAGGTGTCTACACTCCTCCTTGCCTTGGAAATGGAAAGCCAGAGATGAGCCCCATCCCCAGAGCCAGAGATGAAAGGGGAAGCGGTTGCCTTTGTCTGTGTGTTTGTTTCATTGTTTCAAGGCATTGCATACTTGTCTGTGTCTGTATACCGGTATATGCTGGAATCCGCCAGTCCCCTCGGGAAAGATAGGGAGGAATATAAATAAAGTGTAGTTGTTGTTATTATCTTTATTTATATCCTGCCCCATCTCTCCAGAGGGACTTGAGGTGGCTTACAAGATGAATTGCTTATTTCATTGTGTTTTATTGATTTGTTATTGCTTATCTTGTTTACTTGTGTTATATTACTCGGTTTATTATATATGTCTCGCATTGAATGACTGCCATTTTTGTTGTGAGTCATTTCGAGTACTCGGTGGGGAGATGGGATGGGATACAAATAAAGATTATGATTATTATTACTATTATTATTCTAATGCAAAAACACAGTATGACACAGCAAACGAGATATCTATGCCAGATTTCATATCACAAAATTATTTATTTATTTATTATTTCAAATTTGGACCACTGCCTCCCAAGGATTCTACTCTACGGTGAACTTGCCACGGATCAGCGCAAGAGAGGCGCCCCCAAAAACAGATATAAGGACTCCCTGAAACAACATCTCAGGCTCGGCCAGATTGATAACCAAAAATGGTCCACCCTGGCCTCACATCGGGAGGCATGGAGATACACTATCCACAGTGCTGCGGCCTCTTTCGAGAAGACACGCCGTACGGGTCTCGAAGAGCAATGACAACGCAGAAAGAACCGCAACTTGGAAACAACATCACCCAAGGAGACTTTCTGCTGTGCTTTCTGCAACCGGACTTGCCTATCTCAGATTGGCTTTTTTAGTCATCCATGCGCTTGTAAAAAGCGTGGGATGAGTCCTTCCTAAAGAATCTTCATTCGCGAAGTAATGCCGAGATAGATAATGAGGTGAGAGAGATATTTCAAATTTATATACCACCATTCCCAATGGCTCATGGTGGTTCACAACACATACACAAACAATAATAAGATAGCAATTTAAAAGCACAGTAAAACAATTATAACTAATACAGAAAAGTGATGACTATTACTACTACTACTACTACTACTACTACTACTATTATTATTGTCTGATTAAGAGTCACCCAAGTGCCCTGATACATGGCAATCTGATGCCACACATCCCATAAAATAAATTAAAATAGCCACTGGATGCTGTAGGGTTGGACAGAGAAGTGGCAGATGAAAGACTGCTTTATCTATACTTCTCTGCCCATTTCCTGACTCCGCTTACCCACTCCCACCATGTAAAAGAAAGATAAAAGTGCTAATTCAAAGAGAGGGAAGCAAATGGGGCAGGGTGAGCAATGTTGAGTGGAAGAGCAAATAAAGAGAAAGGATTAAATGGTCCTTTTCCTTTACTCAAACTTGCAAAATCTTATGACTGTTCTTCATTAAGGAAAACAAGTTGAGAGACTGTTACCCATCTGGTGTGCAGCATCTGGTTTGGCACTAGGTCGTATTTTCCTAGAGATAAATATTTTCTTTTAGAAGAGCATGACTGAAGAATCAACAAGAGCTTTGCCCTTGCTAGCCTCCTACCTGATGCTTGCTTAAGGCTGGATTCTTGAGATGAGGGCCCTTCCACACAGCCATATAACTCAGAACAGTGTTTCCCAACCAGTGTGCCGTGAGCAATCATCAGGTGTGCCGTAGGAAATTGGAACCTCCAATACCCTTTCTTCCCCCTCCTGCCGAACACCTTTTCTTCTCCACTCGGGCTCCCTTCTTCCCAGCCTCGCTCTGCTTGCTTTGCCTCACTTTGCCCTGGGGCGAGTCTGCGCAGTAGCGCCCGCATGGGTCATGCCTTCCTCTCTCCCTCCTCCCCTCCTGAACACACTCACGCTGCCCCCTCAGATCAAAATGGAGGCAGAAGCGGCAGTGTAGAAGAAAAAGTAAGTGTTCGGCAGGAGGGGGAAGAAAGGGCGCGAAGGGGACGGGGGAGGAAGAGGTCTCTGTCGAAAGCTGGCATGGGCAAACTTGGACCTTCCAGGTGTTTTGGACTCCAACTCCCAACATTCCTAGCAGCCTCAGGCTTCTTTTCCCCCCCCCTCAGCCACTTAAGCAGGAAAGGGCCTCAGACTGTTAGGAATGGTGGGAATTGAAGTCCAAAGCACCCAGAGGGCCGAAGTTTTCCCATGTCTGTTTTGGGGACCTAAACGTAGTGAGCCTCTTTCCAACTTTGTGATTCTGGATAGAAAACAAACAACAACATAACATAACATTGTTTGAGCCCACAGTGCTCTCTGGGTGTAGGTGAACTACAACTTCCAAACTCAAGGTCAATTCCCAAGCAAACCCTTTCAGTACTTTCTGTTGGTAATGAGAGTTCAATATGCCAAGTTTGGTTCAATTCCATTGTTGTAAGAGTTCAGAATGCTCTTTGTTAACTATAAATCCCAGAAACTGTAACTCCCAAATGTCAAGGTCTATTTTCCCCAAACTCCATCTGTGTTCACATTTGGGCATATTGAGTATTCATGCCAAGTTTGGTCCTGAGCCAACATTGTTTCAGTCCACAGTGCTCTCTGGATATAGGTGAACTACAACTCCAAAACCCAAGATCAATGCCCACCAAACTCTTATAGCATTTTCTCTTGGTTATGGGAGTTCTGTGTGGGAAGTTTGTGACTTTCTGCCATTCCTGCCAGGATATCTATGTTGTGTTCATCGAAACAGGTCCAGGTTTCACACTGAGTGTATAAATACATTTAAAAACATATTAACTATATGTATTACTGTGTTAGAGTGTCATTTTGTGTCATTTTGGTTGGTGGTGTGCCCCAGGATTTTGTAAATGTAAGAAGTGTCCCGCGGCTCAAAAAAGTTTGGGAAACACTGACTCAGAATATCAAGGCAGAAAATCCCACAATATCTGCTTTGAACTGGGAAATCTGAGTCCACACTGCCATATACCCCAGTTCAAAGCAGATAATGTGGGATTTTATTCAGCTGTGTGGATTTACCTTGGAATAAAGTCCCACTGAACACAGGGCTCTACTTCTTAGCAAATGTAAATAAGATCACACCGTAAGGCTATATCCGTGGAAGACTTATGCGAAGAATTCAGATTCTTCCAATATTCTTTTAATATGATGGGTAAAGTGATGTTGAGTGATTCTTAATTCAAAATAGGGAGTAGGAGTGGAGAGTTTAATCCTACCTCCAACTGCTTTTCCAGCAGTTCACTTTTTAAGTTTTTGTCCCCCAGAGAATGCTATAATAATAATAATAATAATAATAATAATACCATCATCTTATACCACATTGCACCGGGAATGTGGCGCAGCTGGCTGGTAGTCAGCTGCATGAGATCTCTACTGACCGGAAGGTCATGAGTTTGAGGCCTGCCCGGGTCGGGGTGAGCTCTCGACCAATTGTGTAGCTCGTTGTCTGTCTATATATGTTGTATGTCTATGGCATTGAATGTTTGCCTGTATATGTGCATTGTGATCGGCCCTGAGTCCCCTGCGGGGTGAGAAGGGCGGACTATAAATGATGTAAATAAATAAATAAATAAATCTTTGGGGCCACAGTGGGGCAACACGTTAAACCGTTGAGCTGCTGAACTGCTGACCTGAAGGTTGGCAGTATGAATGACAGGATGAGGTGAGCTCCCACTGTTATCCCCAGCTCCTGCCAACCTAGCAGTTCGAAAACATGCAAATGCGGGTAGATCAATAGGTACCACCTTGGCTGGAAAGTACAACAGTGCTCTATGTACTCATGCCAGCCACATGACCCAGGAGATGTCTATACTCATCCTCGACTTGGAAAAGGCAAGCAAGAGATGAGCCCCATCCCCAGAGCCAGAGATGAAAGAGGAAGCAGTTGCCTTTGTCTCTGTGTTTGTTTCATTGCTTCAAGGCATTGAATGCTTGCCTGTGTCTGTATATATGCTGGAATCCGCCAGTCCCCTCGGGAAGATAGAGAGGAATATAAATAAAGTGTAATTGTTGTTATTATCTTTATGTCTATCCTGTCTCATCTCTCCAGAGGGACTTGGGGTGGCTTACAAGATAGCAGCAATACAACCAGAACAACATAAAATATACAACTGTAACCTACAGGGCCGTAGCCAGGATTTTGATTCGGGGGGGGGGGCTGAGTTTGGTTCGGGGGAGGCTGAGACTGGGTGGAAGAGGGTCTACCCTAGCAAACCTTTTGTATTGTTATCCCAATAACCCCATTAATGTGGGATATAATGAGCATGGTGATCAGATCATGATATAAGTGCACATAACAGTTTAAATAATGTACCAGTAAGGCCTTCTCGCGGATCACCCTGAGAATTTCGGGGCTGAAGCCCCCTTAGCCCCCCCTGGCTACATGCCTGGTAACCTAATCAATACAAAAGTACATGAAAAGGAAGAAAAATTCAAAATAACAAATGAAATTAACATAGACCACATCAAATAAGACTATAAACAATAAACATAACAATGGATTGAAGTTAAAATTGTAGTATACAAAGATCAGTTGGACATCTTGGCCATGAATTGAATTAAAATATTAGACTAAAATACTACTATCAGAACAGATAAAACACATCTAAAAATATTTTGATTGGGGAAGTGTGGCAAAGAGGAAGGACACATCTCTATTTGTTGCTGCACTTTAGCTCAATAATACCATTCCTGATTCTAGGTTTCATTGGGAATGATGGGGCCGGATGCTGCCACGTCTAACAAAATTCTGCACAACTTATTTCTTCATAAATGTCATATTGTTATTTTAACTGTTGGATCAGCCTGCAGCGCATGCAATGATTAGCTTTATTGGACAGACTTGAGACATTTAAGGCTAGGATTCTAGAATGAAACTATGTGGTCTGGAATGAATGTAGAGCCTTTGAGTGTTTTTTTTAAAGTTCCTCTGTTTAGAAGAAAGTCTGAAATGTCATCCAAACATCTGGTAGATATTGGGATAGACCTAGGACATGGGAGCAAATACTTCCTTTGTAAAAAGGTAGTTTTGAAGCCACATTTTGCTGAGGAAGGGCAAATAACTTTCAGATAATTCTGCCTGTTCATTACACATCCAAACTATAAGGCTTTGGTAATCTTTCGTGATAATATAGTCTTTCTAGGGACATGCATACTCCGTTAATTCAGATCAGTTTGGCAATTCAGCTCTGTTGGAGCATGCAAGAAGCCAGTGTGTGGGTGCCAACTGTAAAAGAAGATGCATGAAGCTGATTGGTCAGGCAATACCCGAGGTGATGGCTGAGCCTGGGACTTTTGGATACTGTTGCATTTTTGTTCAGGCTTCAGTTATGCAAGTGCATTGAAAAGAAGAGGGAAGCAGGATGTATTTTCATTGTTACAAATTGAACATAATTAAAGCATAGTGATTAATCACAAAAACAATATGTTTGGGGGAGTATGGACAACGGATGATGGGATTTGCAGTACCTTCGACCAATTCAGCTCTGACTACCACAGCCGAGACCCCATGAATGACAGACCTGGACCAAATTTGGCACAATTACTCAATATACCCAAAGTTGAACACTGATGGAGTTGTGGGGGATTGATTTTGTCATTTGGGAGTTGTAGCTGCTGGGATTTATAGTTCACCTATAATCAAAGAGCATTTTGAACTCCCAACAGCAATGGCATTGAACTAAACTTGAGCAATAGAGAATACTGGACCTTGGAAATTGGGAGCTGCTTGCATTTTCCTTCGTGCCACGGCCATCTCCCAGGAGATGGCTGCAAATGCTGCAGTGACTCAGGGGGCTTTTGCAGACGTGGAGGCTTTCCTTCTCCCCTGGACCAACTGGCAGGCACACACTCGCAAGTGCGTGACTGTCTCAGCCTGCTAGTTGGAATCCCTGGGCAGGCGTTGCTTGGAAACTGCAGCGCACCCTCCCTTCCTCTCCTCAACTCCGCCCACGGTGCAGTCCCGTATCGCCCCTTCCTTCTAAGGGACCCGTTGGATTGGAAGGGGTGATACAGGCCTGCACTGTGGGCAGAGTTGGGGAGAGGAAGGGGGCGCACACTGCGGTTTCCAGGCAGCGCCTGCACGGGGTTTCCAACTGGCAGGTGCACACTCACGCGCTTGTTTTAGTGTCCCCCAAATTCTCCTGAGCCTCCCACCGCCCCCTTGGATCACCTCACTGCCCACTAGGGGGTGGTACCACCCACTTTGGGAACCATGGCTCTAAGCAATAAAAAATATCATGTTTCCTTTGCCTCATAAAATTAATTAAGCATACAATATAATAAATGTGCTTTGCAAATTAAATAAATGTGTTTGTTGGCAGAGCAAAACTGCATAAATAGAGAAAAGCTCTTGTGTGATGATATTAAAAATGATTCTCACTGAAAAGGCCAGATACTTAACAACAACAAAAAGCACTTGGATTGAGTGCCCATTATCAGATAAGTTCTCAAATTAACAAATTAGCAAAAAGCCACAGTTTTTAAGCTTGGTTATTCATCAAGACAGTAGTTTGGAAACGAAAAGAAGAAGGATTCAGATGATAACCAATAACCCCCAAATCTTACACACCGCATTTTCAATGCGCTGATGTGTGTGTGCTTTGAAGTCGATTTTCTTGCTTTTTGGCAGGGGGTTGGACTAGATGGCCCACGAGGTCTCTTCCAACTCTATGATTCTATGAAATGATCTTTCAATTTATGATGACCCCATACATTTAAAGAGTTTTCTTAGATGAGAAGTACTGAGAGGTGGTTTTGCCAGTTCTTTCCTCCAAAATATATTTTAAAGCACCTGGTTTGCATTGGTGGTCTCTCACCAGAGTATTAAAACCAGGGCTGACTCTGCTTAGTTTCCAGATTCAGATAGGACATGGTCCTTTTAGGGTATTCATTCAAGCTGAGTGAGATACTGTTAAAAGCTCACAGATCTTCAAAACGATAAAAGAAATGTAAATGATATATATGACTATATAACTGAACCCCCTTCCACACCTGAATAAAATCCCACATCTGTTTTGAACTTGGATATATGGCAGTGTGGACTCAGATAACTCAGTTGAAAGCAGATATTGTGGGATATTCTGCCTTGATATTCTGGATTATATGGCTGTGAGGAAGGGCCCTTAATCTCACAGAGTCTGCCCATGAACACTGCAGTTGTCCCACGTTGCCTATTAAAGCTGTTACTGAGCAAAACCCACTCCCCTCTACATCATATCACTTTGTTGTTTTCTGATATGGTCAGGCTGGAGATACACTATGTCCTTTTTCTTGTTTATTTTTGATATTTATTTATTTACTAGCTGTACCCACCACACATTGCTGTGGCCAACCTTCCCTTCATCTTTCTCTCCTTTCTTTCTTTCTCTCCTTCCTTCTTTTTCTTTTCCTTCTTCTTTCCCTCTTTCTTCCTTCTCTACCTGTTTCTTTCCTCTGTTCCTTTGCTCTTTGGTTCCATCCTTCCCTACCTCTTTCCTTCCTTCCTTACCTCCCTCTTTCTCTCTTTTGTTCCTTCTCTCCTTTCTTCCTTTCCTCTCTCTTTCCTTCCTTCTTTCACTTTTTTATTTCCTTCTCTCTTTCCTTCCTTCTCTACCTTTCTTTCTTTCCTTCTCTCCTTTCCCTCTTTCTCTCCCTTCTTCTCTCCTTCCCTCCTCCCTCCCTCCCTCCCTCCCCCTTTCTGTGTATATGTGTTTTGTGTGTGCATATATATTTGTGTATGTGTGTATATATGTGCATTTGTGTATATATGTGGTTTTGCGCATATGTTGTAATGTATTTTTGGGTTTTTTTGGCCTTTTAAAGTTTCTTTTGATGTCTTTTTCATTGTTTTTATGAGGGATGATCACTCATTGGCCTGTTAGGTGTATTGTGTCCAAATTTGGTGTCAATTTACCCAGTGGTTTTTGAGTTATGTTAATCCTATAAACGGACATTACAGTTTTAATTATATAGATTTACCCTATTTATACCCTGCCTTTCTCTACCCCGAAGGGGACTCAAGGCAGCTTACATACAGGCAATTATTCAATGCCTTAAAACACACACAATTTCAAAATATTAATATTAAAATTAAATTTAAATTAATACGTATTAAACATTTATTTATTTATTTACCACCTTTCTCATCCCATTTCATATTAAAATCTGGATATCTGGATCAGCCCAACTTTGTTCTGACAGGGCTGTTCCACTCAGAACTGAATCCAACCAATCTAATTTGATCCAGTTGTTTTAACTGCTATCAAGTCAGTTTTGTTTTATGACAACCCCATCAGTGAGTGACACCCAATTTGCCATACTCAGGACCTGCAAACTCATAGCTGTGCCATACTTATCCACCTGTGTTGCATTCTTCCGTCTCCAACACAGACATTTCAAATGTTCATAACTGTCCAGTTTCCAAAACTACACATAAACATCAGAAACACAGTTGAATGGAGCTGATCCCAAAGTGGTCCAAATTGGTTCTATTCACTTGGTTGCCATATTAGTTACACAGCCACAATTATATCTTTATCATATACAGGAAAGCATTAACACAGTTCTCAAAGTGTGGTTGAAATATCTAGCCCAGTGTTTCCCAACCAGTGTGCTGTGAGCAATCATCAGGTGTGCCATGGGAAATTGGCACTCTCCCTCCTCATAGCAGTCCCCTCACAGGTTTCCAAGAAACAAATTGAATCTCTCCGCTTGGAAATGTTTTTGGGTTTTTTTTTTGCTATTTTACTGGATTTTTCGAGAGCCCCGACCCCAAGGAACTGTTTATAACAGCTTCATGACATCCATAGTTAACTGGAAGCAAGTTTCACTCAGGGTGAAATTTCACAAAGGTCTGGAGAACAAGCTCTATGAGGAGCGGCTTGAAGAGCTGGGCATGTTTAGCCTGAAGAAGAGAAGGCTGAGAGAAGACATGATAGCCATGTATAAATATGTGAGAGGAAGTCATATATATGTTTTGTTCATCGAAACAGGCCCAGGTTTCACACTGAGTGTATAAATACATTTAAAAACATATTAACTATATGTATTACTGTGTTAGAGTGTCATTTTGTGTCATTTTGGTTGGTGGTGTGCCCCAGGATTTTGTAAATGTCAAAAACATGCTGCGGCTCAAAAAAGGTTGAAAAACACTGATCTAGCCATTATTTCTCATTGCAGTAAGCCCCCTTGTCCATGGATTTGATATCTGGTTCAAATATCTGGATTTGATACCTGCCCCCCGCCCACAAAAAATCCCCCCAAGTGTTTATGGGCTTTTTTGGGTCCTCCAATGTGATCTGATGGTATAATAAACAAAATTGGTTCACTGTTATCAATAGTTTTAGGTATTGGCAGAGGTCCTAGGACATATCCCCTTTGGATCCAGGCAACAATCTGTATAGCTTTGGTTTATTTACTTTTTGTGTTGGCTTAATAGTATTTTACATATAAAAATAGCCAGGGAGATGACTTTGTAGGTATGTCCACCAGAACAGATGTAACTGAAGTGCTTAATCTTAATCTCTTTATAGCTAAATGCCCTTGAGTCAAGTGATGATGTCATGGAAAATGAAATCAGAAAAGCAAAGTCAGCAATCCGAGCAGAGTAAATGGATACTGCAAGCCCATGGAACCATTCTTGGCAGTGCTAAAACCTATTCCATCTGAATCTTCATTTCATATATTTTAGCCAGAGGCTGGATAAATATTTAAATCCATGATGCCATAGTTATAAACCTTTGTAGTGATCAAGCTGGTCAGTACTGGAGAATGGTGCTCAGAAACACCATGTAGCATAACCCAGAGAAAATTTGGGTTTTAAACCTGATCAGTTTTTGGAAAGCTTTAGGTTGCTTTCATTATACATACTTACCTTACCTGGCAAAAAAATGTATTGAATCCAGTGAACGCTGCTTTTTAATTCCGTTGACTGACAAATTCCAAAAGACAGACAAATTTGAACAACCACCGATAGGGTAATTTGCAAGACCCATATTTATATAATAACTAGCTGTACCCGGCCACGCGTTGCTGTGGTGTAGTCTGGTGGACAGGAAAGGCAAGAAAGAGGCAAAGAAGGAAAGAAAAGGAAGAAAATGAAATAGAATTCCTTTACTTCCGTCCTTCCTTCCATCCATCCATAGTACCATCCTTCCCTCCTTGTGTCCTTCCATTCTTTCCTCCTCCCCTCCCTCCCTTACTGCTATCCTTCCTTTGTCCTCCCTCCCTCCTCTCCTTCTTTCCCTTCCTTTTTCCTTCTTTTCTCCTCCCCTCCTTCCTTCCTTCCATCCATCCATTCTACTTTCCTTCCCTCCTTATGTCCTTCACTTCTTTTCTCTTCCCCTCCTTCCTTCCATCCATCCGACCTTCCTTCTTCCCTCCTTTTATCCTTCCGTTCCTTTCTCCTCCTCTCCCTCCCTGCTATCCTTCCTTTTTCCTTCCTTTCTCCTCCCCTCCTTCCTTCCTTCCACCCACCCATCCATCCTACCTTCCTTCCCTCCTTCTTTCTTTCCCTTGTTTTCTCCTCCTGTCCCTCCTTCCCTCCCTTCTTTCGTGCTATCATTCCGTTTTCCGTCTTTCTTGCGGGCACCCGACGGAGAGCCCCCCCTCCACCGGGCTTGTTTTTGAGGCCTTTTACTTTGCTCTTTCCCGAGTCAGTAGAGGGAGTGTCGCTTGTCCTCTCCCCTTCTCTATTCAGTCCAGAGGGTGTGGCTTTGTTCTTTTCCTCGCCCTTTTACTTCCTTAGTCAGCGTGGGGCGTGGCTTGCACTTTTTCCTTTCCCAGCCAGCTTGTTTTTGAGGCAGGCGGAGGCAAGAGGGAGGCCCCGGCTTTGCCGAAGTTGGCGGGCCTCCCTCGTCCTTTGGTGTCTATCTGGTGTCATCTCTGGATTGGCTGGGGCACGCGTTTCCCTTCCCTCTTTCTGTCCTTGCCAGCCAACTGCCTTTTGGTGTTTTTGTCTGTGCTGTTCTCTGTGGGGGGAAGGGGGAGAAGGGCCCAGTACGTCCGTGCATACGCCGTACAGCTTTGGTGTGGGGGATCATGGAAATTGTAGTTCCCCAGTTTTTTGGGGGGTTTTGACAGTTTTGTTTGGGCTTTTGGGGAATTTTCTGGGTCATAAACATACCTTGTGGTGTGGGGGGTTGTGTGGCATGATTTGGTGTTTGTGGGTTCAATGGTTTGGCTGTCTATAAACCCCTCAGCACGACAAGTCTCTTTTTATATATATAGATAGAAGATTCTATTACCAAAAAGCTATTATGAAGCATTTCCTAGGCATGCTACCTCTCAGGATGCTGTTGAGAAAACATGAATTATATGGTCTTTTCCTTTCTTTGAAATTAATTTCCTTCTTTGAATGTACAACAGAAAACCATGGAAACAATTGTAATACCAAGATCTTTATCAATTTGCTTCATTTATCTTGTTCAGGATCATGGGTGACCATAGTGTAATTTGATCTTGTCTCAGTGTTGATATTGAAATGAACTTTTCCATCCAATCATTGCAAATAGATGTATATTTGTTATGTAAAACAAAACATAGTGATACTGGCTTGGGTCTATGTGGAGAAATGACTTTCAACTTGTGAAATATTTTTCTCAAGCTACAGCCATATACAAAACCAAGATAGTGTAGTGATTTGAATTCACGCTCAGCCATGGAGAACCACTGGGTGTCTTGGGCAAGTCACACTTGTCAATCTCAGAGGGCAAATCCTTGCTAAATAAATCTCACCAAGAATACCCGTAAAAGTCTCCATAAGTCAGAAATTATTTGAAGCCACACAACAGATTAACATAATAATAATTGTCATCATTATCATCATCAGGCCAGTAAATAAAGAGCAACACTAAAAAAAACACCAGGGGAATTCCAGACAGGAAGCAATCAGGGCCAGCTAACACCTCCCAAACAAGGATTCCCCCAGACAGGAAACAGCCAGGCTTTGAATGCTGCAATGCCATTCAATGCTAATGAAGGTGGCCAATTGCAACATTCACATTTGCCTCAAACAGACAAGACTTCTTTCTCCCACCCTGGACATTCCACAGATATATAAACCTCACGTACTTAGTTTCCAATAGACCTCTGAGGATGCCTGCCATAGATGTGGACGAAACGTCAGGAGAGAATGCTTCTGGAACATGGCCATACAGTCCGGAAAACTCACAGCAACCCAGTGATTCTGGCCACAAGAGCCTTCAACAACACAGAATAATAATACTTTATTTGCATCCTGCCCTATCTCCCCTGGGGGACTCACATACAAGTAATGCTTTTCCAGGCATGCCCAGGTTGTGCATAAGTGCAGGCCATGTACAAATGGAGGACTCATAGCAGTCGTACTTAACTTATTAAAGTACACGATGTAATCCTTTGGCTGTACTGTTTGCACAAATCCCATCTCTTTCAGGCTTAGCTCATACGCAGATTTACTGAGAGCACAGCCCACTGTCATTGCAGTAAATATGGGCTGTGTCATTATATTAACAACCTCGCAGTATTTGGGAGAGTGAGGCTGTCCAAATCTTTATGCCAGCTAGGTTGTGGCATGGTTTTCTGAATTATTAATTGTGCATTAATGGCTCAGTCGATTGTGCTTCTGGAATTTGCTTGATTTAAAAAATCTTATTGGTTTCAGAGTGGATGCAGCTCTAGCTTTTTAAATAATTTAAAATGACTTCTGCAATTCATTATTGAATCTCTCTTTTGCAACTAAAGATAACATGAACTTGTGCATTATTGCCCTTGAGGGATTTGAATTGTGACATATTATATATATGAATGAGCAGCATTTCCTTTGTATCTTAACTGGAAAGATACAAAGGAAATCATTTGTTCTTCCATTGTGTCCTTCAGGAAAGAACGTCTCTATCTGTTCATACCAGCAAATAACAACAAATAATAGCAATTGCAACACTGTCCTATTCCTTCATTTTTATAAACATTCAAAATGTTGTTTATTACATTAGCAGTGGCCTGATTGAAAGTAATTTGAGGAAAGTCCATTAGGTTTAAGCCCTAGAGTTATAAACAGGATTTGCTCCTAAAGATCGGTTTGGTTTCGCAAAATTTTTTAATTTCTAAAATTATTGGCAAAAGGTAAAGGTTTCCCCTTGACATAAAGCCAAATTGTGTCCAACTCTAGGGGGTGGGGCTTATCTCCATTTTGAAGTCAAAGAGCCGGTGCTGTCCATAGACGTCTCCTAGGTCAGTGATTTTCAACCAGTGTGCTGTGGAACACTAGTGTGCCATGAGAGATCATCAGGTGTGCCGTTGGAAATTATTTTCGAACTTCATTCATATATAAACTATAAGACGCATCTGTCCCTTTAAGAAATGGAACCATAGCACTCTCGCGTCACCTAAGAAGTGACGCGAGAGTGCTATGGTCGCACCATATTGGATTCGCTCAGATGCAGTTAAGTAAACAAAGTTAGAGTTAGTGCTGCAGCTACGCGTCAAGTGACAGTGGCAATTTTGGATATTGCTCCCGTTTTCAACCACATATCTGTGTGAGATGAGCTTCTCAAGCTTGACTGCGATAAAAAACTAAAAACAGAGAGAGACTGACAGCTGTTGAGCAAGAGCTTTGTGTGTGTCTTTCTACCATTCCTGTCAGGATATTTATTTTGTGTTCATCGAAACAAGCCCAGGTTTCACACTAAGTGAGTGTATAAATACATTTAAAAACATATTAACTATATGTATTACTGTGTTAGAGTGTCATTTTGTGTCATTTTGGTTGGTGGAGTGCCCCAGGATTTTGTAAATGTAAAAAATGTGCCACGGCTCAAAAAAGGTTGAAAATTACTGTCCTAAGTCATGTGACTGTTACCTTCCCGACAAAGCGGTACTTATTGATCTAGTTTTAGTTGCATGTTTTCAAACTACTAGGTTGGCAGAAGCTGGGGCTAACAACAGGAGCTCACCTCGTCCATGCATTTGAACCACTGACCTTCCAATTAGCAGGTTCTGCAGTTTAGCGGTTTAACCCACTGTGCCACTGTGGCCCCTTGAAATGATTGAAGAAACACTAAAACTTGCTTTTCTATCTTGGAAAAGGGATCAGTGGAGAAGAACCAAATTTTATTGGGGGAAATTCATTCTGACCATCAAATCAATGTACTGTATATGCTTGTTTAAAATATTTTTATATTTTTAAATCCAATAGTATTAAAAAATTAAAAACACATACTTAAAAAACCAGTAATATCCAGGAAAAATATACAGGAAAGAAACCATTGAAAAACAACAAACTCCTCATTAATCCCTATTACAACATGAACTGGAAGCTTAAATGTACATCTATTGAGGCTTGTTTGAAAAGTCTACAAAAGTAAAAATACTTTGCCCCAAGTGACTAGTGAAAAGTTCTTTGGGGTAAACTTTCAGGTAGACCGCCTGAGAAGACTGAATGAAATATAAACTTAGGTAACAGTCCAGTATCTCTGCGATTCCTTTCCCTTTGCCATTTCCTATTTATTTGTTATGTTTGCATTCCGTCTTACATCCAGTGACCCAAAACGGGGTACTATTGGAAACCCTCCAGAGCATACTTTTGGGTGGTGCTGGGGACAGGAGGGAGAGAGGGAGAACATCTTGTTCTGGCTGCTGTGCAAAAAAGGATGGAATCACCTCTTCCTGGATTTGCTGATGGAGTTTCTTCCATCAGCAGATGTCCCCAGTTGGATCCGGCCCAAAGTTCACAGCAAATAACTTTTTCTCCTTTTTCCCCTCTGAAGCTTTCTGTGCTTTCTGAAAATCTGCGCTTATAGGTTTGAGTGCTAGTTGGAAATGGTGTGGAATAAGATTTGGGAAGGAGACGATGATTTAATGTGAGAAATTTCAAATGGATGCAGTTTGACACCGCTTTAATTGCCATAACTCAGGGCAGTTCCAGATAACACTAAATCATGGGTTTTAAACAAAGGCAAAAAAATCCCGGGACTTCAGAAGAGGTCCACATACAGACCTGTTGGTCCTGGGATTTCTGCCTCCATTACCCAGAGTTTATGCTTTGTTGCAAGATTTAGAGCAGGGGTGGGCAATTATTTTTTCCAAGGGGCCACACGAGAGCCAAAAAATATTATGGAGGGCCACACCTAAAGGCTGAACTACATTCTAATCTACATAATATATTTATTTATTTATTTACTATACTATATTTACCATATATTATACATCATTAATATTAACATATTAATATATCAAGAAATTTTCATATATTATTAGTATTAATATCATAATTATTATGTTATAGTATATATAGACATTATAATATATTGAAATTATAATACAATATAACGTCATATTATATTATTTATTATTATTATATTATTATAATAAAATTATTATAAAATAATAAAAACCACTAAAATAAAATAAAATTCAAGAAGAGAAGGTGCGGAGGAGGGAGGAGGGCAGAGGGAGGGCACAGGGAGGAGGAGCGGCAGGCCGTATTGCCATGGTCCTGCCTCAAAGCGGGGGCTGCCGCAGGCTGCACCAGGGCAGCGGGGGTTCCTTCCTGCCTTCTCCGGCGGCCCTCGCAGTGGTGATCCTGGGCTTTGGCCCTCTTGCATGGAAGGTTGCGCGTCGGTGGAGTGAGGGAGGGCCCGAGGAGGAGGCAGCACCAGCTCCGAGCTCTTCGCCTCCTCCTCCTCCTTCTGCCTCCGGCGTGGAGAGGCTCCGGATGCCGGCGGCGTGGCGGGGAGGAGACTTTGGATGACTTCCTGTAGCCCTGGATGAGCTGGCTGAGGCATTCTGGGAACCGTAGTTTCCTGACTTCTACGGCTCCCAAAATGTCTCAGCCAGCTCATCCGGGACTACAGGAAGTCGTCCAAAGGCTCCTCCCCGCCACGCTGCTGGCACTGACCCTCCCACGCTGGCCACCTGAAGCCTCTCCATGCTGGAGGCAGGAGGAGGAGGCGGAGAGCCTGGGGCACTCCAAAGCCGCCGCGTTGGGATGGCGGCAGCGGCATCCCTTCTTCTTGGTTGGCCCCGCCCCTGACGCCCTTCTCCCCGGGCCGGACAGAACCGGCCAGGAGGCCGCATCTGGCCCATGGGCCGTAGGTTGCTAAAACCTAGGAACAAGCCCAGATTTTAAAAGTCCAGTGATTTCCAATTGCAGGGCCATACAGACATGCAAAGTTCTGCATATTCAGCTCAAAACCGCCATATTCCTGCACCTGGAAATTTCGTGTTTTTTGCCTTTTGTAGAAATTGCTTCCATGTTTACAGGGAATGGCATCTGGCCACCCTCTTGTTGCTGCAGAAGTTCCCGGGATAAAGGTACTGTCTGGACAGGCCCTCAGTGATATGGAATTATTGGAGTTATAGTTTTACAAGGTCATAACCTTCTCTGCCAAAGGGTATTGGTACCCCAACAAACGATAAGTACCAGGATTCCATAGCATTCTGCCATGGCAGTGGAAGTGGTGTCAAATGACATTAATTCTGCATTGTAGATGTGCCCTTACTTTGTGCAGATAGTGCAAACGTCAGGCATTTTAATTTCTTCACACAATTCATGCCCTTCCATATTTCATGCAACTCGTAAATCTTGACAATTCCCCCCCCCCCCCCCCTGCTGTCTGCCTGGTTTTTGACCTGGTTACCCAGTTTCGAGGTTTCCAGTCTGGTTCTCAGACATCCTTATGTTTCCTTCACTCTTTTCCTCCCTTGACTGTAATGGATGTGTTTTGACTGTGATCATTTGGCGTTTCTGGAGACTCAACACTTGTACTTCCTTTAGCTGGTGCTTTTGCCTGAATGGCAACAGGAAAAGGAGGGTGGGACTGGAAAAACAGGTCTCATCCCTGTTGCAGCAAAACTAATTTTGCAGACAAAATGCTCGAATGGTTGCATGGAGTTAGGATGATGGCTGGCAACTTAGATCATGGAATCCTTGAGCTATTTTTAAAGAAAGTAAAGTCATTGAATAATTTTTATTTTGAGGATACAGTGGCCTGGATCTAAACTTATGATGCTTCTCCTCTGTTGAATTAATGCAGTTCGACGTCACTTTAACTACCATAGCTAGATGATATGGAATCATGGGAATTGTAGTTTTACAAGGTCTTAGGCCTTCTCAGTCAAGAGTACTGCTGCCTGACCAAACTACAAATCCCAGGGTTCCATAGCATTGAGTGACGGCAGTAAAAGTGGTGTCAGACTGTATTAACTCAACAGTGTAGATACACCCTTAACCATACTTGACTAACTGAAGTCCCATTTAATTCAATCAGTTTCTCTGCATATAACTGAGTTTGTTTCCACCCCAAAGTGCATTTTACATAGAGCGGTTTCCTTTTTACAAACTGGATTTTAAAATATAGTTTCATTATAATTTTTATTGTTAGCATAATTTGATTTTTTTAGAAAAAAAATTCATGAAGCTCTCCATCTTTCATTGAAGTTTTGCACAATGCTCATTTGCTCTTACCAAGGTTGGCTTGGGTTGCTGTATGACTATGTGTGTCTCTTCATAAGTATGAACTACTTGATGGATGTTGCCTGATCTCAGGAACAGTTATCAATATTATTGTTGGGTAGAAAAATTAATTATAATTTTATTTATTATGAATAATAAATAATAATAAAACTTTATTTGTATTCTGCTTTATCACCCCAAGGGGACTCTTTCTAGAGCCTTAAAGGACACTGAGATTCTTAGTCAAACCCATCCAGTTGTTATTCTCAGCTGGAACAGTCATATTGATTGAGCTGCTGAATGATTGGCCTGTGTTTTCCTATATTCTATTGCCTCAACAGGTTTAGTAATTGCACTTAGGCATTGTGACGTCCTACATTTATATCCATTTATATCCATTGAAATCAGTTTGAAACAACCTCATGCCCCATGGTTTTCCACTCAAGTCTGGGACTAATCCTGGACTCATCGCTGAGCCTGGAACCCCAGGTCTCGGCAGTGGCCGGGAGAGCTTTTGCACAGTTAAAGCTTGTGCGCCAGCTGTGCCCGTACCTTGGGAAGTCTGACTTGGCCACGGTAGTCCACGCTCTGGTTACATCCCGAATAGACTACTGCAAAGCTCTCTACGTGGGGTTGCCTCTGACTACTGCTCGGAAGCTGCAATTAGTCCAACGTTCGGCAGCCAGGTTACTAACAAGAGCGGGGTACAGGCAGCATACAACTCCCTTGTTGCACCAGCTCCACTGGCTGTCAATTAGCTTCCGGGCACAATTCAAAGTACTGGTTTTAACCTACAAAACCCTATACGGTTCTGGCCCAGTTTTCCTGTCCGAACGGATTCTCCCCTACGAACCATCAAGGACATTAAGATCCTCCGGAGGGGCCCTGCTCTTGGTCCTGCCAGCTTCGCAAACACGGCTGGTGGGGATGAGAGACAGGGCCTTCTCTGTGGTCGCCCCTCGGCTGTGGAACTCTCTACCAAGTGATGCTAGAACTGCCCCCTCTCTGTTGTCCTTTGGGGGGCTGGTGAAGACTTGGATGTGGAACCAGGCCTTCCCAGAATAGGCTGAAATTGGCTACTATCTGAATGAATGACCACGTTTACAGATCGAGTGGAATTGTTTTAGTGGCGATGTGGTTTAAGCTGGGATTTTTATGTATTTTAATATGTTGTTGTAGTTGTTTTTAAATTGTATAGCATTGAATTTTTGCTGTAATGCCGGTCTGAGTCCCTCGATAGAGGTGAGAAGGTCGGGGTACAAAAGTTTTAAATAAATAATATAAATAAATAAAAACAAATCAGAAGAATATTTAGTTATGTTGTATGTGTTTTTTGAGATAGGTTATTTGTCACTCAGATCCAGAATTAAAGTGCTGTTTTTGTTGAATATTTGATGTCCCTTTCTAACATGCAGGGTTATTGAATTATTACCAGAAGTAAATGCCAAATTTAGGGGAAAAACATAGCTAGAAGTAAGTTTTACTTTAACTGGGGCATAGGATTTTAAGCCAGTTTCCAAATTACAACACATTTGCAGCCAGTTCTTCTGAAATAAACTTTAAATGATGTAATTTCTACATATTTATTTTAGTTTGCTGGGAGCTGTTGCTTGAAATATGGTTCTTAAATTTTAGACAGCTTTAAGGCAAAATGGGAACTGTCCCTTCCTTCCTTTATACTCTACTAGCTGAACCCGGCCACACGCTGCTGTGGCCTTTTCTCTTTCCTGTGTCCCAGTCTATATATATGTGTTTTGTGTGTGTATGTATGTATATATATGGATTTGTATCTATGCGTACATATGTGTGTTTGTGTGTGTGTATGTGTGTGTACTTATGTGTATGTGTATATGTATATGCGTGTATATGCGTGTACTTATGTATATGTGTGTTTTTGTATATGTATATGCGTGTATATGTGTAGATGTGTGTAAGTACAGATGTGTGTATGTATGTGTGCATGTGTATATTTCAGTGCATGTATATATGTGTGTATGTGTGCATGTCTATATGTACATACTTGTGTGCATATCGCTTCCTGCCTTTTATACTTCCTTTCTTCCCTCTCCCCCTCATCCCTCAGCTTTTCTCTTCTCTCTGTCCTCCTGCCTCTTCTCCCTCCCTTCCTTCTTTCCTTTCCCTCCTTCCTGCCATCCCTCCCCTTTCTGTTTCAGTTCTTGATCCCCTTGTCTCCCTTCCTCCATTCCCTCCCTTCCTTTCCCCCCCTTCCTTTTGCTAGTCCCTTCACCAGCTTCTATCTCTTGGATTGCCTTTTATTTTCCGTTTTAATGCCTATGAGTGGCCAGCACCACACCAACATTGCAGTCTAAACTGCCGGGGGCCTACATTCTAACTGAGGGAGTATTTGCATAATGCCTCAAATTGGTCAGCTCCACTAACATTCCATCACTCTAAACTGCCAGAGGGAGGTGGCGTGGGGGATCATGGGAGTTGTAGTCCATAATGTTTTTTTTGGATTTGTGGCTGTTGGCTCGTTTGGGGGGGGGGGTTGGTAAACATACCTCGTAGGGTTTTCTGGGTATGTGGGCTGTTTTTGTGTGTCTGCCTTGTGTGGTTTCTTTGTCTATAAGACAGGAACCACGATATGGAGGATTTTATATATATAGAAGATTAGTGTCTTAGGCATTTACTTTACCAGCCTCATTAATTAATTATTTCCTTTGAGATTTTCCATGGAGACAACTGGTTCTTTGTCTCCACAGCAAGAATATCTGCTGCACTGAATATTAACATTCATCAAATGTTCTCTTGTGTAGGACATCTTCCTAAACGCAGTAGTCGCATCCTGTTTTCCAAGAGATAAATGTCAAGCATTTAAATAAAACCCAAACACAGGTGCATATTTTTGTTCATAGTGCTGAATCCTATTTTCCACTGTTTCCGGTATTTCCATGTCACTGTGTATATCAACTTTAAAACAAGAAGAGGGTTTGTATCTATTAGGTTTTCAATTTAATTGGTAGAAACATGGGAGAAGTCTCTCTTTTGAACCTGAAGTTATAAAAATGGAAAAATAAGCCACAAAGAGTTCTTAATTTTTAATTATTCTAATGGCCTTTTAAAGACCAGTTGTTAAGCATTGGCTGATGCCTTACAAATATGCCTTGGTCGAAGGCTTTCATGGCTAGAATAACCGAGTTGTAGGTTTTTCAGGTTATATCAGTGTTTCTCAACTTTTCTAATGCCGCAACCCCTTAATACATTTCCTCATGTTGTGGTGACCCCCAACCATAAAATCATTTCATAACTGTAATTTTGCTACTGTTATGAATTGTAATGTACATATCTGATATGCAGGATGTATTTTCATTCACTGGACCAAATTTGGCACAAATACCCGATACACCCAAATTTGAATACTGGTGAGGTGGGGGCGGGGTGTGTGTGTTGATACTGTCATTTGGGAGTTGTAGTTGCTGGGAGTTATAGTTCACAATCAGAGAGCATTCTGAACTCAACCAATGGGGGAATTGAACCAATCTTGGCACACATGACCAACAGAAAATACTGGAAGGGTTCGGTGGGCATTGACCTTGAGTTTTTGGAGTTGTAGTTCACCTACATCCAGAGAGCACTGTGGACTCAAACAATGATGGATCTGGACGGAACTTGGCACGAATATTAAATATGCCCAAATGTGAACACTGGTGGAATTTGGGGAAAATAGACCTTGACATTTGGGAGTTCTAATTGCTGGGATTTATAGTTCACCTACAATCAAAGAGCACTCTGAACCCCAGGAATGATAGAATTGGGTCAAACTTTCCACACAGAACCGACATGACCAACAAAAGATGACCAACAAAAGATTACTTCAAGATGGCGACTGCTGTGGACCTCCCTTCGGATGAGCTCCGGCTCAGCCTCTCAGATTTCCTAGATATGACTGGCCGGTCCCACCTCTCCCCTCTGAGGGAGTCGTTGGTTGATAGGCAGCTTCAGGGGGTCGTTCTTGGAGACCCACAGACCCCGAGCAGCCTGGTTTGGCTCGGGAAAGCTGCGGAGCTACCCCAGAGGACACCCCAGAGGACACCCCAGAGGACACCTCTAAGACGCCGAAGACGCTCAGAGACGGATGGGTCATTCGACCGGTGACTGCCTCCGGGGCCCGCTTCTTGAGATCGTTCGGTAGAAGACGCTCCTTAAGATCGATCCCACCGATCCCTCTGAGGGCTGAGGGGGAGCGGGCAGCTGATCAGGGACCTCGGCTAGTTAAGGCACTGGTGACCCAAAAGAGCAGCTCGCCACTAAGGCTCAGGACCTCCCCTCCGTCCAGCTCGACCCCCAAGCGTACGCCGAGCTGGTCGAGGAGTACACCAAACTTATGGCCCACTTCACGGAGTTTGGGAAGAGATTCGGGGGCTTACTAGGGATACTGGGGATCCCTACATTGCAGGTCCCACTTCCAAACCAGAAACCTGATAACTGGGGCAACCCCTTGCGGGAAACCCCCATCGACCAGGACTTCGATTGGGACCAATCTTGGGACTTCCCCACCAGAGCCCCAGAGCCGGATCTAGAGAGGCCTGCCTCCAGTGCTGGAGGTGCACTGGTGGACCTGGGCTCAAACCGGGAGAGACCGGTCCCTAGCATCGGAGACATGTCGACCACGATGGGCGACAAGGCCCCAGAGATAATAGAAGTGCCCGGAGGAGCCATGGCGGAGACTAACTGGGTGCGGAGCCCTGACGCCCAGGACGATTCCCTGACCATCCACCTACCTCCTGCGGAGGAGCCATCCAGGGGCTCCGGAGACCCCTCGGTGAGTCCTGGAGGCCTGCCGGTGTCTACAGGCTCGCCACCGGCCTTCTTTGACATTTCGGCTGCCCCCCCCCCCGGATGCCTGTTTCCGTCTGCGCCGCACTGGGAGGAATTGGGGGAGCCTACTTGAGGAAGAGAGGCCCAACATGCCGTGTGGCCTTGAAGATGCCCAGCCTTGCCATGTGTCCAGATCCAGGGAAGAAGCGGGACCCGGAAGCAGTCAACCGCCAGAGGTCCCGCCCTTGGAGGACCCTGCACCCGGATGCAGCCAACCACCGGAGGTCCCGCCCTTGGAGGACCCTGCACCCGGATGCAGCCAACCATCGGAGGACCCGCCCTCGGAGGACTTCGCTCCTGACACGGACCCCGCCCGGAAGCAGCGGAGCCCTCGGAGGAGGAGGAGGCGGAAACGGAAGTGGAGAGAAGGGAATCGTGTCTCTTCCCAACCCATGGACCGGGGGACAGGGCCGACCCTCCTCCGAGAAGGCCGGGTTTGCAGAGCCAGGCCCCCTGTAGGTCCACCGGTTGAAGGACGGCCCGGACAGAAGACAATGAGGACCCAGAGGACATTTCCCACTAGGACCATCTGGAGCTCCTGCTATAGGCAGTTGAAGCTCCGAGGGACATGCCCTACCACCACGAGGGACGATAAGGACACTCGACGGGCGGGTCGGAACTGCCAGCGCAGACTACCATTTGGGAGCTTGCCGGCCCTGCCTTCCACCTACTCTCGGGTGCCAGCGATCCTGCTGAGGCCTCCCTGCCTGCCCTCTTTTGATGGCGGGATGGCACCTTAGCGGGCTATTGCTGGCTGGCTGACCTCCCCTACCCCCTCCTTCCCCCCTCCCCACCCTTCCTCCTCCCTATTGTGTCGTGTTATTCTTGCTTCTGTTGTGTTACTTGAACTTCTGTAAACCGCTCCGAACCTTTGGGGAGTGGCGGTATACAAGTTTGAAGTAATAAATAAATAATAAATAAATAAATAAAAATACTATGTTTTCTGATGGTCATTGGTGACCCCTCTCACACCCCCTCATGACCCCCCCCCCCAGGGGTCTTGACCCCCAGGTTGAGGAACACTGGGTTATATGGTCACACAACCTCTGAGGATGCCTGCCATAGATGCCGGCAAAACGTCAGGAGAGAATGCTTCTAGAACATGGTCATAATTTCTGTACTCCCGAATTCAGGAGGCTCTCAAAACATGGATTCGGGCCGCCACTGAAATACAGAACACAGAAATGGATCGCATATTACCATATGGCCTAACTGCCATATAAAATCCAGATTATCTGCTTTGAACTAGATTTTATGGCAGTATAGATCAGGGGTTCTCGAACTAAGGCCGGGGGCCGGATATGGCCCTCCAAGGTCGTTTACCCGATCCTCGATCAGGGTCAACCTAAGTCTGAAACAACTTGAAAACACACAACAACAACAACAACAACAACAACCCTATCTTATCAGCCAAAAGCAGGCCCACACTTCCCATTGAAATACTAATGTTTATATTTGTTAAAATTGTTCTTTAATTATTGTGTTTTAAAGGTTTTTTGGACTAAAAATAAGATACGTGCAGTGTGCATAGGAATTCATTCATGCTTTTTTCAAATTATAATCTGGCCCTCCCAACAGTTTGAGGGACTGTGACCTAGCCTTCTGTTTAAAAAGTTTGAGGACCCCTGGTGTAGACTCATATAATCCAATTCAAAGCAGATAACTTGGATTATCTGATTTGGAAATCCGGATTATTTGGCAATGATTATTTGGCTTTTGTCTCTTCTTCATCCTTCTCCTGAACCGTATGATATGCCTCCTTTCCCTCCTGTTTTGTTCACTACCATCTTTACTTGTGAGCTAAACAGACTGTAGTTTGTCAACCTTAAGGAGGAGAAAAAAATAATTATAATAGATTGATGTGTGCAGTTGCAATCCAACAATGTCTCTGAAGACCACAAATTGCCCACTTTTGTCCAAAGTTGTCAATTCATGGAGTAAATAATGACTGCCCTTTTAGTGTTGGGACTCATTTTCTAAACAGTGGACAAAATTATCATTTTTCATCTTGTGAGTAACTGTCAGTCCCAAGTTATTTTTCTTTTGGCAATAGGCACCCTAGTTTATTTTCTTTCCTGTCTTGTTAGAAGCTTTTTCTCTCATTGATTCTGAAGATCAATAAATGCCTCTCAAATATTTCCATTGGCTTACATTTCAGATAGCTTTGATAGAGTGAATGTAAAGTGCAGTAAAAAAAATGACAGCTTATGGGTTATATTTGGAAATTTAAGAGGCGGCTTCCTCAATGTTTTGGTAAGTTTCAATTAAGCTTCATGGCCAGCCTTGTTTGGTAAAATGTTATAATAGTTTTAAAAGCAGGCTTGTGAGATTGTGGTTAGATACCACTCTCAAGTGAAAACAGGACCTAGGGTCCCTGAATTTTCAACGCCTACTCTAACCTCTAGTGAGTCTCTCCTTCGATAGCAAGTGATGTTCTATTTCTTGATGGTCTTTTCTAACAGCAGCAATAGCAACAGCAGCGACTTTAATCATGATGAGAGCTGGTTGATTCATACACCACTGTCTGTGGTTTATAATTGAGTAGGGAGAAGGCTTCCTGTTTAAAACCAAGGTGTTCCTGCCTGAAGAATTAAGGGACCAACATAATTTATGACTTCATTCTTTCTTTTTTGTTATTAAATGATTAAGAAGAGCCAGCCTAGTCCGAAAATGGGACTATAAATGTTAGGCTCAGATTCTAGCCCAGGGCTTTTAAAAATCCATGTCAGTTTCTATATGGAATTGTAGTACAGGAGAAAGGAAACAGGTTATGCCTTCATCCTCGAAGGTGAAATGCGTTGTTGTTTTCCTGCAGATGGGCAGGTAAGACTGAAAACAAAATGTGATACATATTTTAAAACACTACACAGTACAACAATTTATCTTATATAGGCATCAAAGAAGTACTTATTCATGCCCTTTTCATCTATACTTTATTTAAATACTTTGTAAACAATGTCACAATGGGCCATGGTGGTGCAGAGGGTTAAACCAGTATTTCCCAACCGCTGTGCCGCGGCACACTAGTGTTCTGTGAGCGATCACCTGGTGTGCCGTGGAAGAAGTCATCTGGCCCCGCCAGGAGACATCTGGGCAGCCTGCCTCTCGCTCTGTCTCTCCCCCCCCTCTCTCTGGGGCGCCAGCTGGGCCAATCAACGGTGGCCAAGAAGCAAGCCCTGCGTCTCTAAGGGCCTCCCGCCCGGCACCACCATGTTTGTTCAGGGCGGAAGTCCCGAGAGATGGGAGATGAGGGGGCGGGGCCTCGGTTTCCTGGAGAAGCGGTTGGTTGGAGGCTGAGGAGGGGAGGGGCCGGGTGGTGCCTTTCCCTGCGAGGTCACTTCCGGAGGAGGCCGAGAGCTTCCAGAGAGGAGCGCTGGGCTTTGTTTTCCTCTCAGCTGGCTCAGGAGTCCTCCCTTCTTCCTCTCCTGGCCTGGGATCTGCCTCTGCCTCTCCTGCTCTCAGGCCTTCTTCCTTCCTTCCTTCCTTCCTTCCTTCCTTCCTTCCTTCCTTCCTTCCTTCGCGGCCTGCCTCTCGGCTTCAGAAGGGAGCGGCCTGCCCTGCGCCTCCCTCCCTCCCTGCCTGAGCGAAACCCAGGTGAGCAGTGGCCTTGAAGCACCGGGTGGTGATGATAGGGCAGCGTCGGCCCAGGCGACCCAGTCCGACGCACACAAGGTGGGATATCTATGTCTGAAGCACACAAGGCAGAATATCTATGTTGTGTTCATCGAAACAGGCCCAGGTTTCACACTGAGTGTATAAATACATTTATAAACATATTAACTATATGTATTACTGTGTTAGAATGTCATTTTGTGTCATTTTGGTTGGTGGTGTGCCCCAGGATTTTGTAAATGTAGAAAGTGTGCTGCAGCTCAAAAAAGGTTGAAAAACATTGGCCTATACTACGCAGAACATTCCAACTAATCATAGATGTATTTTTGCCATCTGTACAGCCACTAGGGCAGTGGTTCTCAACCTGTGGGTCCCCAGGTGTTTTGGCCTACAACCCCAGGTGTTTTGGCCAGAAATCCCAGCAAGTTTACCATCTGTTAGAATTTTTGGGAGTTGAAGGCCAAAACATCTGAGGACCCACAGGTTGAGAACCACTGCACTAGGAGATCCCAGAAGTAAAAACTGACCCTACTGGTTCAGTTAAAGTTGCTTTTATAAACAATCTGTATGAGAGGTCCATCTTTGCTCCCTCTTAACGTTAGATGACCAAACCCTTGTATCAAAGAGCACTAAGACATAATTGTCTTCCTTTTATTAAGAAGGAAATAGTAATAACTACTTTGCTTTATATCTCTGGTTTCCTGTAAGGTTACGTATACTTTAATTAAAGAGATATCCTGAAGAATGCATGCTTTTTTCCATCTTAGAACAAATACATTATACATTTGTTAAGAGGAAATACTGAAATCAGTGCAAAAAGAAAATGTAAGGCCCCATTTAATCCTGTTTTTGACTGAATCCAGATTATCTGCTTTGAACTGGGTTATCTGGCAGTGTAGACTCATCATCCAGCCTATAATGTATGAGATTGTACTGAAGTTGCGGCTATCATTCTGCAATGAACAGTTATTTCAGTATACTCAGAAGGCCTTCTTCCTAAGCAAAGAATACACTGTGTGAACCTTCCGAAGAGTAACTTTCAAATTACTGATAAACAGGGGTTGTCCTCTTTGGAGTTTTTCACCTTGCGAGCACCTCTGCCTCCTCCGCCATGTTCATGGGTGCCGCGCGCGCATGCCCAGCAGCGGCCCCAGGGGCTTCCCTCCTCCTCCTCCTCGCGCCCTCCTTCCTTGACAAGGGGCGATGGCGAGGGGGGGAGCCATTCTCCTCCTCCCCTGCCCCCTTGCAGTGCTCTCCACCCACCCTCCCGAGAGAGAGAGAGAGAGAGAGAGAGTCATCTCCATGCCGCGCATTGCGGTTTTACAACTTTTTTTTGGTCCCTGAACTGTGCCCCCCTCAGCTTTGCGCTCCTAGGCCATGGCCTAGGGTGGCCTTATGGGTAATCCGGGCCCGAGCCCAACATCAAATTACTACGCCGCATTGGCATGGATTAATAAGGTAGCTCCAGTGTACACACAGTTTGATCCTTGAGTAATCTTAAATTTACTTTCCCTGAAGAGAGCAGTTCACCATCCTTGCATATCTTCAAGCCTTTGCTTAATCACCCAGTTTTGGAGTTAAATAATGGATTGCCCTGGCTCCTCTCTGCCATGCTTCCTCTCCTCCAGATGCCTTATTATCTGAAGTGGGTTCTTTCATGAAAGTTTTAATGAATAAGCACTAAAAGAGAAAATGGGTGCCAGCGTTAGTTTTTCCCTTCCAGTGGTGTGGCAAATCCCTGGCAGACTTTCCATGCTGAAGTCATACATAAAAGTACATTCTCCCTTCTCCTTCTGGCCTTCAGCTTCAGAACATTTTAATGTGGTTGTTGGGTATTAAGGGGATGCCCTACTTTGAAGTAATG
The DNA here is from genome assembly GCA_030556195.1 of Anolis apletophallus. NCBI lineage: Eukaryota > Metazoa > Chordata > Lepidosauria > Squamata > Anolidae > Anolis > Anolis apletophallus. The sequence goes on from JARBWK010000010.1 coordinate 92,413,662, forward strand.
CCATTTTACTCATAGGAACTGCCTTTCAAAGTTTCTTTCTGTAGTGAAAGCTCGAACATATTTTGTTTTTAGACCTTATATAAATTCATTACTGAAATGGAAGGGAATTTTAGTACAGTCAACCTTCTATATCCATGCATGATGCCCTCCATAGATTGAAAATATCTTTAAAATCCATAAGCGAAGTTTGATTTTGCAGTTTTATTATGCCAATATTTTATTATGCCATTGTTATACTAGGGGCCGCAGTGGCAAAGGGTGTTAAACCCGGCCCGGATCAATACCTTTTGGCGCCCTAGGCCACAGTTTGAAATTATGCCCCCCCCCCAAATTGGCTGCTGCCGCCGCCACACCACTCCTCCTGCTTCTGCTAAGGCATAGCAGAAGCAGGAAAAGCTAGCGCGGTGGCAGCAGCGAATTGGAGGCACTTGAGGTGGTGCTTAGCTGCTAAGCGCCGCCCCGGGCAACTCCCATTGGCCGCCGCCGCCGCGCCAGTCCTCCTGCTTCTGCTAAGGCATAGCAGAAGCAGGAAAAGCTAGCACCGCGGCAGCGGCAGCCAATCGGGGCTCTTTACGACACGTGCTGCCGCTGCGCAATAGTAGCTCCCTGGCGCAGAGGTGGGCGGGTCGCTTCTGGGTTCTTCTTTTCCATGGGCTGGAACCACTGGGAGGCGGAACTTCCGCGGCCGTGAGACTACATTACCCAGAAGCTTCGTGGTACTGCGGCGCAGGCAATAAAATAATATTCAATTAAAATAAAATATTTATTTTTCACCCGTGATTTCTGCGTCCTCCTCGAGTTACGCCCCTAGGCCGTGGCCTAGTGTGGCCTTATGGATAATCCGGCCATGGGTTAAACCACAGAGCAGCAGAACATGCAGACCGAAGGTCAGCGGTTTGAATTTGCAGATCAGGGCGAATTCCCGTTGCTAGCCTCTGCTTCTACCAACCTAGCAGTCTGAAAACATACAAATGTGAGTAGATCAATATATACCGCTCCGGTGGGAAGGTGGGGAAGATAACCTAGCAGTTTAAAAACATGCAAATGTGAGTAGATCAATATATACCGCTCCGGTGGGAAGATAACGGGTGAGTTCCCACCATTAGCCCCAACTTTTGCCAACCTAACAGTTTGAAAACATGCAAATGTAGGTGGATCAATAGGTACTGCTCTGGAGGGAAGGTAATGGGGTGAGCTTCCACCATTAGCCCCAGCTTCTGCCAACCTAGCAGTCTGAAAACATGCAGATGTGAGTAGATCAATAGGTACCGCTCTGGAGGGAAGGTAATGGCGCTTCATGCAGTCGGCCACATGAACAAGGAGATGTCTACGGACAACGCCGTCTCTTCGGCTTAGAAATGGAAATGAGCGCCACCACCCCAGAGTCGGATTTGACTAGACTTAACATCAAGGGGACACCTATACCTTTATTATGTCATTGTATGGAATGAGATGTCAATATCCATAGATTTTGATAGCCATGGGCCGTCCTGAAATCAAAGCCCAGCAGATACCAAGGGTCCACCGAAGTTTTTTTCTTTCTCATTGTGCGGTTCAAAATTAAAATTAAAATCCTTCTAGCTAATGCATACACATTTCAGCTCAATCAAATAAGATGAATGAATTTGTAATGCACTGTTTTAAAAAACAGATCATGCCTGCGTTGGAAAATGCAGCTTCATTTGTATATAGCATATAGAACGGGCATGGGCAAACTTTGGCCCTCCAGGTGTTTTGGACTTCAACTCTCACAATTCCTAACAGCCAGTAGGTTGTTAGGAATTGTGGGAGTTGAAATCCAAAACATCTGGAGGGCCGAAGTTTGCCCATGCCTGATATAGACATAAGTAGTATTTTCAAATTACCTGGCATGGAGGCATTCTGGAGAATTTCAGCCTCAGAAGATTCAAAATAATCAGTAGCAATAGATCTGAAAGAATCACTTCCTATTAATATTAAGTGAATATATAGGGTAGATGTCTAAATTTTAAAAATATTCTCTTTCTAGAAAAAAGCATTTTTAACATGAATTAGTGTTCTGAGAGGATTGAATTCTCATGGTTCATTGCCCCCATGGTATCTGGAGAAGCACTCTGGAATACCAGTAAAGCCCTAAAAATCCACCTGCAACATATCAGAAATTGTGTGTGTAAATATGCAAGAGAATCCGAAGGGCTGATCTGGTTGAATCTTGTCAGTGAAACAAACACAGGAGCTATTGCCGACATGATGTTCTCTACAATTACTGATGAAACTTATTTGAACTGACTGCTTTTAGCCATTAGTATTATCCGAAGGTCTTGGAATGTCAAAATGCTGTGGGTAACTGGTTAAAACCATTCCTGGGTGCATCGACCCTGTAGATTTAATGCAGTTTGACACATCTTTAACTGCCATGGCTCAGTTCTGTTGAGTTCTCGGAGCTGTAGTTTGGTGAGGTACCAGCAGTCTTTGGCACAGTCAATTAAATCATACACAAGTTGAAGAAGATAAATAAAACATTCGTAATAAAAAGCCCCGGTCTTGCTTAAAGAAAAACAGAAGGAAAACTGAGAAAGGATACAGCCTAGGCTCCCGTGCAAGGGCTTTCCAGAGGGTGGGAGCAACTGCAGAGAGCCTCCATGTTTTCAGCAACCGAGATTCTGATGGTGGTGGGATCAAGAGAAGGCCTTCCCCTGAAGATTTTAGAACATAGCAAATTCAAAATCAGCCGGACTCTGTACCCGATTGTTTCCAACTTTGCCTTGAAGCTGTGACTGGTTGGCTACGAGTCAGTTGGTTGAGGGTGAACCCATCGAAGACGGAGATCCTTTGACTGGGTCGCCTGGGGAGGGGGGAGGTGGTGGCTGCCTACGCTGGACGGCGAGACACTTCGTCTGTCGCCCTTGATTAAGAGCTTGGGAGTCCAATTGGACCCGCTACTGTCAATGGAGGCCCAGGTCTCCACTGTCAGTAGATCTGCCTTTTTTCACCTACGGCAGGCTAGGCGGCTGGCCCCTTATCTCACTGAATGCGACCTAGCCACGGTAATCCAGGCAACGGTCATCTCGAGGTTAGGCTACTGTAACGCCCTTTACATTGGTCTTCCTTTGTCGGTCATCTGGAGGCTTAAGTTGGTGCAGAACGCTGCTGCGAGACTCTTGGCGGGAGTACCGGCCAGGGCTCATATCACTCCAACTCTGCAGTGACTTCACTGGCTACCAATCAAGCACCAGATTATCTTCAAAGTGCTTGACCTTTAAGGCCTTGTATGGTCTAGGGCCAGTGCACTTGAGGGACCGTCTACTCCCATATGTTCCCCAGAGATCGCTTCAATCAGAGGATCATAACCTCTTACAGATCCCATCTCTTCGAAATATCCATCTGTCTTCAACAAGACAAAGAGCATTATCTGTGGCCGCACCAAGTTTGTGGAATTTCTTGCCACCTGAAGTCCGGGCAATTACTAACCTACTTGCCTTTTGGAAAGCATGTAAAACAACCCTTTTCCGTCAGGCATTTAACCAATAATCACTTTGGTTGAGCTAATGCTACTAATCTGTTTTGAATTGTTACTGTGTACTTGGATTGTTTTAACTGTTATTGGTTGATATGCTGTAAACCGTCCTGAGCCATTTTGGAAGGATGGTATACAAATCGAAACAATAAATAAATAAATAAATACAATATGGAAAGATGTGGCTTTTCAGATAATCTAGCGCCCAAGGTACATAGGACTTTATAGGTCATGACCAGACGTTTGACTGGCTTCTAGGAAGCTCAGTGACCACCACGTTTTTGACATACAAACTGTACCTGTGCATTTGCTATTGGTGTCAATTCTTCCTATTCTTATTTTTGATTCTGTGGCTTCAGACAGTAGCTGCCGTAGACTGCATGCTGTCCAAATCCTGCTGTTTTAAATACTGTTTAACCTTTTTGGTATTTAGGCAGAAGCTGTAAGTTTGTGATTATGATTCATGAGCAAAAGTGGATAGTTCCATACACGGGATAGCTTGTGTTGTGTTTGCGCTCACACAAACACTTATATGCTGTTATTTCAGCGAATCTAAGGCACACACTTTTTTCTGTTTTAAGGGGCTTCAAAAATGGGGTGCAGTTTAGATTAGATGGTACCTTAGATTTATGGTGGTTTTACAAAACTGTTATACCTTTGAGAGAGAGGGAGGTGGTGGAGGAGGAATGGTCCCAGCCCCAGATGACTCTGCCCCCCCCAACCCTAGAAAGCCCCGTGATAATTTCACATTAGTGTTACTGTCTGTTGTAAATGACTTGAAGACACACAAGAACAAAGTTTTGTGAGTTGAGAAAATGTTGGAATTATTTTTCTGAGCACATCATGGCTAGAGTGGAGCCCCCGGTGGCGCCATGGGTTAAACTTTTGTGCCGACAGGACTGCTGACCGAAAGGTTAGTGGTTTGAATCTGTGGCGCAGGGTGAGCTCCCATCTGTCAGCTTCAGCTTCCCAAGCGGGGACACGAGAGAAGCCTCCCACAGGATGGTAAAATATCAAACATCCGAGCATTCCCCAGACACTGTTCTTGCAGACAGACAAGTCTCTCAAACCAGAAGCAACTTGCAGTTTCTCAAGTCGCTCCTGACATGAAAAAATGGCTTGCGTGCGAGTTACATAATACTTTCAAAAGCAGCTTCTTAGTTAGGCATAAGGTAATAACCACTTAACATAGGCAAGCATATATTGCTGCATAACAGTGTAGTTATCAGCAGTGAAGCAGCTTGCTTTTATTAAAGATCAATCACTGCATTAAAACGGCTTAACAGTAAGGCCATTCTGGAAAAGAGGTTTGGGGCTGTAAATTCAAATTATTGATGTTGCTGCCTCCACCACAAAACAGCACTGCAGCAGTAAAGAATAAATGAAAGAGGGCAAATGAGATCATACATACACATGCACTGCATTTTTGTATAAAGATTCAACTTCTTTGAGCTTTCAGTGCTACCATTTACTGTCGGAATGAACACTTTCACCACTGGAACTGCTGATAGATTCCTTGATGGCAAGGTCACCACATTAAGCTCATAATCTTTTAGCAAAACCTATTTTATAACTGATAAGCAGAACCTATTTTATAACTGATAAGAAGCACATGCGAACTGAGAATGTAATGTCTGCTAATTGTAAAGATTAAACTGAATATGAGACTTAATTGGCGGTAAAATAACCTTGGAGGCCATGTCTGGGAACTTGGTTAATATTCATAATTAGAACTAATACTCTGTGATTTTTATTCAAATCTCCTTCCCTTTCTCCGTTGATGGAAAAGCATCAGCTGGGGATTTGGGTGGATATACATCAGAAAAGGAAATTGCCTTAGCTTCTTGTTGTTGTCACCACTCATGAGTGTTGCCTTTGAGGAAGGCAAAGAAAAACCCACTCTAAACAGATCTTGCCAGAAAAACACTATGGTAGGGATGCTATAAGTTGGAAAGGACTTCAAGGTGCAACAAATAACTTAGAAAAGGGAAGAGAAGCAGTCCTTATCTGTTGACGATACATTTGATTAACTCTAAAGTGAAAGGCAAATGGGCAATACCGGGCTAAAGAGTTTTATAATAAAAATTATTTCCTCCAGTCTATATGCTTGTGTGTGCATTAATTTATAACTGAACTGTTGACTGAAATAACTGTCCATATTTTGGTTTAAGAATGACCCATGCTTTAGACCAGTGTTTCCCAAACACTGTGACCGGCACAGTAGTGTGCCGTGACGGACCTCCTGCTGTGCTGCGAGAAAAGCTCTCTGCCCCCCTTCCTTCCCCCCTCCTGCCAAACACCTGCTTCTTGGGGGAGGAGGAGGAAGGGCCAGGCGGCGGTGAAGAAAAAGAAGGGGCCGGGACAGCGCCTCCTTTGGCCGTTTCCACAGCCAGCCTCCAATCCGCTATGACTCTCGCCCCTCGATCGCTGAAGCCGCGTGGAGGAGGAGCCCTGCCCACTGAAGCCCATCCACCGCTCATGCTCCTCCTCCGCACAGCTTCAGCAAGCGAGGGACAGGAGTCATGGCGGAGATCGGCGCTGGGGATGGGGGCCATGTCTCCCGCCCCTTGCTCGCACTGCTCCCTCAAGGCTGGAGAAGCTGTGGGAGGGCTGAAGCCAGGGAGAGGGGGTGGGGCATGGCGTGGCCTGGCTCCTCCCTCTCCCCCGGCTTCGGCACTCCCAGCAGCTGCTACCAGCAGGCCACCATCCCCCAGCCATTCTTTACTGTTTTAGAGTGTCATTTTGTGTCATTTTGGTTGGTGTTGTGCCCCCGGATTTTTTAAATGTGAAAAGAGTGCCGCGGCTCAAAAAAGGTTGGGAAACACTGTTTTTGACAGTCAGAAGGCAGTTTTTCCATGCTGAATTTGAGGTACAAAACAAGACCCTTCTATGTAAAAATGTTAGTTTCACTTATTGATCGATTGGTTTTATATTCCATTTTTCTCCCAATATGCGGTTGGACACCACCTTAATTGTCATGGTCATGGCTCAATGCTATAAAATTTTGGAAGTTGTAGTTTGGTGATGCAAAAGCCCTATATGGTAGAGAGGGCTACACACTTTGTAAAACTGCAGCTGCTATGATTCCATGGCATTGGGCCATGACACGTAATGTGGTGGCAAACTGTATTAATTTTACCGTGTAGATCAGTGGTTCCCAACTTTCTTTTGTCCAGAGACCACTTGGCCAGGGACCATGTTGACCAAAGGCCCCTTTAACCAGGGACCACTCTCCAACATTAGTACCAAAAGAGTTACAAATTAGTTTTTGGTCAACTTTAGATTCGGTTTGGTTATTTGGGGTGTTGATTCAGAAAAATTGCATTGAATAGACTTCATCAGCTCTAGTTTCTGATATAGAAGATGTGCCATCCAGTAGTCTCTGCTCGCCCACAAAAAACTTTGGAACTTTGGTCCCCCCCCCCTGATTTTCAGCCGGCAACTGCACTGGCTTCCTATTGAGTACCGAATTGCCTTCAAGGTGTTGGTTTTGACCTTTAAGGCCTTGTACGGCCTAGGGCCTGCGTACCTGAGGGACCGCCTTACCCCGTATTCTCCCCCGAGATCACTGCGCTCAGATGAACAGAATCTGTTGTTAGTGCCATCAATCCGCTCCTGCCATCTATTAATTAGACAGAGAACTTTTCCGTAGCGGCACCGGTGCTCTGAACGCCCTCCCGGACAGTACCCGAGCCATCTGGAACTGGCCCCCTTCCGAGGGCTGAAAGACTGCCCTTTTTGGCTTAGCCTTTAATTAGGCACACCGGACAAAGAACCATGTCGTATGTCCTCCCATACCCTGTGTGGTGTAGGGTCACATGTCGACATGTTGTGACATGTTGCCCGTTATATCTGCTGTTATCCGCCCCGAGCCTGCTGGGAGGAGCGGAATACAAAAATGAACAATAAATAAATAAATAAATGTGTGTGTGTGTATGTATGTATTCATTTCCTTTTCTTTTTTTAATGCATCTATCTCCTTTTTGTTTCTGTTTCATCCCTCTCTTTCTATTTTATTTTCTATATGCAAAACTTCAACAAACACTATTTTTTAAAAGAAAACTGTATTTGATAAGCCTCAACACTACAAGAGGGCTTCACGAGACTAATTGCTCTCGTTGCATCTTTGTATGAACTGTGAGGCCATGGACCATATTTTAGTTCTTGTGGACCACTGGTGGTCCACAAACCACAGGTTGGGAATCACTGGTGCAGATACATCCTCAGTTAGTACTATAAGGGAAGGGATGTCTGGAGACTGAAGTTGAAATAGCGTGCTCTTAGAAATACAGTCCTCTTCAGTGTTTATTATTGGATTAAATAAAATCTTTCTTCTGCTACTAAAAGTTAAGTTTGAAAACATTGTTGTTAAACTTCATTGCCCACAAGCTTCTCTTTTTAAGACAAATGTTTTGCAATTCTTTACACAACTCATAACTGATGACAGGTGTTTTCTGTTTACTCCTCAGGCCAGGAAGATCCCAATAGCTTGCGGCACAAATACAACTTTATTGCAGATGTGGTAGAGAAGATCGCCCCAGCTGTTGTTCATATTGAATTGTTTCGCAAGTAAGCTAAAGTCCCAAATTTTATAATTTGCCTTGTGACTGTTTGCTTTTTTGTGTACTTCTGTAAAAATATTGCTTTTTCTAAGCACAATATTAAGAATAATGGTTAATTCCAACTAGAACTACGCCTTCCAATGAATAGGGACTTTTATGTCAAGACTTTATTAAATCCCATTGATTCAGTGGGTCTTTTCTAATCAGGACTAGCATTTGACTTTAGACAATAAATAAAGTTGAATGTTGTCATTTTCTTAAGTACTTGCCAAGTGAAAAAAAATTAATGCAGCAATGAATATGTTGTGAAATTAGTGTATATATAGTATTTGAGGATTTAGAAAACCCAACTGTGCCTTCTCAGTGTATATAATAATAATAATAATACATTTTATTTATATTCCACTCTTCTCACCCCGAAGGGGACTCAGAGCGGAATACATCACACATACGGCAGACAATCCCTGCCGGAAGATGTACAGTTACAATACAACACATACAATTTTGAAGGATTTTCTTCTTCTTCTGGCTGTGTCATAGGGTGCGTCATTGCATCACAAGGGGGTGCTGTTGCTTCATCCTCATGACGGAGGGCCTCTGTTCCTCTGTTCCGCATTCCACCTTCCGACAGCCGATCTTATTTATTCAGATGTTGTAATGTTCTTTACTGAAAAGAATCCTCCCCCACTTTAGGCGGTTCCCAGTTCATCTATTCACAGCTGGACTGATTTCGAACTGCTGGGTGAACAGTGGACAGGGCTCACAGCTGGGTGTCCAAGCCAGCTCGGGAATCGAACTTGCAGCTGTTCTACCGCTGTGCTATCTTTTAACATTGTGTTCATATACTTTCCCCCCAAACTTTCTTTCTTCTAGGCTGCCTTTTTCAAAGAGAGAAGTTCCTGTTGCCAGTGGCTCAGGGTTCATCGTTTCTGAAGATGGATTGATAGTTACGAATGCCCATGTGGTTACCAATAAAAACAAAGTAAAAGTGGAACTGAAGAATGGTGTCACATATGAAGCTAAAATTAAAGATGTCGACGAGAAAGCAGATATTGCACTAATAAAAATAGACACTCAGGTGAGTCAGTGATAAGTAATTACAGATGCATTAATTGTCTAATAGTGCTCTGATATTCTTCCAATATAGATTTTCCACTATATAACTGAACGAAGTTGCATTGATTTTATTGATTTTTGAGTTTATTAAAACTCTGTATAAATAATATTCAGGATTTCAGTATGGAGATGAATATAAAACATTTTGACCTTCAATGTGTCCTGCACCCACCTCTGGCAAAGTAAAACAAAAATCTATTTTGTGCTCCTTCTAATGTAAGGTGAGTTTACTTGTATATACATTCCAGAATCCAAAAGGAGTAACTTATGTGGGTCTTTCTTATCTGATAGTTGCACAACTAGGAAAGGAAACAAAGATTTAGTAGAGCAGAAACAAAAATATTTGATACACTAGCATGGGTTTGTTATTGACATGCACACAGTCAGAAAAACTCAATATAGGAAAGTGTCTCGGTGCATTTGAATTACCTTACTCCCAAAGTTTCCTGCTCTTAAGTATATTAACGCTACCCTAAATGCTAATTTACCAGCATTTGAAATTGTATGAGGGATCTCCATGGAAAGTCGAGATTGTCATATCAAAACTGAGATAGGGGGGCTGTGTTTCCCTCCTCCACACACACACCCACACACCCCTGGATTTTAGTCACTTGGAACAGGAATATCATGTATAGTCAGCCCTTCACATTTGCTGAGGTTAGGTGCCCATGAAAGTGAAAAAATAGTGAATGTTGACATTTCTATTTTTTTTTATCTGAGAGAACACCTCTCTTGGATTTTCTAGGTTTTCCAGCATGCCTCTATGGTCCACATTCTCTGGAAGTTGAACATAGAATCATTGGAGGACTGGAAAGGGGTTCTTTCTAGAAATCTCCAGGTCCTCCAGCTTGACAGGAGGAAGTAGACTATAGAGTAGCGGTTCCCAACCTTTGGTCCTCCAGGGGTTTTGGACTTCAGCTCCCACAATGTCTAACAGTTGGTAAAATGCCTGGGATTTCTGGGAGTTGAAATTCAACACAACTGGAATATCAAAGATTGAGAACCACTGCTCTACAGCAATGTATTTCAGTCCCTGAGGCAAGTTCAAGTAAGTCTCTTAACTATATCGTATTCCCTGTATGACATACAGTATTTGACATGGATCCACTTGAACAGCAGCTATTGCTGTTGTGGTAGTGGGGGTTACCATCAAGACACATAGTTGTACGATTTTTTTACTGGAGTAACTTTGTACAACTGGTCAAACATACAGTCATTGCTCCACGTTTGTGGTTTTGACTTTTGAGGATTTCATTATTCACAGATTTGATTTAAACAATCTCTCAGTCCTCCAGTGTGACTCTATAGAAGTGCTTTCCAACCTTTGGTCTTCCAGGTGTGTTGAAAAAACACTTGGGGGACCAAAGGTGGGGCACCACTGTGTGTAGAGGAATCTTCAGTCCACCTGCATGGAAGAACATCAAGCAAATTGTCAACATGACTGGAATATTATTTTTGAGGGATCCTGCCAACTTTCTTAACATAGGGTTACTCTCGGGCAGAAGAGACTTATCTTTTGCATGGAGCTACCTTCTGTTCTTGCCTAGCTAGAAAAGTAGGCTGTTGCTGTGCAGATGTGCCCCAATTGACTGACAGCATGTACTTGGAAGCAGAATGCTCTATTACAACATAACTCAGTCTTCTAGGACTACATCTTCTGACATGTGCTTGATATTTGTCCCAAAATGTGGTGAGAATAATGTTTGTTTATGCCCTGGATTCCTCTCTGGTTTTCATGTGGTGAGCTTGCTTTGCCACTGTTTTCATGTCATTTTAGAGACTTCCTTTAATGACTCAGGTGTGCATGTTGTTTTATATAGTTTGGCATATTTAAAAAGAAAAGCACCAAGTAATTTTCAATCACAAAGTGTTTGGAGAAGTGGGAACACAGGCACACTTTCCCACCTTTGAGGTCAACTGATTTATTTAAAATGTGGCTTCATGAATCACAATCCATTTTTCAGATGCACTGGTAGTATATACTAGGCATGGTTTCGAACCCAAAAATCGCGATTCTACCAAATCAAATGGGGATTTTTTTTGATTCGTAAAAGAAAGACTTACAAAAAAATTTCCCAAAAGTTCTAAAATGTAACTTAATTACTAATAAAATTTGTTAGTAGTTCGTATGCCAGCGCATGCGCATTCAGATGGTTTTGGCCTACAACTCCCAGAAATCCTAACAGCTGGTAAATTGGCTGGGATTTCTGGGAGTTGTAGTCCAAAACTTGAATAAATCACACTGAATTCTAGATGGGACTCTCCAAATAGGAAGGAGGGAGGGAGGGAGGGAGGGAGGGGGTATTCTATTCTTGGAAGCAGCAAAAAAAAAGGAGGAGGAGCCCCCCCCTCGCTCCTCGCTGCCTCTCTCTCACCCCAATCCTGAGGGAGCGAGGGCCCAAGTTTGCCCAGGCTGAGAGGAAAAGGAAGAGGCCTGAGGCTGTGAGGAATGGTGGGAGTTGAAGTCCAAAACACCTGGAGGGCTGAAGTTGGCCCCTCATGAAGCCTCTTCAAGGCTTTAGATCCTGGCAGGCAGAAGGGGCAGGGAGAGCCGTCCACTCCTCCTGCCCTGCCAGGATCTAAAGCATCAAAGAGTATTGGGGTGAGAAACCAACCTAATGTATAATAGAATGAATGCTACTGTAAGTGCCTAATATTATAAGTAATCCAACTGGTCATATACCTACATTCCATGCACATGCAATAATACAGCAGTAATAACAATGGGTATAAGAAGAGGTAAAATTCAAACCGAAGTATTCTGACTGTGGTCCCTCCTCAAGCGGTGCAAACTGCAAAAGGCTCTTCTCTCTGAGCCCGGGAAAAGGCAAAACCCCGGGCACAGCGTTTGCTGCCTGGGTGCACACACATACATATTCTTTGGGGGGGGGGATTTGCTGCAGAATCTTCTCTATGAGCCCGGGATTCTGCAGCAAATCCCCCCAAAGAATATGTATGTGTGTGCACCCAGGCAGCAAATGCTGTGCCCGGGTTTTTGCGTTTTCCCGGCTCAGAGAGAAGAGCCTTTGCAGTTTGCACCCTTGAGGAGGGACCACAGTCAGAATACTCGGTTTGAATTTTACTTCTTATACCCATTGTTATTACTGCTGTATTATTGCATGTGCATGGAATGTAGGTATATGACCAGTTGGATTACTTATAATATTAGGCACTTACAGTAGCATTCATTCTATTATACATTAGGTTGGTTTCTCACCCCAATACTCTTTGATGCTTTAGATCCTGGCAGGCCGGAGAGGCCAGGACGCCAGGAAAAAATGTAAACAGCGAGGTTTCCTCCGACGTAAATCCACACCGCAGGGCACTTCTCCCAAAGGGCCCTCCTTTGCAGATTTACTTCTGAGTAAACCTCTGTTTACATTTTTGCTGGCTTCCAGCTGAAAGAAGGAGCGACTTTAGGGCTTGCCTTGCCATAATACTTATTGGCAAGGGAGGCGGGAGGGTGGTGAGAGAGAAGGAGGGTGCCCCCCCCTTACGACCTAATAACGACACTTAAGAAAATCCTGGCCCCCGAAGTTCTATAAAGAAAGTCAACTTCCTGGTTGGCATTCCAGGTGCGGAAATACTCAAAAGTAGCATTTCTTACGAATTTCTTACGAATCTTTTCATTTTCATAACTTTTTTCTCATGCCTAGTATATACAGTATTCATATCTCAGGTACAAATGTACAGCTACATAGTTGCTTGGATGAGATTAGAATGAAATGGGACAATTTTCATAATGGCCACAAACCTCCAAAGATCTTGACATAAACATTGTTGCAGGTTGGTAGCTGCTGCTGGGTCATTTATCTTGAGCATAAAAGCAGTAATTTCAAGAATGTTGGCTGTGTTGAAAACAGTCTGTTCTTTTTTTTAAAAAAAAATCTTTATTTGGTTTCAAAATACACAATAAAATAGGAAGTATAATAGCATAAAGGAATAGTAAGTACAGGAATAATAGGGTCAAGAAGCGGGGAATAAGAAGCAAAAAGGATACATACAGAATGTACGTAGAAAAGTGCTATTAAGTGACTTAGCAATAAAAAGTGCTCATAGAATTTTTCGGAGTATCGGTGACTTTTCCTTCTTATTGATCTTATGATATTGAATATTTGTATTCTTGCGCTATCTTCTCTAATTTCCCGACTGATTTTCTTATTTAACCTAAAGTAGGGAAACACATTATTGGGGGGGAGGAGGGTAACAGAAGTAGAGACAATGGGAAAACTATATCCTTAATACATCTATTGGGAGAATAAAACATCCTCTTTTGTCTTATAAAGTTTAAATCTATGTTGCATTCTCTTTTGCAATATTCTTGCAGTAGGGACCAGTATCTTTAATATACCTATAATATAAAAGGGAAGGAAGCTACACAAGAGGCAAGGAAAAGAACGAGGCTGGATCTACACTGCCCTATTTTACAGGATCTGATTCCACTCCAGATAATATGCTTTGTACTGGATTATATGAGTCTACACTGGCAGACAAACTGGGATAAGCAGATAATCTGGGATTGGATTGGATTCTGGGATATAGGGAGTGTAGCTCCAACCTTAGTCAGGTATTGTTTCAAGCTTACTGTTGCAGTTGGCAAGATCTCATCAATTTCTAACACTAAGTCAGTGTTTCCCAACCACTGTGACGTGGCACAGTAGTGTGCCATGATGAACCTCCTGCTGTGCTGTGAGAAAAGTTCTCTGCCCCCCTTCCTTCCCCCCTCCTGCCGAACTCCTGCTGCTTGGGGGAGGAGGAGGAAGGGCCGGGCAGCGGTGAAGAAAAAGGAGGGCCCGGGGCGCCGCCTCCTTCAGCCGTTTCCCCAGCCAGCCTCCAATCTGCCATGACTCCCACCATGACTCTCGCCCCTCGCTCACTGAAGCCGCGTGGAGGAGGAAGCCGGGGGAGGGGGCGGGGCATGGCACGGCCTTGCTCCGCCCCTCCCCTGGCTTCTGCTCTCCCATAGCTTCTCCAGCCTTGAGGGGACAGTGCCAAGCCAGCATTGTGCTGGCTCTGCCACCGCTGGCTTGGCATTGCCCCCTCAAGGCTGGAGAAGCTGTGGGAGAGCTGAAGCCGGGGGGGAGGGGGCGGGCATGGCATGGCCTGGCTCCTCTCCCTCCCCCGGCTTTGGCATTCCTAGCAGTTGCTCCCAGCAGGCCACCATCCCCCAGCCGTTCTTTACTGTGTTAGAGTGTCATTTTGGTTGGTGGTGTGCCCCCGGATTTTTTTAAATGTTAAAAGTGTGCCGCGGCTCAAAAAAGGTTGGGAAACACTACACTAAGTAGTTTCTCAGCCCTCTATTGACAGTGTAGTTAGTGTGAGGATTGAATCAAACAATATGTACAGTCACGTCTTCTGGTTCCTTCCTTCATTTTTGCGGTCTCTTTTGACAAATGTAGGGTGTACTGAGTCAGAATGCCACAATTTGAAAAGCCACAAAAGGATGAAACCGATTACCCAGCTGCATGCAGAAGCACGTGCCTAGGCTCTCAGAGGTTCACAATCAATGTTTTTAGTTCATTAGTACAGATGGACAGGATGCTTCTGGTATGATTTAAACAATTAACAGGGTCAAGTGTAGCCAGTATTTATGTGTGACCCCCAATGTGACAGACACACATTCACAGCAGCTCCAACACGCAAACTAGAAGTATTTCAAAGCATCATTATTTAATGTGGATTATTTATCCTGTTTGACAAAAATGCTGGTTAAAAGCTGTCTGTCTTTTTTGGTGACATGGTATTTCCCTTATTCTTACTGCAATCACCCAACCCCCTCCCCTAGGTTGGAAACCCAGCCTCCCATACTGGGCTGGGGGACAATTGGGGAAACACTGTTGTGTCTCCATAGACAGATATGAAATGATGACATAATCTGCTGAGACCTCTCTCATATGGATAACGTTTATCTAAACTAGGCATGGGCAAACTTTTTTACATTGCGGGCCTGGACAGGAGAGCCAGGCCAGGAGGGAGAGGGGCTGGGGACACCCTGGGTGGGGAGGGCCTTGGAAAGGACAGGGCCAGGAGGAGGCAGGACAGGGCCTGGGTATTCCTCAGGTTGTTCTCCCAGCATAACGATGGGGCTGCTCCTCCCATCCTTATGCTGGGATGGGACATGCCCTGATCCTCCTTCCCATCCTTCTCCCCCGATCCTCGAGCTGTCCTCATGGCATTATGCTGAAAGTGAGGGAAAGACAGGCAGTGGCAGAGTGTGCTCCAGAGGACTTTCAGCCACCACGTGCCTTCCTCAAGCCATCCTCCCAGCATGGGGCCACTCGCACCATCTTTATTTCGGGAGGATGAGACACACAGTGGCTGAGAAAGTGCTCCAGAGGGCTCTCAGCAGCTACGTGTCTTGCTCCCCCATGTTTTTGGCATAAGAATGCGGTGGACCACCATGTCCTTATGCCAAGATGACAGGGAAAATGAGGAGGGCTTGAGGTAAGTGCCCAAGGGATTGCATTCATCCCCCCGGGCCTTACTTTGCCCTTGCCTGATCTAAACCCTTGTACAAATCGAGGACAGTTTTTTTAGGGGGGGATTAAAGATTTTTATATGACCTGTGGATAAATCAAGGGTCATTGCCCAGAGAGGGGAAAGAGCCAGCACCATCTGAAGGAGGCAGCTGCCCACAATTCCATCCAATCAGAAGAGGTGCCGTGATGAGGGGAGTAGAGGGAGTTGATGGGACTTTTACCTTCTCCTGGGATAGACTAGGTGCTTGTCTTTCATTATTCTATCAAGAAGGGGGTGTTTTGATAACAGTTTGGGCATAGTACTCACATTGACTTTTGAACAAGTCAACTGAAATCTTTTCCGTTGCCTTAAAAAAACGAACAAACTAAAATTGGTAGGTTTATGCATGATTATACAGGATAAACATTTCATGCCTGGGTATAGGGACATAGCCAGATGCTTTTCTGGTACTCATGCTCAAGGTCCACAGCATTCGCCATGAGGAGTGTGCGGCTCAGCAGTAAATCTGGGGGTCAGCCCATTTGGAACTATTATGCTATACCTATGAAGACTGCCCAGAAGCTGCAATTAGTCCAGCATTCAGCAGCCAGATTACTAACGGGAGCGGGGCACAGGGAGCGCACAACTCCCTTGTTGTGCCAGCTCCACTGGCTGCCAATTAGTTTCCGAGCTCAATTCAAAGTGCTGGTGTTGACCTACAAAACCCTATACGGTTCCGGTCCAGTTTACGTATTCTCCCCTATGAACCATCAAGAGTGTTAACATTGTCTGGAGAGGCCCTGCTCTCGGTCCCACCATTTTCACGGGAGCCTTTTCTGTGGTGCCCCCCCCCCCGGCGGTGGAATTCCCTCCCAAATGAGATCAGATCCGCCCCCTCCCTCCTGACTTTTAGGAAGCGGGTGAAAACGTGGCTGTGCAATGAGGCCTTCACAGAATGAAGGAAGAGATCGTGAATCGACTAAAGTTACTAACCACTAGATACGGACCGAATATACGGATTGAGTTGGACTCAATTTTACTTTGGCAAAAGGCTTTTAAAATGTATTTATTGTATTTCTAGTGGATAATTTTTATTGTAAATTTATGATGTTTAGATTTTAAATGTTGACATTGAATAGTTACTGTTTGCCGGTCTGAGTCTCTCTCTGGAGGTGAGAAGGCCGGGGTATAAAAGTTTTAAATAAATAAATAAATATGCTGAGCCATTTGGCTATGGTAAGATTACTGACAAAGTAGGTTTAGAGAATAACAACAACAACAACTACTACTATTTATATACTGCCCTATCTCCCCAAAGGGACTCAGGGCGGTTTATAGGCAAAAGTATCAAAGTGACGAATGTTCATTGCCAAAACGAACAAACGGCAAACAACAATAAAACAACTGGAGCCACAGCAGCCTCAAGACATGGAGGAGCTATCAAACATTATGCATTATGATTATCATGGTTCCTTGTTTTGGTTCCTCCTTCTGATAAATACATAGTATTTACTCATTTCAATTCATGTGCGTGTTGTGATCCGGGGAATTTTAGGATATTATTTTTTGACTTCTCACAGCCACATATATAAAAGGGAAGTTCCTGCTTTTCTCCACAGTGCTGTTGACACCAACTTATTTTGCACACAGTCTGGATTCAGTGGGCTTCTGTCTTTGAAATTTAAAAAAATTGGAGTAGAAGAAACATTTCCAAGCTCTGTTTCTAACTCTGTAGGAAATACAAAACCAGATATTTTACTGACTATGGTGGAAACTGCTGCGAGTTTCATCTTTTGGCAAAGATGAACAGAGGAAGTATGCAGTAGCCGAGTCCAGCAATTTCCTTTTAAGCATTGCTTCCTGGATTGTTTTATGTATTGTTTCTGGAAAGAGTAAAATAATACACTGTAGGAAATATTCTTATTCAGTCCTTTTTTCAGTTTATGCAATATGAACTCAGCGTAGACTTAGAATATTTTAGCTGACTAGAATATTTAATTCCCTTTAAATTACTGCTGAATATATCCTTCCCACCATTTTGTTTCTGAAACCGAAGCAAAGCATTTCTTCCTTTGGCTAGATAAGAGGACTATCATGGGATATGGCATGTCTGTGGTTGAAAAAAATGCACAGCGTTTTGCTCTTAAGATTGGACTCTGCTGACATTTCTAAAATCGTCCTCTTCCTGCATTCCCATGCACACAATTTTCCTTTAAGTGATGTTCTCCTGGCTTGGGACAGCCTGCTTTTTTAAACAGGAAAAGAAATTAAGCATTAAATTGCAGGCACCAGTAGAACGAACTGGTTTCCACCACTTAATCCACTTTCCATGGAAAAGTATTCAGTGTATATGAAAAACAGACCGCTGAAGACTTCCCTTTACTTTTTCCATAAGATTGTGCTGACAAAACCTACAGGAAGGTACATGGTGAATTGGATAATTTGAATTAGAGATCTTGGAGAATGAATTTTATTTAATTATTATTACTCCTTCTTTTTTCCCTTTTTTTGTTATTGAGTAGGGGAGGAAAAGTTATTTTTAGGAAAAGCAACTCCTTATCATGCCCGGATTACCCATAAGGCCAACGAGGCCATGGCCTAGGGGTGCAAGCCAAGGGGGGGGGCACAGATCACAGACCAAAAAACCCCCTGGTCTGCGCCCTTTCTCATGCCTCTCCTCCTCCTTCTCAGTCTCTGCTCCGTCCCCTGCTCTTTTCTCGCTTTCTCGCTCTCTCTCTCTCTCTCTTTCTCTCAGGTGCTCTCTCTCTCTCTGCTCCGCTCTCTCTTCCCCTTTCCGTTTCTGCACTCTCCCCAAGCCTCCCGACTCCCAAGGAGACCTTCAGAGCACAGTGGAGCTTTCCAGCCGGTGGGAATGGGGACCTTGGAGGTGGCGGGAGGTTGGCTTAAATGGGGCGTAATTCCAAACTGTGGCCTAGGGCGCAAAAAAATTGGTTAATCCGGGCCTGCTCCTTATAATGATTCAGATGCTTAATTCATTCAGTTATCTGCCATAATTAGTGGTGGCATCATATTGCCAGGTCTAAATAATTTCTCATTGCCACAAATGAACCCTGAAACTACCCATGACTAGAGGCATGTACATTAAATGTGATCTCACAGTAGAATAACTAGCAGTGAAAATGACAAATGCATTTTCACCTTGTAAGAGAGTGATCTTATGAAGAGTACTGATGAAAAGTGACTATTCTAGAATTCTTTCAGAAGGCTTATAACTGGTGTGTGACCCAGGATGAACCCAATATATGTTTTTGCATAACGTCAAAGAAATAACTTTTTTTTCTCTGTATTCTCCAGAACACATGTTTGTCAATGTAATTAATATTTTAGATAATATAATAATAAAAAAACTTTATTTATAACCCGCATCCACCTCCCCAAAGGGAACTCGGAGCGGCTTACATGGGGCCATGCCCGAACAACAAATCACAAAAAATATCAAAAACATCAGAAAATAATAACACAATAAAAGCAATAAACACAATAATAATACATCTTTGAAAACACAACAACATAGGCAAATCTAAAACAGAAACGACAGGGCGAGCCACATGTACATATAAAATGTTTAAAAACCCGGGGGAGATAACTGGAGCAATGTCAAAACATAAAGGATCACATAGGGGGAAGAGGTCTCGACAAAAACGGGGGCATTTGGGGAGTCTGATCTCCAAAGGCCTGGTGGAAAAACCAGGTTTTCAGTTGTTTTTTTTAAAGGATTCCAGTGAGGGGGTGTAATGATGTTGATTATTTGTGTGTAAATGCTGTGTGACATGTGTTAAAATGTATGTTGTTTTGAATGTTCTATGGTTTGTTTCTGTGGGTGAAACAGAAGGGAGGCATGGCAGAAGCTTAGAAGAGCTGTCGCCATGGCAACCAGGGCTAGAGGCTAGTAGAATGTTCAGGTTTGAATTCTACAGTTGGAAGAGAGCGGGAAGCCAACTGCCAAATGAGAGGGGGAGGAGTTATGTTCTAGTTGAGAGTGTCCTAAGGACTGAAAGAGAACGGTCCAGTGTTAGTGTGTGTCTTAAGGTCTGCTAGTGAGCAGTCCAGTTAAAGGGTATAGAGACCCTAGTTAAAGTTGCAGGGGTTTATAGAGGTTTAGTGGAAACCCTATAATAGGTCCCCATTGTGTTATGTAACAGAAAAGTTGTGCCTCTAAGGAAGTTTGAAACCAACCAAGATTGTACCCATTTGTGTCAAAATAAATTGTTTGCATCTTAAAAGGAAAACACCTCTCCTGATTCTTTTATTGGTGGTGGCCCTCAAAGTCAGTGGTCAGCCGGATAAATGGTGGCAGCGTGGTCAAGTGGTCACTGAGAAGTTTTAAAACTCCAGTCAGTTAAATGGTGAAGGGGTGAGACAGTACCCTGCCAATAAACGTGAAGTTGCTGAGGTAACTTCGAGGTTTCCTTGGATTGGAGGTCAGCAGTGTGGACATAGAAAGATTGTCCAGTCTGAGGCCGGTCAAGAAGTGGAGTGGTCACATATTGAGGGCAGCGGTGGGATCTTTAAGAGAGGGTCCACCCTGTCCAGCCGGTTGATTTGAACGTAGCTTCACCGCAGGGGGCATTCCTAATCTCTCCCGGGAGGGAATTCCAAAGTCGGGGGGCCACATAGGAGAAGGCTTTCTCCATAGTGCTCACAAGCCGGGTCTGTGAGACTGGCAGGGGTGAAAGGAGGGCCTCCCCTGAGGAGCGAAGGGCTCGGGCTGGTTCGTGGGAGGAGAGCCGGTCACGAAGGTAGGCAGGTCCCAAACCGTTTAGGGCTTTATAATATGCATCTTTAGTTCAAATTGGGCAATAAAAATATTTTCCAGAGATGAAGTTCAGGTTCAGATAAATAGCTGAAGAACACTAGTACCTGTTTACTTTTGGGGGATCTTTTTAAGCATTCCCTTTATGTTCCTGCTATATAGCTTTCCTTTCTCCCCACAAAATTTTCAAAAAACACTGTCAGGCGTTAGATAGCTCAGTACACATACTATGCTGCATTTTTTGGACAGTAATGAGAACAGTAAGGGATAGGACAGCAGGAAAATGACTAAGTATTTTCTTTTTGAGTGTAAAAAATATTTATCGCAAAGCAGTGTTAAACTGGGAAAATGGTATTTACAGCCTGTGTAAAATGTATAATAACAGAACTGAAAAACTGAGTTACTAGTATGGATCTTGATGCTTATATTTTTTTACAGGATAATTGTGCACTGTGTGTGCTTCAGGATTGAGGTTTTTCCCCCCCACAGTCATTGTTTGGTTTAGTTCATGGAAATATATGAAAAGTCTAAACTCTATTATTTTCAATTTGCATTCCTCTTATTTATTTTTTCCATTGTTTTTACCAAGTGTTCTCTTACGTGCCAAAATCTGCTAAGGAGAAGAAATAAAATAACTGCGCAGTACCCTTTAATTGTCAGAACCCTTTGAGTACTGTTGCAGTTTGATTTCTTTTCATAGTCACTCTCATTCCCTCCCATTAAGTGTAAGAAATATTTTCATCCACTCGAGTGCCTACAACTTAATTTTTCATGGGTTTATAACTTTATAAGTCCAGGTTCTGCATTGCATAGGTCTCCACCAGCATATATAGAAGAGATGGCAAATGTTCCAGTTGCTTCCCTTTGTATATATCAGCAACTGGTGAAGAACTGCTGGGTATGGATCCACCCCCTTAGCCTCTGATCGGCTCAGGTCTAAGGCCATGCCTGCTATTGTTCCAGTTGTTCTTGAACACAAAGTCCCAACTTATGGCTGCTCTTTCCTCAGAACTCAAGAGGAGATATAGAGCAAGTCTAGGAGCACCATTGCAATCAGCCAATGGCTGCAGGAATAAGGTTATATACAGCAATGTTTCCCAACCAGTGTGCCATGGCACACTAGTGTGCCGTGGCACACTAGTGTGCCGTGAGAGATCATCAGGTGTGCCGTGGGAAATTACAGTGTAGAGCAGGCATGGGCAAACTTGGGCCCTCCGGGTGTTTTGGACTTCAACTCCCACAATTCCTAGGCTACCAAGGGCTACCTGGCCAGGCTGCGGTTCCTCCTGCCCTTGGTGCGCAGAGGGAGGGAAGGAAGGGAAGGAGAGAGAGAGGAGGGAGGGAGGAAAGTTCTGGATGTCGAGGGCTCTCCCTGACTGCAGCCAGGCTGGCTGGCATTGCTGCTTCAGCCAGGAAAGCCTCATTTCCGCTGCCTGAAGTCTAGCCCCTCCGTGCCGGGGAAGGGGAGCAACCCCTCATCTCCTGGCCTCTCCTGGCTGGGCTCTGGGTTCGCTGCAGAGCAGAGCAGAGGCTGGGATGTGCAGCTCCACAGCCTAGCTTGGTTCCTTTCTGATCTGGCCCCAAGGTGACAGCAGGGAAGCCGAAGGGACACGGGGGGGGGGAAGCACTTCTGGGGGGGCTGAACCCCTTTAGGAAGGAGAGCTGGGGGTGGTGACGACTGCGGGCCTCCACCGCAATTTGTTCCGAGGCTCGGAGCCACCCCGTGTGCTCAATTCCTATTTGTCCTGCTCAGCTGAGCCCGCGTGTGCACCGGCCACTCAGCGGAGCCCTCTCCTGCAGGATGGTGGTGGGCCTCCTTAGCGTGGGCCTCCCGGGGGACAGGGGGAGGGAGGGGGTTTGGCAGAAGCAGCGACGTCACGAGGGGGGAGGGTGACAGTTAGTAAAATGACTGTTTTACTAGTCATTTTTGAGTGTCATTTTGTGTCATTTTGGTTCGTGGTGTGCCTCCTGAGGGATTTTGTAAATGTAAAAAATGTGCCGCGGCTCAAAAAACGTTGAAAATCACTGATATACAGCATTTTCTTGGTTGTTATAGTTTCCTGGGTTGGTGGCTATTTGGAAGGAGGTATTGGATATCTCCTTCTACAAGGTCTGAGTAAGTGCAGATAAGGACACAACTTCCAGCCAATATGTGCAAACCTGAACAGTAAGTAAGCCGAAACATTGACTAAAATGATTTAAACCACAAATAGTTATTTAAAATTTCCCATTTTTTTCTGTAAGAGTAAACTCTACCAAAAAGGAGGGGGGAAAGCCCAACAAAACATGAACACGGGTCACATCCTGTGATTACACTGTAGCTGATTGAAAGCCAAAATGAATGGAACTGAGCAGACCTCCCACATGGAGACTGCTACGGAAGAAAGCCGTAAGCATAGATTCGGGATTCTAGAAGCCAAGACGTCCTCCTAGGCTGTTACTATGAATGTTAGTAATAATTTGGGTGGAAAACGGTACTGCCTTGACTCTTTCTCTGAGAGTTGAGTGTTTGAACATAGCCGTCTTTCCAGAATTCACCTGGTAATCTAAATGTCCCAGACATAGATAAGGTTAGAAGAAAAACCTTTCTTTTGGCTTTAGAAGTTCCAAGCAAAATTGCACCTTGGGATACTGTCAGAAATATTTGTGAAAAATGTTGGATTCCTTTGAAGAGGGCTAGGTGGGAAATTCAACCTAAGCTTGTCCTTTGGTTCAGCTGTGAAGAAGCTTTCTGCTTTTGTGACTGAACCGAGCAAAGTTCAGATCCCATAAAATATGATTTACTGAAAAAAATACATGATACCTAGGTTCAGTTTGATTTAACCATCATTTGGGGTGCAGATAGAATGCTAGACTGTGATTTGTCAAAAATTGAGGCTTTTAAGCAGACCTGGGCATCCTACAGCCCGCGGGCCGGATGCTGCCTGCCGGCCGATTCTGACCGGCCCGGGGAGAAGGGTGTGGGGGGGGGGCAAGAGGAAGGGGTGCCTCGGCCGCCATCCCATCGCGGGCTGTGGGGCCTGAGTCTGCAGACAGCCCGCCGCTCTGGAGAACGATCGGAGGAGCAGCGGCTTTGGAGTGCCTGCCATCCCGGGAGGCGATCCAGGCCTGCAGCGGAGCAGTCGGCGACCTGCGGCAGCTGATCGCCCTGGCGACCCGGAAGACTTGATCGTCTTCCGGGTTGCCAGGGCGATCAGCCACCTCAGGTCCCCGACTGCTCCCGCTGCATGCCTGGATTGCTTCCTGGGATGGCAGGCACTCCAAGGCCAGGATGGCAGGCATTCCATGGCAGGGCGATCAGCTGGGGAACGGCTGGGAGCGAGAGCGGCCGGAGGCCTGCAGCCTCCGATCGTCTGCTGTCCTGCTCTGCGGCGGCGGCTGGGTCCGCTTTGTCATCCTCCATCCATCCATTGGGCCATTCCATCTTGGGATCCTTCCTCTCTTGAGGATGTCAGCCTCTATCTTGATTCGCACCTTGTCTTCTTGAATTTCATTTCATTTTAGTGGTTTTTATTATTCTGTTATAATAATTTTATAATAATATAATAAATAATATAATATAATGTTATATTATATTATAATTTCAATATATTATAATGTCTATATATATACTATAATATAGTAATTATGATAATACAAATAGTATATGAATATTTCTTGATATATTAATATGTTAATATTAATAATGTGTAATATATAGTAAATATAGTAAGTAAATAAATAAATTATGTAGATTAGAATGTAGTTCAGCCTTTAGGTGCGGCCCTCCATAATATTTTTTTGGCTCTCGTGTGGCCCCTTGGAAAAAATAATTGCCCACCCCTGCTTTTAAGTCTCATAGTCTGTCCTTGGGAGGCTTGCGTAGTTTCATCCCTATGTTGATCACCCTTGACATGCACAAGGTTTCTTACAAATTCAAAGAACTAGTAAGGTTCACTTCCTTGCTTGTTTGCTACCTACCAGTTTGCTTGCTTGCAGTCTGTGAATGGAAATATATCTGTCTGACTTTCTTTTTTTCTGTCTTTCTGCAATGTGATCTAGTATATGGTTAATACGCTCAAGCATCTCGGTAATTCTGTGCCAGGAAATCGAATTTCCTACTCACCTCTCCACCCTCAATTCACTGCTTAGTTTTACTTTGATGTACTTTGAGGGAGGTCTGTCTCCAAATGTTTTTTTGGAAAATAACTAGCAACTATTACCGCAATTTGAAAATAATGACAAGAAAAATTATATTGTGTTCTTTTTTTGAAATCTGTGTGTATTAGATCTCTTAAAACCACTGTGAAGTAAACATATGAGACGAAGCTTTCTGAGGTCAGGTTATATCTTTTATAGTCAGAATCATTTCCACATGTTTCAAAAGAGGCATCTCTGAAATTCAGCCGGTTTTTAATTTTTTTAAACTGTTGGCTAGTAGCAGAGTTATGAATAAACACACAGAGTTTGCTTTGCTGCTTTCCAAAGGCTGTGTAAACAAGGAAAAAAGTCAAATTCCCTCTGGCCACACAAATTCAGTAACCACAGTGTTAACAGAGGGCAAGAAAACCACATGAACTGATCTGACAACTAGAAAGGAAGATAGAAATTGGAAGGGCAAAAGTTCGCATTTACTTTTGAGGACTAAAAGGGGGAGACCTGAAGCACTGCATTGATAGAAACAAATCAGCTGAGGACATGTACATGGAAGCAAATAACCTCCCTACAATTTCTGTGGAGAAGCTAGGGCCAGTCCAAGGACCCTTCCACACAGCCATGTAACCCAGAATATCAAGGCAGAAAATCCCACTATATCTGCTTTGAACTGGGTTATCCGAGTCCACACTGCCATATATTCCAGTTCAATGCCTAAAATGTGGGATTTCATGCGGAAGGGGCCCAAGAGTGGAGATAAATTTTTCACGATACCCAAGCACATAATTTGATTCTCTTTTCCAGTTATTGGTCATGCTGTTGATGTTCTATACCAGCGGTTCCCAAACTTTTTTGGCCTACCGCCCCCTTTCCAGAATTTTTTTTACTCACCACCTCCTTAGAAATTATTTTTTAAAAAATTTAATAGCAATTAAACAGAAAGATATATGTATTAATGCACCGGGATTGTGGCGCAGCTGGCTGGGTATCAGCTGCATAAGATCTCTACTGACTGAAAGGTCATGAGTTTGAGGCCTGCCCGGGTCGAGATGGGCTCTCAACCTATTGTGTAGCCTGTTGTCGACCTTTGCAACCTGAAAGACAGTTGCATCTGTCAAGTAGGAAATTAAGGTACCACTTAGTAGGAAGGCTAGATTTAAGTGATTTACAAGGCCATAAAAAGGAAGCACGCTGAGGAATGAAGGAGTGTGACAGCTCCTCTGGTGGCCAGATGTTAAATTGCCTCTGTCTGTCTTGTGTGTTTGTGTGTCTAATGTAATGTGTACATTGTAATCCGCCTTGAGTCCTCTGCGGGGTGAGAAGGGCGGAATAGAAATGAAATGAATAAATAAATAAATAAATGCAGTGGTTCTCAACCTTTCTAATGCCATGACCACTAAATAAGGTTCCTCATGTTGTGGTGACCCCAACCATATTTTTGTTGCTACTTCATAAATAATTTTGCTACTCTTACGAATTCTAATCCAAATATCTAATATGCAGGTCAAAGCGAAGGGGGTGGGGCCAAAGAACAGGGTCGCACGACCCCTCCTAAATGGCCTATCGTTCACCACCCCCTTAAAGGGGTTCACCTCACCCCAAATTCCCCTGAGCCTCCCACCTCCCCCTTGGATCACCTCACCGTTCACCAGGGGGTGGTACCACCCACTTTGAGAATCAGTGTTCTATACCATTCATGCATACAATCTTGATAAAAATGTTGGGTTTCCAAAGGCTTCTGGGAGATTGCTTCTAGTGTGTCTAGGAAGGACAAGTCCATACCATTTGGAAGAATGGAGCAACAGACTGAGGTGGTTTCACAACCATTCTTCTTGAGTCTCTTGGTCATTTCCACCCTGTAGGACAAAGTTGTTTGTGTTGTACATTTTGTCCTTCATCCCACCTCGGAAGCAGCCTTCTGCCCTCAAAGAAGATGGATAATAGTTTTATTGATTGTGTTGTATTAAGATTCAATTTCTAGTCCAATTTGTTTCTGAGCATAGGATGAGAAGGGAACCATGATTTCTTAGGTCCTAAAATGGCTTGGGTCAGCTGTGTATACTGAATGTTAGTTCAGGGCTGAAGTGTTTTATTTTGTCCCCTATTTCGAACTTCCACCCAAGATAAAAAGTAATTACCGTATATACTGAGTATAAGCCGACCCGAATATAAGCCGATGCACCTAATTTTACCACAAAAACGTGGAAAACTTATTGACTCGAGTATCAGCTGAGGGTGGAAAATGCAGCAGCTACTGGTAAATTTCAAATAAAAATAGATACCAATAAAATTACATTAATTGAAGCATCAGAAGGTTAAATGTTTTTGAATATTTACATAAAACTGTAATTTAAGACAAGACTTTCCAACTCTGATCAAACCATTATTCTAATAATCTTCAATGTAAATGTGCTTACATATCCTTCCAATAATCACCATAGTTTATTTTAACTATATGTTTTGGGGAAAATGCTGTGTATATATGAATAAGGAAAAGTGGGAAAGACTGGCACTGAGAGAGGAGAGGAAGATGCGCACTGGACCAAGAGAGGAGGAGAGGAAGGTGCACGCTGCGTGAGAAAAGAGGAAAGGAAGGTGCGTACTGCATGGGAGAGCAGAAGAAGGAGAGCTGGGTTGCTGTGCTGAGAGGTGAGGGTCCTGGCAGGAAGGTGTGGGGCTGAAAGAAGCCCTTCTTTCAGCCCCACACCTTCCCTCCAGAACCCTCACCTGGGTATAAGCCGAGGGGGTCTTTCAGCCTAAAAAAGAACTGAAAACTAGGCTTATACTTGACTATAGACCAGGGGTGGGCAACCTACAGCCCATGGGCTGGATCCGGCCCGGCAGCCGATTCTGTCCGGCCCAGGCAGAAGGGCGTTGGGGGCGGGGCCAAGAAGAAGGGGTGCCGCTGCTGCCATTCCATTTCGGCGGCTTTGGAGTGCCTGACATCCCTTTGGAGCGCCGGCTTTGGAGTGCCTGGCGATCTGGACCTGCCGCGGGAGCACTCATTGACCTGCGGGGCTGATCGCCCTGGCGAACCGGAAGACTTGATCGTCTTCCGGGTCGCAGATCGAATAAACCGCCTCAGATCGCCGACTGCTCCCCCTTCAGGCCCAGGGATAGCAGGCACGCCATAGCAGGGCGATCAGCTGGGGAATGGCTGGGTGCAAGAGTGGGCGGAGTCCTGCAGCCTCCGATCGCCTGCTGCTCTGCTCTGCTCTCCTTCGCTGCTGCGGCGGCTCGGTCCGCTTTGCCATCCTCTGGGCTGGATCCATTGGGCCATTCCATCTTGGTTCGCACCTTGTCTCCTTGAATTTAATTTAATTTAATTTTGGTGGTTTTTATTATTATTTTATAATAATTTTATTATAATAATATAATAAATAATCTATATATATATTTTTGTTAAGTCCGTTTGATGTCGTATATAGACAACAAAACTATGGCTCCCAGAACCACCAAACTTGACAACCGACTGGACCATTACACTAGGTACATACAACGCCAAAAACACCGGACCTATATACCTCCCAACACCCCAAAAAACGATCCCCAAAAAACTGCCAACGGAACTCCCACCTCAGCCTCTCCACTGCCAGCGCGAACGTTTAGAACGTTTAGGGCCAAGGGAGGGAGGGGGTCAGGCCGGGAGGAGGAGCAACCTCCCTTGCTCCTCCTTAGCCCCTCCTCCTCAGCAGCTCCTCCTCTTTCCCCCCGCCGCCGCTCGGATCGCGAACGGCGGGGACAAAGACGGAAGGAGCGGCTAAGGAGGAGCAAAGGACCCCCCTCCTCCTCAGCTACTCCTCCTTCCCGCTGCCACAGCTGCCGCTAGGATCGGGGGGGGGGGGCTCCTTCAAGCAGTCTACACGCAAAACACTCGCCCCATACACGCATGCCACCCGCACACCAAAACAAACATTCATCACAAATTTCCTTACCTTCCACAGCAAACATCCCTCCAACGCTGACCCGATGCAATCTTTCCTCAAACCATTCAGTACTACATCTCCCAGTATCCACTGCGGCAGTACACGGCCCCTCCCTCCCACCAACACTCCCCAAAAACACAGCCACCTTACAGGCCTCCGCCTCCTTGGGGCCTGACCAAGGAGGAAAGAGGAGGAAGCGCCACCGCCGCCTGGAGCGGTGGCAACACGAGCAGGGGAAACTGGTAACCACCCTCCTCCCTCCCTCCCTCCTCCTCAGGCCCTCCTCTTCCTACTCATACACACACATTCACACAAACAAAACCACAAACATACACACACACACATATACATACACACATGCACACATAAACATAAACATACAGACATGCTCACATACACACATAAACATACATACAGTACATGCACACATAAACATACATACAGTACATGCACACATACACACATATACATACAGACATGCACACATACACACATATACATACAGACATGCACACATACACATGAACATGCACATATACATAACAACACACACATACACAATTTACAATTTACACATATACACACAAACATAAACACACACCTACAAACACACACAAATACATAAAGATATACACACACATAAACACACATATACAAACATGCACATATGCATAACACACACACACACACACACACATATACACACAAACACAAGCACACACATACACACACATATACATAAAGACATGCACAAATACACACATAAACACATGCACACATACATAATAAACACACACATAAACAATATACACATATACACACAAAAATAACCATACACACACACACCATGTGGGCAGAAGGGGTTAGCCACAGACTACGGCACAGCAACGCGTGCAGGGGACAGCTAGTATAATATAATGTTATATTATATTATAATTTCAATATATTATAATGTCTATATATATACATACTATAATATAATAATTATGATATTAATGCTAATAATATTTGAATATTTCTTGGTATATTAATATGTTAATATTAATGATGTGTAATATATAGTAAATATAGTAAATAAATAAATAAATAAATAATGTAGATTAGAATGTAGTTCCGCCTTTAGGTGCGGCCCTCCATAATATTTTTTGGCTCTCGTGTGGCCCCTTGGGAAAAATAATTGCCCACCCCTGCTATAGACAGTAGTTATAAACAAAAAACTACTTAGTATTAATTTCTTATAATATCTAAGTCATTGCTTGGCTATATTGAAGTTATAAAGAATTAAGAGATAATTTCACTCCATTTATGATGTAATTGTCTGTGGCCCCTTCTACACTGCCACATCATCCAGATTATCAAATCAGATAATCCAGATTATCTGCTTTGAATGGGATTATATGAGTCTACACAGCCATGTAATTCAGTTCAAAGCAGATAATCTGGATTTTATATGGCAGTGTAGAAGGGGCCTGCGTTTCCCTTGTCTGTGGGCTTATTAACCATGATTTCACTTATCCACGGTCCAAAAAATGCTTCCACAGGGGAATATTTTTGAACCGTGTGTATTTGAAACCATCACTATTGATTCTATAGGTAAGGGGTGGGGGGTGAACTATAATGAGGAGGATTACTTCTAATAAATTGCTGCCAATTTATTGGGATTTGATTTGAACTGTCACTTCAATCAATTACTTTTAAAAGTACCTATGGAAGTTCTTGCTTTTCGGTATCAGTTTAATAGGCCACATTTTCTAAAATTAAAAGGTTTTAGTTGGAAGAGTTGGCTATTTTTCTGTTTGTTCAGAAGTGATACGTAGTCGGGTTTATTTCATGTTTCACCTAACACTTTCAGGTCTAGGAGCATAATAAAATCCTTTACATCTTGTATATGTTGGTTTAGTGAGATGGTTCCAATTGTAAATTTTTAAAAGCTGTAGAGAGTATATTAAATATTATATAGCTTCCTACATAGCCTGAAGAAAATTCGCAGCTGAGCAATATATTATAGTCCTCCTGCTTTATTTTTAAGTAAAGTAACTTTAAAATACCTCTAACCATGTTTCTCTTAGTATCATATAGCACTGTTGAAGGATTTATTTATTTATTTGCAGTATTTATATTCCGCTCTTCTCACCTCACATGGGACTCAGGGAGAATTACAATGAACATACACATGGCAAACATTCAATGCCATAGACCAGTGTTTCCCAACCTTTTTTGAGCTGCGGCACACTTTTAACATTAAAAAAATCCGGGGCACACCACCAACCAAAATGACACAAAATGACACTCTAACACAGTAAAGAACAGGTGGGGGATGGTGGCCTGCTGGGAGCAGCTGCTGGGAGTGCCGAAGCCGGGGAAGGGGGTGGAGCCAGGCCGCGCTAGCTTCTCTAGCCTTAAGGGGACAGTGCTAAGGCAGCGATGGCAGAGCCAGCACAATGCTTCCTTGGCACTGTCCCCTTAAGGCTGGAGAAGCTGTGGGAGAGCTGAAGCTGGGGGAGGGGGCGGAGCCAGGCCAGGCCATGCCCCTCCCCCCCGGTTTCAGCTCTCCCACAGCTTCTCCTGCCTTAAGGGGACAGTGCCAAGGCAGCGATGGCAGAGCCAGCACAATGCTTCCTTGGCACTGTCCCCTTAAGGCTGGAGAAGCTGTGGGAGAGCTGAAGCCAGGGGGAGGGGGTGGCGGAGCATGAGCGGTGGACGGGCTTCAGTGGGTGGGGCTCCTCCGCACGGCTTCAGCGAGCGAGGGGCGAGAGTCATGGCGGATTGGAGGCTGGCTGGGGAAACGGCTGAAGGAGGCGGCGCCCCGGCCCCTTCTTCTTTTTCTTCGCCACTGCCTGGCCCTTCCTCCTCCCCCCCCCCAAGCAGCAGGAGTTTGACAGGAGGAGGGGGGAAGGAAGGGGGGCAGAGAGCTTTTCTCAAGGCACAGCAGGAAGTCTGTCACGGCACACTACTGTGCTGCCTTACAGCTGTTGGGAAACACTACCATAGACACACAACATATAGACAGACACACAGAGGCTATTAACAGTCCGCCTTTTTTTTCATAAGGGTATTCTGGCTACCTGAGGAGCTGTCGCTTCACCGTCCATTTGTGACACTGATGAAGTACTTCTTCATTCTTTGCAAGCTTGCTGGAGATTTTTATGGTGTCATACATTTGGTTAAATAAGCCTCCCCACGTAAATGGTACCTAAATTTTCTAATTGACCGATGCAACTGTCTTTTGGGTTGCAAAGGTTGACAACAAGCTACACAAATTGGTCGGAACCTCACTCCGACCCGGGCTGGCTTCGAACTCATGACCTTTCGGTCAGTAGTGATCTTAATTCAGCTGACTCCCAGTCAGCTGCACCACAGTCCCGGTGCATGTGTGCTTTTTGTGATGGACATTGGCATAGTACAGGTTTTCTGTTAGAGTAATTGAACTTCATGTTACATGTTTGAGGTTACAGCCAACATGCAGCATGGTTGTTGTTGTTATTGTTGTTGCATTGATTGTATCCTGATTTTCTCACAAAATTGGAACTTGTGAAAAGAACGCCATTTGAAAAAGAACAATACAACAACATATAAATCACAGTATTAAAATAGTTCAGATATAGACTTAAAAGGATAAAACACAATGAAAAAGAAAGCATTATATTAAAAATAATGAAATAATATGTAATCACATGTGACTTCACAGCAGAAAGGAGCGTCTATTTTTCTGCTGCATTCTTACTGGTATGTTACTGATACAGTAGGAATCTAGCAGAGTGTGTGAAAATATTATAAGCCTGCGAACATATTGAAGTTGGAAGTATACTGTTTTTCCTGGCATTGTGTTAACAAATAAAATGGAATTCCTTCCTTAATATAGTAAGGTCTTTCTAAGTCTTGACGTCACTTATTCTCCCAGATCACTGCTGTTCAGTGAAGGCTGCTACATGTTTTCTCATGCACCGATAATTAAGTCTCTGAAGGCAGGATGAGGTCATAGATGGAGAAGGAAATAGATCCTAAATCCTAGAAGAAGTCAGATACTAGATTTTTAGATCTACAAGGATATATTGATTCTTATTTATTTATTTGTCACGTTTCTATACCGCCCTCTCAGCCCGAAGGCGACTCGGGATGGTTTACACAGACAGTCTCTGCCCTCAATACAACACAAGCAACAAGGCAACCCCCCCCCCCCCAACCATATAGTAACAAATTAACAATTAAAAACATACAATTACAGTTTTTAGCCTCCTCATTACCAACATTCAACTTCTGGAGCAAGCAGATATTCAGAATGCAGGGCTGTTATGTAAATTGAATAATAAAAGCTGTATTTCTGGGATTTTAAAAAAATCATTCTTGAATACTATCACAAGCAAGTATGGTAGTTCCTGGCACCTGACTATGTATTGTAGTTTTTTTTCCAGAAGACGTTTTTGTGACTATCTTGGTAGGTCTAGATAAAACGGCAGCAAGCATTTCAGAGATTGCTGAAAAAACTATTCTCTGGGCTGAGGGCCATTTTTGCTTATTTGGAATATAGATTAATTTGCACTTATGTGATGAATGTTCAACAAAATCCGTTTCCCTTGCATTATTTCCAGAGTATTGGAAATACTCTACCATTCAGACATAACTGTGAAGCAAACAAGTTATCACATCAAATTATAAAATCCTAGAGTCCTCGTGGGCCATCCAGTACAACCCCCTGCCAAGAAGCAGGAAAATCACATTCAAAGCACCCCTGACAGATGGCCATCCAGCCTCTATTTAAAAGCCTCCAAAGAAGGAGCCACCACCATATTTTGGGGCAGAGAGTTCCACTGCCGAACAGCTCCCAGGCATGTAGCCGGGGGGCGGCGCGCGTGAGGAGCTTTAGCCCCCCCCCCACCACGAAATTCTCAGGGTGGTCCACAAGAAGGCCTTGCTGGTACATTATTTGAACTGTTATGTTTATTCATATCATGATCTGATCACCATGCTCAGTATATCCCATATTCATGTGGGTATTGGGATAACAATACAAAAGGTTTGGTAGGGTAGACCCTCTCTCACTCAGATTCAGCCCCTCCCGAATCAAACTCAACCCCCCCTCCCCCGAATCAAAATCTTGGCTACGACCCTGGCTCTCACAGTTAGGAAGTTCTTCCTAATGTTCAGGTGGAATTTCCTTTCTTGTAGTTTGAAGCCATTGTTCCGCATCCTAGTCTTCAGGGCAGCAGAAAACAAGCTTGCTCCCTCCTCCCTATGACTTCCCCTAACATATTTATACATTTGCCAAAATGTCTCCTCTCAGTCTTCTCTTCTGCAGGCTAAACATGCCTAGCTCTTTCAGCCACTCATAGGGCTTTTTCTCCAGACTCTTGATCATTTTAGTCACTCTTCTCTGGATATATTCCAGCTTGTCAACATCGCCCTTAATTGGACACAGTATTCCAGATGTGGTCGGACCAAGGCGGAACAGAGGGGTTGTATGAGTTCCCTGCATCTAGACACTATACTCCTATTTATGTAGGCCAAAGTCTCATTGGCTTTTTAAGCTGCCGCATGACATTGTTGGCTCATGTTTAACTTGTTGTCCACGAGGACTCCCAAGATTTTTTCACACGTATTGCTCTCGAGCATCCCCCTTTCTGTATCTTTGCATTTCATTTTTTCCGCCTAAGTGGAGGATCGTGCATTTGTCCCATATTACTTAGTAGTGAATTAATTGCCATGGCTTGGTGTGATGAGGTGGTTATTTATATGTTAATCACATGTTTGTTTATGTATTTAGAAGAGACATTCTTTAAAGGCCGCATAGAGTGAGCCGTAGAATGTTCGCAGCAGCAAGCTGTAAGCAGAGGCTGTTGCCATGACAACAGAGGCCACTCTGGCTTTGGAATGTTCAGTTTAAATCTGACAGTTGGAGAATGTCAGTTGGCCAGCAGCTGTGAGCAGAGTTGGTTGGGAATTAGCAGTTGCTGAAGCTGCAAGTTGTCTGTAGGAACTGCAGTGTTCAGTTCAGTTCTGTGTGTGGGTTGAGGGGAACCCAAGTGTGGGACAAGTTAGTCCCAGGGTTGAGAGTAACCTAGTATTAAGTAGTTACTTGTGTGTAACTGTATCAGGGGAAAACCCCCAGTGTTATATTGTTGAAACCTGGAAGTTTAAACCTCTTCGGAGTATCTGTGAAACCACCTAAGCTTTGAGCCCAATTGTGTAAAATAAACTGTTAAACACTTTCAACACTACATCTGTGGAAGTCGTTTATTCACCAGGACCCTCACATCTAGTGGTCAAGCATTGGCAAATGGTGTCAGCAAGATATTAATAAGAAAGAAAGAAAAACATTGATAACTGGTGGCTGTCCTGCCACACAGTTTTAAAAAGTCAAAAAGTAGTCGGCGTGGTTCCAGACTTCTTCACATTTGGTGGCAGCGGTGAGATTGAAGGATAGCCTGCCCTGCCACGTTCAAAAAAGTAAACGTGGTGAAGCTTCATCGATTACCACACTTGGGTCACTGGAAGAGAAGAGCAAGAGAGATAACTTGGTAATCACTTCTCCTTTACAGGAACAGGATTGGATGGTGGAAGTGAGTATTTATTGTCAGATCCTCATCATACTAAAGATAAATTTATGTATTTATGTATTTATTTACCGCATTTCTCACCCCGAAAGGAACTCAGAACGAATAAACAAAATAAAAAAAAGAAAGGAACTCAGAATGGCTTTACAACAGGCAATAATTTGATGCCATATATATACATAAATGGTTCTGGTCCAATTTACCTGTCCGAACGCATCTCTCCCTATGAACCATCGAGATGTTTAAGTTCATCCGGAGAGGCCTTGCTCTCAGTCCCCCCTTCCTCACAGACACGATTGGCGGAGATGAGAGACAGGGCCTTTTCAGTGGTGGCTCCTCTGCTTTGGAATGCCCTCCCTAGAGACATCAGGTTAGCCCCCTCCCTCCTAACATTTCGAAAGAAAGTTAAGACCTGGCTGTTCGAACAGGCATTTGCAGATGTAATATCATTGTTTAATTGGACCTACGGAATGATGATGATGTGATGGAAAGAGATTTTAACGAGACGCTGTGAATTGTATTTTTATGTTTTAACTGTCAATTGCTAGTTGTTTTTATGGTTAGGGTTTTAATTGCTTTGATTGTATTTTAATCTGGAGGGCAGTAACTGCCTATGTAGTCCTCCCCCCCCCTCGGAGTCCCCCCTCGGGGGTAGAGAAGAGTGGGGTAGAAATGTTGGAAATAAATATGTAAACCGCCTCGAGTCGCCTTCGGGCTGAGAGGGGCGGTATAGAAGTGTAGTAATAAAATAAATAATAAATAAACAAATATATTAAAATCTAAGTAGTTAAAATATCAATTATTAAAACATCAATTAATATTGCACAATCTAAATCATAAGCCAGGGACGTTCCATTTGTTGATCATATTAATTGGTATCTCTTATTGCACTGCTCAAATTACTGATCAAATTACTGATCAAAGGCATGGTCCCAAAGCCAAGTTTTTTTCCTGAAGGTCAGGAGAGGGGGGACTGATCTAATTTTTCCAGGGAGGGAGTTACATAGACGAGGGGCCATCACTGATACATGATTGTAGGTTTGGGTTCCTGAATGCTTTCCTTGATTATCCGGATTCCTATGCGCAGAGAGCATGATGCACATGAGTTGAAAAGCTATCATGGCTTTCAGAATTTGAAAAAAACCCCTATCTGATAGACTTTGCTGTCTGAACCTTGCATGAAAGCACACAATAATGCAAAAATTGAATAAAAGAGGGGCGGGAGTGGAGGAACAAATGGTTATGGTTTGCCCTGGGCTGTGTAATGAGTCAGTGACTCAGCACTGTATGGAAAGGAGGGAAGGGCACACTGAGAGATTTAAATCAATGGCATGCCCAGACTTTCACCCTTTATTGTATGCTGGAAGGCATTTAATGCCATGCCATGCTTTTATAAAACTCTGCATTTTAATTATAAAGTAATTCAGTCCAATAGATTTTACTTGCAAAAATAGTTTCCACCTGCCCTTTCCCAATGCCCCCTTTATGAGCAAGAGGTGCTATGTTTGTTTTTTTAATGTACTGAATATTTTCTTGTTTTTAGACATTTGGCAGGAATTAACTACCATCTTTTCTTTTTAAAGGACTGTGTATAGTGATGACCCTATATTAGGGATGGGGAGGACTTCCCAGATGTTTTGAATGGCAACATCCATCATCCTATTCTTATGCTGATTAGTGTTGATGGCAGTAGTATCTTAACAATATCTGGTGGGCCCCTTGTTTCCAGCCCTCAGTGGTGCAATGGGTTAAACCAGACCTGGGGATCTTCTGGCCCGCCGGCCGATTCTGACCGGCCCAGGGAGAAGGGCATCGGGGGCGGGGCCATTTCTGCAAGAGGAAGGGCTGCCACTGCCGCCATCCCATCGCGGGCTGTGGGGCCTGGATCGGCAGACAGCCCACCGCTCCGGAGAACGATTGGAGGAGTGGCGGCTTTGGAGTGCCTGCCATCCCGGGAGGCGATCCGGGCCTGCAGCGGGAGCAGTCGGCGACCTGCGCCGGCTGATTGCCCTGGCGACCCGGAAGACTTGATCGTCTTGCGGGTCGCCAGGGCGATCAGCCGCCGCCGGTCGCCGACTGCTCCCTGCAGGCCCGGATCGCCTCCCGGGATGGCAGGCACTCCAAAGCCGGGATGGCAGGCACTCCATGGCAGGGTGATCAGCCGATCAGGAATGCCTCCGATGGAATGGCTGGGGACGAGAGCGGGCGGAGGCCTGCAGCCTCTGATCGTCTGCTGCGGCGGTGGCTGGGTCCGCTTTGTCATCCTCTGGGCTGGGTCCATTGGGCCATTCCATCTTGGGATCCTTCCTCTCTTGAGGATGTCAGCCTCCATCTTGGTTCGCACCTTGTCTTCTTGAATTTTATTTTATTTTAGTGGTTTTTATTATTATTTTATAATAATTTTATAATAATAATATAATAATATAATAAATAATATAATGTAATGTTATATTATATTATAATTTCAATATATTATAACGTCTCTCTATATATACTATAATAATGATTTTAATACTAATAATATATGAATATTTATATATATATATATATATGTAATATATAGTAAATATAGTAAAAAAATAAAAAAATAAAAAATAATGTAGATTAGAATGTAGTTCAGCCTTTAGGTGCGGTCCTCCATAATATTTTTTGGCTCTCGTGTGGCCCCCTGGAAAAAATAATTGCCCAGCCCTGGGTTAAACCCTTTTTAAAAATATATATATGATTTTTATTGAAATTTCACATTTTTCTATAAACAATACAAAACACGCAAATAAACAATACACAGATACAAGAGGGAGAAGGGGGTGGGAGGGGGTAGGGGGAGATATTGACTTCCGTTCTAGTTCCATACTTTATCATGTTACTTTGTTATATTGTTTCTTAAACACTGGGCATCCTAAGGTGCTCTTACTCATAATTTTTAATATAATATTTGACAGAGTGTTTCAGTCTATTTACATTAGTTTTATATATTCCTTAATCACAGTCCAGTCTGTCATCGTATTCCCCTTGCCATTATTCTACCTACATCTGTTAAAGAACCATTGTTCTTCTCTAACCATTGTTCTTTGTCTGGGAGAAGGTTTTGCTTCCACAATTTTGCGAAGACTATCCGTGCCGCCGTGGCCAGGTACACAAAAAGTTTTTGTTGGTTTTCATTTTCAAATATGTTCTCACCTATTAATCCTAATAGGTATAGTTCTGGGGTTCTTGGGAAATCTATTTTTAACATTTGTTTACATTCCTGATGAATAATTAACCAATACTATTTTGTCTTTGGGCACGTCCACCACATATGATAAAAGGTACCTTCCTGTGCTCTGCATTTCCAACATTTATTGTCCAGATT
This sequence comes from Anolis apletophallus, assembly GCA_030556195.1. Lineage (NCBI taxonomy): Eukaryota > Metazoa > Chordata > Lepidosauria > Squamata > Anolidae > Anolis > Anolis apletophallus. The sequence goes on from JARBWK010000010.1 coordinate 92,452,032, forward strand.
TTTATACATTGCATTTAATTTTTGCGGTGTAATGTACCACTGGTGGATCATTTTAAGCCAATTTTCTTTCAAATCAGTAGCGTATGTGATTTTGAGATTTTTCCGCCATATTGTTTCCCATTCTCTTAATTGTATTGGTCGCCCTATATTTTGAGCCCACATGTTTTTAGTTAATATTTTTGTCTTCTTTTTGTTCAATTTGAACCCGGCTACCTCTCCAAATTCTTCAAAAGCCTTTAGCCACTTCTCAATATTAGTTTTTGGGTTTTCGATTATACAGATCACGTCGTCAGCGAATGCTCTAATTTTATACGTATGCCTGTCGACCTTAAGTCCAGTCAGATCTTTATTTCTTCTTACTTTTATTAATAGTGTCTCCAGTGCGAAGATAAAGATTAACGGGGACAGTGGACATCCTTGGCGAGTTCCCTTTTCAATTTTGAATTCTTCCGTAGCTGAGCCGTTTATCCATATCCTCGCTTTTTGTTCCTTATAAATTGCCTCGATCGCGTTCTGGAATTGAAAACCAATGTCTATTTCCTTAAACAAAATTTTAAAGAAGTCCCAATTCAAATTATCAAATGCTTTTTCAGCATCAATTGAGAGGAGAGCTAGGTCTCTTTGGTGATTGGTTTCATAGTATTCAATTACATTTAAAATCGTCCTTACATTGTCTTTAATGTTCCTATTTGGTAAAAAGCCCGTTTGGTCCTCTTCAATCCAATCTGTTAAGAAATTTTTCAGTCTATTTGCCATTATTGTGGAGAAAATCTTGTAATCTGTATTCAGCAGGGAGATTGGACGGTAATTTTTTATGTCTTCTGGGTCTGATCCTTCTTTGTAAATCATAACAATGTCTGCCACCTTCCAAGAGTCAGGTATTATTTTATCAATTAACGCGTTATTCAAGATCACCCTTAATGTTGGTATTAATTCTTCTTGCATCGTTTTATAGAGACATGCCGTGAATCCATCTGGTCCTGGCGCGTTGTCATTTTTCAAAGTCTTAATTACTCTCTTTATTTCCTCTGTCGGTATTTCTTTGTTTAGTTCTAATCTTTGGTCGTCCGTAATCTTGTTTAATTTCAAAGTGTTCACAAATTGATTAATCTTGTCTTCTGTTACCGGTATTTTAGAATATAATTGACTGTAGAAGTTTTTGAATTCTTGTCTTATTTGCTCGTCTTCTGTGAGATATTTCCCTTGTTTTTTTATTCTTATAATCTGCTGGGATTGTTTTTTCTTTCTAAGTCGTCTTGCTAACCATCTGCCAACCTTGTTAGCATTTTCAAAGGAGTATTGTTTTACATATTTTAATTGCTTAGCCATTTGCTCCATTTCTAAATTTTGTTTCTCCCTTCTTAATCTCTCTAATTTCTTCGGAATTTTCTTGTTCCCTGGGTTATCTTTCAATTGGTTCTCCAGTAATTTCAATTCTTCATGTATGGAGTCTAGCTGGTGTTTTCTTACTTTGTTTCTCATAGCATTTTGCTGGATAAGGTGGCCACGCATTACCGCTTTATATGCATCCCAGACTGTTTGGATTTTTATATCTTCATGCGTATTTAATTCAAAATATTCTCTAGTCTTTTCCTTGTTCTTTTGTATATCTTCCGGTGTTTTCAGAAGGTTTTCATTTAATCTCCATTTCCTTGTTCCTCTCCTCTGGTTCACTGTCATTGTTATGGCCCCATGGTCGGAAATATCTCTCGGATGTATCCTAATATCTTGTATCTTTGTTGTGAGTGACTTGGTCATCCATATCATGTCAATTCTCGACCAACTGCTATGGCGGTTAGAATAGAATGTGTAGTCTTTGGCTTTAGAATTGTGGACTCTCCATGCATCTTCCAAATCATATTCGTTCTTGAGATTAATAAAATTGTCTGGCAGGGTGGAGGTGTCATTTTTATATACCTTTTTTGTCATTCTGGATTTATCTAATGTCCTATCCAGTACGCCATTAAAATCGCCTAGAATTATCATATGGTCCACATGTTCATTGTTCAATTTTTGTTTGAGGGTATCTATAAACTTTTTCTTAGAGGCATTTGGAGCGTATATATTACATATCAAAATTGTCTCCGTGCCTAAAGTTATTTTCACTGCTACCATTCTGCCTTCGTCATCTCTGAACAGAAATTCTGATTTGATTTTTTCCTCTATGTACAAGACTACTCCCCTTTTCTTGTCTGGCGCAGAGGAATAGTAAGCTCGTCCCAGTTTCTTCTGGGTTAAGTGGGATACATGTTTTTGTTTGATGTGTGTTTCTTGGAGTGCAATAATATTATAATTTCCAGTCTTAATTTGATTAAATAAACGTTTGCGTTTATTGGGTGAATTTAGGCCATTCACGTTATTTGAATAACATTTCAATTGTTGCATTAAACTAGGCATTCAAATTTCTATTAAATAACTCTTCATCCTCGAGCTCTGAGTCATCTTCGTCTGGGTTAAACCCTTGTGCCAGCAGGACTGCTGACCAAAAGGTTGGCAGTTTGAATCTGGGTAGCGGAATGAGCTCCCTTCTGTCAGCTCCAGCTTCTGATGTGGGGACATGAGAGAATCCCCCCAAAGATGGTAAAACATCGGGCGTCCCCTGGGCAATGTCCTTTCAGACAGCCAATTCTTTCACACCAGAAGCAACTGTAATTGCTCAAGTCACTCCTGACATGAAAAATAACCCGTGCTCTACATAAGCAAGTTAAATAGACCAATACATTCAAACTGAAAAGACAGTTCATTCTTTAAACTTTATGTGTGACAGGGGTAATAAATTGGATATTGAATTAGGAAGTAGACTTCAAGTCGTTCCTCAACATCACTATTTATCTGCATCGAGAATTTGCAGCTGAAATGTAAACTGATGACAATACCAAATAGGTGGTTCATTTGTGTGAATCAGAACCCTCTTTCCACCAAAATATGATATCTAGGAGTGTCAATAATTTCAAAGGAAGATAAGCACACTTCAAAAGCTTGGTCCTGTATCTGCATATCTATGGATTGCATTCATTGCACATTTAAAGAAAAAAAAATCTCCCCTTTAAATCTGGGAGAAATAAACTTTGTAAACAAATTTGAGCCTTTATTGTAGAGTGTATGCCTTAAAATAATATGTATGGCTTTCAACACATCCCACCTAGTCTTCATGGCTGTGTCTAATTATAATTAATATAGAAGAGCGATACTTGTAATGCAAAAACATTTTGGCTAAGTTGGTTATATGTTCACATTACAAGCTGGCTGAACCTTTTACATTTGATAGTGTTCGAAGTTCCTGATTTATTTGGTTAGTTTGGCTAAACATTTGAGCTCAACTGGACCCCTTTACAAAATAAAAAAAGAGACTTTAGTTTATATAAGTGAATAATGGTTGCCACATTGAATGGCAGTCTTATTCCAAGAGCAAACGAAGACATTTCTGCTTATAGATGTCTTTTTTTTAAAAAAAGATAAGAAGATGGAAACTTTCTGTATGCTCCCCATTTTGTTTTGCAACCATGTTTTATAACATCTGCTGAGGAAGGGATTTTGCAACAAATTTTGTTTTAACCCCACGAAGAAAAGGCTAACTCTTTCCAGAAGGCATGTTGAATCACATCATAGATGATCCTGAGCCAGCTCATACAGTATTTGACTTTGAATTACGATTTCACCCAATATCAGCCTAGGCTTGAAGACTCAGCACAACTGAGGATAATTGCATTACTCATCAACTATTTATTATATAGCTCATTTCTCTTGCCAGAAATATCCCAAGGCTATGAAAATGTGTATCTGTCTCAGGAGATTTATTGCTGATCTGATGTACCATTTCAGACAGGTTATAGAACACATTTTGCTGCTTCGGTGTATTTCAGTCTTTTGGTCCCCCTAATTTCCCCCTTCTCTAGATGTTTTAGCGATAGTATTTGTAAGTGATATATTTCAAAGTGTTTCAGCTCAGATTGACTCGTACAGTGTTTCCCAACCAGTGTGCCGTGGGCAAACTTGGACCTTCCAGGTGTTTTGGACTCCAACTCCCACCATTCCTAGCAGCCACAGGCTCTTTTCCCCCCCCAGCCATTTAAGCAGGAAAGGGCCTCAGGCTGTTAGGAATGGTGGGAGTTGAAATCTAAAGCACCCAGAGGGCCGAAGTTTGCCCATGCCTGTTTTAGGGACCTTAAAGTGGTGAGCCTTCTTCCAATATTGTGATTCTGGATAGAAAGCAAACAACAACATAACATAACATTGTTTGAGTCCACAGTGCTCTCTGGGTGTAGGTGAACTACAACTTCCAAACTCAAAGTCAATTCCCAAGCAAACCCTTTCAGTACTTTCTGTTGGTAATGAGAGTTCAATATGCCAAGTTTGGTTCAATTCCATTGTTGCAAGAGTTCAGGATGCTCTTTGATTGTGTGTTAACTATAAATCCCTGAAACTGTAACTCCCAAATGTCAAAGTCTATTTTCCCCAAACTCCATCTGTGTTCACATTTGGGCATATTGAGTATTCATGCCAAGTTTGGTCCTGATCCAACATTGTTTGAGTCCACAGTGCTCTCTGGATATAGGTGAACTACAACTCCAAAACCCAACGTCAATGCCCACCAAACTCTTATAGTATTTTCTCTTGGTTATGGGAGTTCTGTGTAGGAAGTTTGTGTCTGTCTGCCATTCCTGCCAGGATATCTATGTTGTGTTCATCGAAACAGGTCCAGGTTTCACACTGAGTGTATAAATACATTTAAAAACGTAGTAACTATATGTATTACTGTGTTAGAGTGTCATTTTGTGTCATTTTGGTTGGTGGTGTGCCCCAGGATTTTGTAAATGTAAAAAGTGTGCCGCGGCTCAAAAAAGGTTGAAAAACACTGGACTAGTATATAAACAAAGCTGATTTATGTCTTTGAAAGTTAACAAACATAATTTCTTTAAGATTATTATTATTTATTTACGTCATTTTTACCCCACTCTTTTCACCCCCACAGGGGGACTCAGAGCAGCTAACATGGCAACAATTCGATTCCGTAATAAATACAGTATAATAAAAAGATAAAAATATACACATAGCACAGATTAGAACAACATTAATTACAACAACATTAGCTACCTTAGATATCTTCATGCAACTATATTAATTTACAATAATGATATTAATAAAGCACATTTACCTATAGTTAGTTGGCATTTTACATATTCACCAGCATGGACACATTGATGGAAAGAGTGTTAATGGGTAGAGGAACTGGAAATGTTCAAAAAACCAGAAAGGGGGAATTGATGGCAAGAATATTTATTGTTTATTTATTTATTTAAGATACTTTTACCCTGCCTTTCTCCACCAAGCGGACTTAAGGCAGCTTACAACAGATAAAACCATACAATGCAAAGGTTTAAAACTTAATTAAAATCAATATTACATCGACCCCTTACCATCTTCCCTTTCTGGTCCCCATAACGATGAACAGATTATTTACCCATTAAAACTTGTTAAACTTGTTAAAACTCAACATAGCCTTGACACATTCCATCTTTCTGAAATAGGAAGGTCTTTACCCCCTTCTGGAAACTCAGTTGGGACGGGGCAGCTCTTAGTTCTTCCAGAAGGGAGTTCCAAAGTGCCGGTGCCTGTCTTGAGAAGGAGCCTTCCCTGGTTCTGCTTAAGCGCATCATAGAAAGGGCCCAAGTGGAGATAAGGGTCTCCCCACTTGACCTCAACGCTTGCCCCGGTATATAAAGGGGGACATGGTGTTCCAAGCAGGCTGGGCCAAAGCTGTATATCATATGTGAGAATATCATATGTAAGACTATCACTTGGACTTTGCTACTGATGAATCATGAAATGGGCCATTTTCCAATTGTTTTCCTGAATTTTCCTTTACGCCTGACACAGCGTTTCCACCACCAAACCTGCTTTGTCCTTTATTTATTCTTTTTCTCTAGTTTTTTTCCCTTTCTTTCTCTAAGACTTCTATTTTGTAAAACCCTGCTTCATATAGCATTCAAAGCAAGATTTAAAAGGCACGATAAAAGTATCCTTCGTATCCTGGAATGTAATTGTTTAAACTTCAGTGGTTAAAACATGCCATTTTAAATGTGAGTACTGTATAACACAGGATGTGTCTCTGGATACTTCATTACTTAAACCAGCTGATTCAGATTGTCCATCAGAAGTCTTTTCTGGCTGGCTGAATTGCTTCCAGAACGTCTTTTGCTTTATAGGGTTGGGAAACTGTTAAAGTGCTATATTTGTCTCAGGAAATTCTAAGCACATCTAGATGGATACGGAGAGATTGTGAAAGCCTCCGATTGGTACTTGCCATGCAGCAGTTGCTGTGATCATTGAGTTGGGGGAATCCGTTCCCCTGCCAATTAGGGAGAAAATAGCTGATGTACCAAGGGATAGGAGGATAGGCCCCTATTAACTGCAGCTGCCGCTCCTAGTAAGTGGGGATTGAGTGGGTCAGATGTGGATTTTTTGCATAGTGTGGTGTTCATATTTAAATAAATATACACATCAGTGCTGTTGTGAAATTCTAGTGATAATACACTCCATGAAGCTCAATACTATACACAGAACTTCCATGTAGTGTCTCTAGATACATATGATCTTAATCTCAATTGGTTGTTGTATCAAGTGTCCCAGTTGCATGTGCCTATGTTGTAAAGATGACGTTGTATTTGAGAATAGTTCTTGTTTCCACCATACAGTGATTCCTAATAGATACCTATTAAGAATGTCACGAGTTGCCATATTTTGTTAACTAACCATTCTGGCTGGTGCCATCTTACAAAAGTCTCTCATCTATTTATTTATTATTCAGTCTTATATGCCGCCGCTGTTGCACCTCAGATCGCGGCAGTCCCCCCCCTAGATCACACACACCAGGCAGATGCTAAAATGTATTTTTATTTAGAATAAGAAATAGTCCAAAAGTAGAAAGATGCAAGGCAATTCAAATCCAAGGCAAAAGGCAACTCATAATAGTCCCAAAACGGTGGTAGTGAAAGCTGGCATAAGTCCCATGGAAAACAAGATGGCAAAAGCAAAGCAAACCGCTCCTGCGATCGACAAGAACTTGAAACCCAGGACCCAAGTCTTTCCAAGCTGAACGTAGCTTCAGGTCTGACTAGAATGACCTGAGCACAATCTAATAAAGAGAACTAGCTTCTAGGTGACCAACGCACCCCCTTCCTCTAACTCCAATCTCTCCGGGAGGATCTCCTGTCAAATTCCTACTCATTAGCGGCCCCAGGTGCAGCGCTATCATGCTGGGAAACTCGGTCCTCCCTGTCCTCGGAATGCTCGCCTGGCAAGAGAGTAGAGAAGTTCTCGTGAGAATCAAGGTCGCTGGACCTCTCACTGTCTAATTCAGAACTAACTTCCATGGAGTCATCATTATCCCCATCTTCAGGCCCATACCCATGTAACCATTCATCATCCCAGGCTAATTCTTCATCTGCAGACCCGTACCCATCTGGCCACTCTTCATCCCCAATCTGACCCTGATCAGCGGGAACCCCCCGGTGTCTGTCTATGGCCACTAGGCTGGAACACCACAGCCGCTCCCTGAGGGCTCAGAGCGGCTTACAACACAGAAAATAGATAACATAGTCAGATGACTCCTAAAATACAATTAACAATCACACAGTATATGAAAAGTTAAAATCCACATTCAAATGCCAGCCAGAACAAGTGGGTTTTGCAGGCCCTGCGGAAAGGCAGCAGATGTTGCAGGGCACAAACTTCAGCTGGCAAGGAATTCCATAGTGATGGTGCCACAGCAGAAAAAGCTCTGTGTCTAGTCGATGCTAAACAGATGGTTTTAAGGCTGGGAGCTTCCGGAATAACTGAGTCCTCAGAACAGAGTGATCTCTGGGGTTGGTAGAGGGTAAGACAGTCCCTCAGATACGCCGGCCCTGGACCATGTAAGGCCTTGAAGGTTAGTACCATCACCTTGAAAGTGATCCGGTGCTCTATTGGTAACCAATGAAGCTGCTGCAGGATAGGTGTGATATGACATCTCATAGGAGCTCCCATGAGGAATCGGGCAGCAGCATTCTGAACGAGCTTAAGTTTCCAGATAATGGACAAAAGTAGGCCAATGTAAAGAGTGTTACAGTAGTCTAATCTTGAGATGACCGAGGCTTGGATCATCGTGGCCAGGTCGTCTCTGGACAGAGAAGGCGCCAGCCGCCTAGCCGGCCACAGATGGAAAAACGTGGCTTTGCTGGCTGTGGAGGCCTGGGCCTCCATTGTCAACAAAGGGTCCAAAAGAACACCTAGACTCTTTACCAGAGGTGACGGGCGTAATGCCTCACCATCCAGGGTAGGCAGCTGGATTAACCCACCGTCCAGACGACCTAACCACAAGATCTCTGTATTTTCTGGATTCACCCTCAACCTGCTGGCACACAGCCATCCAGTAACGGCTTCAAGGCATTGATGGAAATTTGTGGGTACGGAGTCAGGGTGGCCTTCCATCTTCAGAACGAGCTGGGTGTCATCAGCGTACTGATAACACTCCAGCCCGAAACTTCAAACCAGCTGAGCGAGGGGTCGCATATAGATGTTCAATAACAAGGGGGAGAGGATGGCCCCTTGAGGAACCCCACAATTTAGAAAGGATCCCTCGGAAACCAAGCCTCCCCTTTCCACACGCTGCCCTCGATTGTGGAGAAAGGACAACAACCAGAATAAGGCTGTCCCCCTGACTCTAGTTACGGCAAGGCGGTGTGTCAAAAGATTGTAATCGACCGTATCAAATGCTGCTGTGAGGTCCAATAACACAAGCAGCGCTGATCCTTACTTGTCTAGCTGCCATCAAAGTTGATCTGAGATGGATGCCTTTTAAGCATCCAAATATTTGAGTTGTTCTTGATTTACATTTTTTTCCTTTTTGTGTTCACAGGGGAAACAACCAGTCTTATTGCTTGGGCGTTCAGCAGAGTTACGCCCTGGTGAATTTGTGGTGGCCATTGGAAGCCCATTTTCTCTTCAGAATACAGTGACTACAGGGATTGTTAGCACGACTCAACGGGGAGGCAAAGAACTGGGACTCAGAAACTCCGATATGGACTATATCCAAACAGATGCAATTATTAATGTAAGTCACTTTTTCACAAAGCTCTTTTCCCCTGACTTGATGCTTCTGACCTCAAAAGAGTTGATATCAGCAGATTTTTTTGCTGTCTTTACTTTTGCGCCTAACTAACAAAACACAGTTCTTTCCATTCTTGTTCCTTGGAACAATAACAATGGCTTACATAAAAAAATATGTTTACTCTTTTAAAAGCATTATCAAATATTCAGTAATAAACCACAGCACTCTTTTAACATTATTAAGTGCAGGATGTATTCTTGAACTGTCTTTAAATATTTATTATATGGCTTGCCCAAACTTTTTTTGTTTTTGTTTTGTTTTTTAATGATGCATTTCTCAAACTAAGATAAAGAAATGCTGACTTGCAGTGCTTCTTCTACTAGACTCGAACAAGCAGCTAACTTACCAAATCTAACTGTCCAAGAGCTAACTTCCTGTAATTTAGGAGTTGACAGAATTAAGAAAACAGCCATATTTTCCTAAGCTTCTGTAGCAAGGCCAGGAAATAAAGGAATCAGTGTCTTGTGGGTTTAGAGCAAAAGGAGTACAAAGGTGCCAAAGAAGATGACTGAATTGAAACATAAAGTATATGATTGTGATACATGTATGTATGTATGTATAGACAGGCATCAAAGTAATTGTGTAAATAGTATACTGGGTTCTGAATAAGGTACAAAAGCTTACAGCCTTGTAAAGCTTTCCAGTGACAGTTTCCTTAAGTACCTTCACATAAGAGAACTTTATTTTGGCTACTGTAATATTTAGTTTGGTCTTCAATGTGCTTCGGCCAGCTTTCCAATTCAGTCCCCTTTGAATGCTCTTCTTGCTCTTCCCAACGGTTCAACTACATGTTTAGGGACTTTCTTTCATGAAATTCTGAAAAATGCACTTCTGGATTGTGCACCTCTCAATGAGGTTTTGCTTTACTACACTTACAGTCAAGCCCGTAACCAAGGGGGCAGTTTAGGGGTTCAAACCAACCCCAAAATTTTCAGGTAAAAAAAAGAAAAAAACCAAAAGCCTGTTTTATTCATGAATTATATAACTGTTTAACCAAATCCACACGTGAAGTCTATGACAAGCAAAAATTAGAGTCCCTCCAGAACTGCAAGCAGACATTATGATTATTCATAATATAATTACCTACCTTTCTATCCCTTTACATTGCAATGGCAGCAACAGCTGACATAGTGGAAGCAATCATAGTGGAAATTGCCAAAATGTGGTAGCTGACAGGCAAAGCGTAAGGTGCGGGACCGAGGGGAATTTGACCTGGAAGTTGACCTAATCCAAACCCTGCAAAAGAAACAATGGAGCAGGAGCATGCCCGGATTACCCATAAGGCCAACGACGCCATGGCCTAGGGGTGCAAGCCGGGGGGGGCGTAGATCACGGACCAAAAAAAACCAAAACTGGTCTGTGCCCCTCTTTCCCCTTTCTCATGCCCCTCCTCGCTCCTTTTCCTGGCAAAATCTCTGCTCCGTCTCCTCCGTCTATCTCGCGCTTTCTCTCTCTCTCGCTCACGCTCTCTCTCTCTCTATCTCGTGTGTGCTCTCTCTCTCACATGCTCTCTCTCTTTCTCTCTCTCTCACGCACTCTCTCTCGCTCTCTCTCGCTCTATCATGCGTGTTCTCTCTCTCTCTCTCTCGTGCGCGCCTTTGGAGCGAGTTTGCACCCGCTGCGCTCTCCCCAAGCCTCCCGACTCCTGAGGAGACCTTCAGAGCACAGCGGAGCTTTCCAGCCGGTGGGAATGGGGACCTTGGAGGTGGCTAGAGGTTGGCTTAAAGGGGGTGTAATTCCAAACTGTGGCCTAGGGCGCAAAGAAGTGTTAATCCGGGCCTGAGCAGGAGCAAAGAGAAGAAGCTGTGTCATTGGACTTTCTGATGACCAAGCGAAAGCTCAATCAGTGCAAAATCCACAAGACTACATTGCCAGGATATTTATTTCCTGTGTATAAGAAGAGGCACCTAAGATTTCAGCCCAAATGGTTCAGCAGATTTCTCTGGCTAGCCTATTCATTCCTTGTACAAGGTGCGCTCTGTGAGTGCGGTGTGGTGTTTGGAGGAGAAGTTGGGGGCAACGGTGGTCATCAAAAGCTTAGTGCATTGGTGACTAAACCATTGGTGCGATGGAGAAATGTAATAGAAGTCTTTGGGCCCTTCCACACTGCCTCTATATCCCGGAATCTGATCCCAGATTATCTGTTTATCCCAGGTTATCTGGCAGTAGGGACTCATATATTCCAGTGTAAAGCAGATAATATGGGATGAGATCCTGGGATAGGGGGCACAATGGAAGAGCCTTTCAATAGACATCAAAAACAGTGTCCCATCAGAACAACTTGTGCTTGGCTGAAAACTTCTTGCTAATTCTCAGTGGAAAACGTTTTGATGTAACCCGTTATCATGATAAAGGAAATAAGAAGAAAACAGAAGAAAACAGAAAGAAACTTCTGCCAGTTGTGGAAATTATTGTCTTTTGTGGTTGACAATAACTGACTTTAAGAAGGAGAAATGATTCAGGACCTATTACCCGTGAAGAACCTTTGCACAGTGATGATCATTTCGGGACCTTGTTGATATCTTGTGCCACATCCAGATTTTCTGTCTGCGGGTCTGCTGACAATATTGGAAAAACCTATTTGAATCTTGTGATATTGTAATTTCTAGATTATGGAAAGTTTCCAGATGATGCTTTTAATCATGGAATTGTCCTGCCTCATTTATAGAATTGTGCAGAGGGTTCAGATGACAGTATTTTCCATTTTTAATCCCTCCTATACTTTCCCATCATTTCTACCATTCTTTTCTCACAATCAGAAAACCCATTAGTGAATAAAAAGAGAATGGTAGCATAAAGTCTTTTGATTGACTGCTTGTCTGAAAGTACTCCTTATTGGCACTTAGGTCCTTTATTAGACATGGCCACTGGATTATAGAAATTCCGGGCAGAAGCCATATTTCCTAATGTAAAAAAAGTTTGTAAACAATCAAAAATTTAAAACTTTTTTCTACATTTACAGTATGGAAACTCTGGAGGACCTCTAGTAAACCTGGTAAGATACATATATTTTAGTATTTTTAATGTATGTTTTAGATTTTATAAACAATTTACTCTCTTCCTACTCTCCCATCTTCAGATTAGTAAAGTTTAGAAAGGGAAGCTGACAAATGTTTCTGGAAACACCGTCATGTCGATTGAACACCCCCTTAAACAAACTCTTCTATGTCCTTGAGTTCCCTTGCTATCTTTCTGTGGAGTGCGATATCTCACTGAATGTTTGAATATGGTTTCTTACTATACTGCAATATGTATACTTTTTCAGCATGCAAGCTACTTATAATAAAACCAAGACAGAAAGATCTACCGAGAGAGAAGCAGGGTGGAGCAGGGGGAGGGGGCGGGGCTTGGTGTGGCCTGGCTCCGCCCCCTCCCCCCTCTGGCTTTAGCGCTACCACAGCTTCTCCAGGCTTGAAGAGGGTAATGCCAAGCCAGTAGTGGCTAGCTATGCCACCACTGGCTTGGCATTACCCTCCTCTAGCCTGGAGAAGCTGTGGTAGCGCTGAAGCCGAGGGAGGGGATGGGGCTTGGCGCGGCATGGCTCCGCCCCCTCTGAGAAGTGCCCCATCCGGCTGGGATCGACCTCCTTCGGTCCCGTGATCGACCAGTCAATCCCGATTGACTTCCTGGGCAGCCCTGTTCTAAAACATATTCATGAAGTGGTTTTCTCAGACTCTGATGCATAGTACGAAGTCGTATTCTTTATATCACTAACATCTTGAGTCAGCTTGCCTCCAATAATAGTGGAAAAGGGTTCACTGTAATAAAGAAATGAATAAGATTTTATACTTTCCGGCATTCAGCTCAGCATACCTGTCTACCTACAAAATAGTTGTTCTGGCTAAAGTAGAAAGAATTGCATTTTTTATTTAGAAATGATTTAGGCTTACTTAATTTTTCACATTACTACAGGATGGTGAAGTGATTGGCATTAACACCCTGAAAGTCACTGCTGGGATCTCCTTTGCAATCCCATCGGACAAGATTAAGAAATTCCTTACTGAGTCACATGACCGACAATCCAAAGGTACCATACTGTATTCCATCACAGGAAACCCACGCTGCAATCCTGAACAACAGAATTTCAGCCCTGACCAACGTAGTTGGTGGATTATGGGAATTGTAGTTTGAAGTGTCCAGAGTTGTCCTTAAGCACACAGTTATGGGGTTGTAAACTCCAGTGAAAACAGGGAGAGTTATTTTCAATGCACAAATGATGCTTTAAGAGCATTCTACGTAGAACAAAATAGTAGAAATAATAGCTGAAGGTTGGGTGTATTTTTAGTTTAGGAAGATAATATATCTGTAAAGAGACCTCTCAACATTATACACTTGTTTAATTTTTACTGTTGGGGTAGGAAACATTCAAAATGTTCCCTCTCATTTTTTAAAGTGGCTCAGTATTTGTTTACGTTAAGACATCATTATACATAACATATGCTGTATTTCTGATCCAATGAAAAGGATGATACACCGGGAATGTGGTGCAGCTGGCTGGGTGTCAGCTGCATAAGATCTCTACTGACCAGAAGGTCATGAGTTTGAGGCCTGCCCGGGTTGAGGTGGGCTCTCGACCTATTGTGTAGCTTGTTGTCGACCTTTGTAACCCGAAAGACAGTTGCACTGTCAAGTAGGAAATTAAGGTACCACTTAGTGAGGAGGCTAAATTTAACTGATTTACGAGGTCATAAAAAGATTTCCAGAAAACACGCTGAGGAATGAAGGAGTGCGACAGCTCCCCCTGGTGGCCAGATGTTAAATTGCCTCTGTCTGTCTTGTGTGTTTGTGTGTCTAAATGTAATGTGTACATTGTAATCCGCCCTGAGTCCCCTGCGGGGTGAGAAGGGCGGAATAGAAATAAAGTAAATAAATAAATAAATGATACCATATTAAATGCTGTTGTTGCTTAAAAAACAGGGAAAACTGTAACAAAGAAGAAATACATTGGCATACGAATGGTGTCTCTCACTCCTAGGTAAGTTTTAAATTACTATATTTCCCTTACCAAACACCTATTTCCCAATTTTCTGAGAATTCAATTTTATGAATTGCATGAGAGCTATTCTAAACTACTATGCTTTAGTAGTTTGGTGTTGAATTTGGATTCTGGAGACCAGGATTTAAATCCCGACTTGGTCATGGAAATCCACTGGGTAATTTGGAAAAGTTGAAGATAGGGAAGTCCAAGGGGGGAGGAAAGGTGTTTAAGTATTGCCTTGAATTTAAGTCTCTCATTCCTGAAGTTGTGTTTAGTTGATGTGTGGGCAGGTTGACCTATGATGCTTCACTGCTGAGTCATTCCAGTTTATATGTCATATGCCGTGGAAAATAAACAAGAACAAGGGACATATGGTTTTCCTCTCCCCCTAGAAGTTCTAAGAAGTCCTGCGAAGAGATGTTGTAGATCATCAGAGTCTATTTGGCATGTTCAAACAGAATCTGATATGAATAAATAAATATATTAAGCATTGCCAAATCTGACAAAAAAAATGGCACAAGCTTTGTCCATGTCAAATTTTCTCATAAACTTAAAGCTCTGTGTCAAATGCTGTCTGAAACTCAAAAAAAGCTGCAGCATTCAATTTTTTGAAGTTAATTTTTGGGTGTTTTTTAAAACAAGGAACCAGGAAAATATCCAAATGAACAAGAACAATCTAGGACATTTCATGTGAAATAACTTTCAACAGAAGTTGCGGAATTAATTTTTATTTCTTTGGATTTTGGAAATCTGAACAGTGGTGTTTTCCTCTTTTTTAAAACGCCTTTTGGTTTTCTGGAAACCTGTTCCAGTTCATTGCCAAGTACTCTAACATAAAGGTTAATTCATATTCAATTTGATTGGTTTTGTTTTTATAGTAAAGCTAAAGAGCTGAAGGACCGCCATAAAGACTTCCCTGACGTTATTTCCGGAGCCTATATCATTGAAGTAATTCCAGACACGCCAGCTGAGGCGTAAGTTAAATAACCCTATTTTGGTTAGCTTGAAGGATTAATATTTAATACATCTTTGATCATGATGTTTAATGAAAGGAAAATTAACTAAACGTTTCCCTGCATCTGACTTTTGATGTGTTATTTTAGGAAATCTGTTCATTTCCCAGTACTGCACTTCAGAAGAGGGGCTTTGCTGTTATATCCATCCCATGCTAGGCAATGAGCATTGCTGAGAATGGGAAAAGATTAATGGACTAGTCCTCTCATCTGATAAAGTTGCATGAACAATCAGATGATAGCATGCCAGAAGGAAATGCAACCCACATTGTGCCAAATCTGATCCCACAGAGACGCTCTTGCCATATACAACACCTGGTTAAAAGCTTCACAATCAACATGAGTTCACCTACCCTGTAGAATGAATGGAGTTTGACACCACTTCAACTGCCATGGCTCAATGCAGGCCCGGATTAAGCTGTTTTGGTGCCCTAGGCCACTGTGGAAGCCCCGCCCCCGGGGAGGGGCTGCCTCCGCGTATGACTGGAAGCAGCCATGGGGGAGGGGCTTCCCTCCGCCTCTTTCTCCTCCTTGGAGGAAGGGAAGCCCCTGGGGCCGCTGCGGCACCCAGGAACATGGCGGAGGAGGCAGAGGCCGCGGCACACATGCTCTCCCTCCTGCCGCGCATGCCCGGGAGTGGCCACGGGGACGGGGCTTCCCTTCCTTCCTCCTCCTCCTTGACTCAAGGAAGGAGGGTGCGGTGAGGAGGAGGAAGCGGCCCCGGGGGCTTCCCTCTGCCTCCTACTCCTCGCGTCCTCCTTCCTTGACAAGGGGGTGGGGGCGAGGGGGGAGCCATTCCCTCCTCCCTCACCCCCTCTCAGCGCTCTCCCCCCACCCTCCTCCAAGAGATTGAGAGAGAGAGAGAGTCATCATGCCGCACGTTGCGGTTTTGTCTGAACTTTTTTTTTGGTCCTTGTTCTGGATCCCCCTAACCCTGTGCCCATAGACCATGGCCTAGTGTGGCCTTATGGGTAATCCAGGCCTGGCTCAATGCTATTATGTATGTATGTATTTATTATATTTCTACTGTATTATTTTCACTCTGAAGGGGACACAGAGCGGCTTACAGTTTGGCCACTTCAGTGCAACATTGCAAATATACAGTGTGCAAATATAATGCAATACAAATCAAAGCACATTTAACATAAAATACAAGACAAAAATCACCCTAAACATAATAACATCCAGAAATAAGATATAACTATTAAGCATTAAGAATGTTTACATTTTATGTATGTCTTATTTTTAATGGTTTTAATTGATTTTCAGTTCACAGTTATATGTAGTAATTAGTTATTATGATTTCTTTGTGTACTGTATGTTGGCATTGAATTTTTGCCATTAGTAGTTGTAAACCACCTTGAGTCCCCCCTTGAGGGGTGTGAAAGGCAGAATATAAATACAGTAAATACATAAATAATAGCACGTTTGAAACCAATTACAATTATTGTGGAGACTCATCAATTAAATAGTTTATTTCTCTAAGCTCAGTCATTAGTGATAAACATGAGCCAGTGAGAAAATAAAGAAAAGTCTCCACAAAATAAATAAAAATTAATTAAAATGAAATAAAATTTGAAAACAAAAGTCCCCAGTAAAGTCCAGGAGGAACAGAGTGTCGGCAAAGACGTTAGCGGCTCCAAGCCAAGCAAAGTCCAGTTTCAGTACCAAGTTGATGGTCAAAGGGGGGTTAGTTGGTAAAATTCCCCAGTATTGTCATCCTATAAGGTATCAGTGACTTGGAGCTATGGCTAGCTAGCAGCAAGGTCATGGCATGGTATCGGGAAATGTTGGAGATGGTAGAGCGGTTCTGTTGCACCAATCTCTCCAGGTCGATGCTGCGCAGTGGGAGGGACGGCCGAGTGGAGTGCAGCTCAGGGTAGTTGCCAAACAGGATGCAGCACTTGTTGCTCTTGCTAGTGTTCGGGTCCACCTGAGACCATAGGTGCCCCAAAGGAATCAGACATTCAGTAGAACGCTAGTCAGTCGGGCAGCCAATGGAAAAGGCCACCCTAGAACATTTACAGATGGCAGGAAGGTCTTTCAGTGGCTGTTGGAGAGTGGCTGGTTGGTTGCAATCAAATCATGGGAACTGTTTCGTGAGGTACTCACACTCTTTGGCAGAAAAAGCTCAATATCTTATAAAGCTACAATTCGCATGATTCTATAGCTATGGCAGTTAAAGTGGTGTCAAACTCCATTCATTCAGTGTAGATATACCCTATGTAAGCTAATAACATTAGCCACCTCTTGTATTCCCAGCATTGATATTAGGGACCTCCTATTTATTCATTAGCTGATTAGACTAGATGAACTCTAGTGTAGCACTGGTTGTATATTTATTAAAACTCATAAAACTAATGTGCTCATAACCACATGATCATGGGTTGTTGTAAGTTTTATCAGGCAGTATGGCCATGTTCCAGAAGCATTTTCTCCTGACGTTTCACCTGCATCTGTGGCAGGCATCCTCAGAGGTTGTGAGGTCTGTTGGAAACTAGGAAAGAGAGGAACACCAGACAAGAAACAATCAGGGACATCTAATCACCTCTCAACAAAGGATTCCCCCAGGCAGTAAGAAGCCACACCTTGAAAACTGCTAGGCCATTAAATGCTACTCAAGGTGGCCAATTCAAACATTCACACCTAGCTCCAACAGACAAGAGTTCTTTCTCCCACCCTGGACATTCCACAGATATATAAACCCCATTTTCCTAGTTTCCAACAGACCTCACAACCTCTGAGGATGCCTGCCATAGATGCAGGTGAAACGTCAGGAGAGAATGCTTCTGGAATATGGCCATGCAGCCCGAAAAACTTACCACAACTCAGAGATGAAAGCCTTCGACAATACACATGATCATGATTTTCAATAACAGTTTACTAAATTCATTGTATATTTTAGTATATTTAGTATATTTTTATAGGTCATATTTATTTGTTTAGTGATAGAGAGCAGGGTGGGGAAGTCCGTTCACCCTGAGAAAGGGCGGGTCCTCTAAAGAATTAATCAAATCTGAAAAAATATCCATCCTGAAAGAAGTGCTTGTGTAAGGCATTTCTCTTTGGATGAGGGGCTATGACTACTTTGTGGGTATATAACGTGATTATGTTGAAGGCTCTGAATCATGTCTCATCTGGTTAGCTGGGTTAATGTTTCCATAACTCGGAGCCAGAGTTTGTCTACAAGATGAGGCAAGACGATACAAGAGGATAGCTGCAGTGTCCTCCTTGTTTGCCTCTGTGCCAGCACTTACCTTTGCCAGTGCTTTTGAAAGTGCATCATTTCCCCTGGATTCTCTGTTGCAAGAGTGCTTATGGGATATTGGTGAGAGGGGAAAAAATGAAGATGGGACCCTTTGGAAATCATCTATTGCTGCAAAAAAAGGAAAACATTCACCCAGCCTTTCAGAAATTCTTGTTTAGATCAGTGTTTTTCAACCTTTTTAAAGCCACGGCACATTTTTTACATTTACAAAATCCTGGGGCACACCTCCAACCAAAATGAAACAAAATGACACTCTAACACAGTAATACATATAATTAATATGTTTTTAAATGTATTTATACACTCAGTATGAAACCTTGACCTGTTTCGATGAACAAAACATAGATATCCTGGCAGGAATGGCAGAAAGACAGAACTCCCATAACCAAGATAAAATACTATAAGAGTTTGGTGGGCATTGACGTTGGGTTTTGGAGTTGTAGTTCACCTATATCCAGAGAGCACTGTGGACTCAAACAATGTTGGATCAGGACCAAACTTGGCATGAATACTCAATATGCCCAAATGTGAACACAGATGGAGTTTGGGGAAAATAGACCTTGACATTTGGGAGTTACAGTTTCAGGGATTTATAGTTAACACAATCAAAGAGCATCCTGAACTCTTGCAACAATGGAATTGTACCAAACTTGGCATATTGAACTCTCATTACCAACAGAAAGTACTGAAAGGGTTTGCTTG
Organism: Anolis apletophallus; assembly: GCA_030556195.1. Lineage (NCBI taxonomy): Eukaryota > Metazoa > Chordata > Lepidosauria > Squamata > Anolidae > Anolis > Anolis apletophallus. The sequence goes on from JARBWK010000010.1 coordinate 92,471,141, forward strand.
GGAATTGACCTTGAGTTTGGAAGTTGTAGTTCACCTACACCCAGAAAGCACTGTGGACTCAAACAATGTTATGTTATGTTGTTGTTTGTTTTCTATCCAGAATCACAATGTTGGAAGGAGGCTCACCCCTTTAAGGTCCCTAAACAGTCATGGGAAAACTTTAGCCCTCTGGGTGCTTTGGACTTCAACTCCCACCATTCCTAACAGTGGCTGAGGGGGGGAAAGGAAAAGGGCCTGAGGCTGCTGGGAATGGTGGGAGTTGGAGTCCAAAACACCTGGAAGGTCCAAGTTTGCCCATGCCAGCTTTCAACAGAGACCTCTTCCTCCCCCTTCCCCTTCGTGCCCTTTCTTCCCCTTGGAGCCAAACGCTTACTTTTTCTTCTACACTGCCGCTTCTGCTGCCATTTTGATCCGAGGGGACAGCGTGAGTGTGTTCAGGAGGGGAGGGAGGAAGACGTGACCTGTGCGGGCGCTACTGCGCAGACTCACCCCAGAGTAAAGTGAGGCAAAGCAAGCAGAGCGAAGCTGGGAAGAAGGGAGCCCGAGTGGAGAAGAAAAAGTGTTCGGCAGGAGAGGGAAGAAAGGGTATTGGAGGTTCCAATTTCCCACGGCACACCTGATGATCACTCACAGCACACTGGTTGGGAAACACTGGTTTAGATAACTCTTAAGTAGGACACTGCTAGTTAAGGGCATATATTGTGTTCCTCCATTGGACTCAAGTGGTGCAAAACCTGCACATAAAAGTAAATAGCATACACCTCGATGGGAATTATCCAGATGTATGCTAGTTGCAACTCCAGCAGCCCTAAGAAACCAATGGTAAGAAATACTGGGAGTTGCAGGTCAAATGGTATTTAGAGGTTCACAATTTGCACCTTGTCATAGAGACACCAACACTGACCACATATTCTTTTCAAATTGCTTTTATTGAAGAACATTTGCCACTGGCTATTGTCCAGCTTTAGGTTTGTTTATCTCTATATAGTAATCAGTGATTTGGAAAAGTTCTTTTTTATTATATAGCCAGCTTGATCACCGGCCGTACTAACTGTAGGATTTTGTGGACTGAAATCCAAAAGAGGAACCCACATCCAAAAATATCTCTGATAGTCTGAACCAAATTGAGTGCCTGAAGAAGAGTACAGTGCAAACGCATTGCCAAACAATGGCTGTTTTCTGGCTTAAGGTTTCTGGATCACGTATCTTGCAAATTCTGATAGGTTTTGATGATGTTTCTTAAGGTCATTTCTTTGTGTTTCAGTGGCGGTCTGAAAGAAAACGATATCATTATAAGCATCAATGGAAAACCCATACTCTCAGCCAACGATGTCAGTGACATTATCAAAAAGGACAATACGCTCAGCCTGGTGGTACGTCGAGGCAACGAAGACATTATTCTAACGGTGATACCCGAAGAAATTGATGCTTAAGTTGAAACATGAGCTGGATTTCATGTTCTCTGTAAAAGAGCAAGCAATGGACTGTTTATATTATCTCTGTGCTGGTACAGGAAACAGTAGACTTTTGGCCAACAATCCACATGTTCAGTGGAACTGGGTTGGCCAATAAAATAATTTTCATTTAAGTTGGAGGCAAAAAAGCACCCCCAAACCCTATGCAACGTGCAAGATACTTCTGCTGTTCTTAATATATGCTATGTATTATCTACTGGCTCCATCTCTCACTGTACCTTCAGTGGTCAACATCTGATTCTTCTGTGCTGCATTTTATTTCCACTATGAACTTGAAAGTAGAATGACTGCTAAACCATACAGTACAGTGCTAAATATTTCTATAGCTTAATTCTTCCTAAAATGCAGTTGTTAAAGGAAAGTTAGATAGCTAACATGTGTGGAAGGAAATACTGACTCGTATACACACACAATCCCAAAGACCTTTGCTTAATGACTCCATGCTCTTGTTTTTTTTAAAAAAAAAAAATACTGTATTTTCCTAGTTGAATTAAAATAATTCTAACAGTGTCTTTGTGTTTTTTCTTGATGGAAGTGCATCTCTTGAACTTACCCCCACCTCATGTTTTCAGTGCATGCTTTATTCCAACACTCTTTATTTATTTATTTATTTATTATTCAATCTTATATTCCGCTCCTCCCTCAGGCTCGGGGCGGATTACAGCATGTAAAACATACAATAAAACATATAATAAAAACATACAATAAAACATACCATAAACATACAGTAAAACATGGTACATGACCATGGTATCAATGGGATTGCGATTTGACTCCGGCGTACATACGTCATTTACTTGGATTCAGCCAAAAGCCAACCTGAAAAGAGCAGTCTTACACGCCCTTCGAAAGGGGATAAGCTCTGGGATCAACCAAATGTGACCGGGGAGTGAATTCCAGAGCGCAGGAGCCGCAGCAGAAAAAGCTCGCTGTCTCGTACTGGACAAATGGCAGGAGCGGGACGATGGAATAACCAACAGATTCTGCTCTTCCGAGCGTAGCGATCTCGGGGGAACGTACGGGGTAAGGCGGTCCCTCAGGTACACAGGCCCTAGACCGTGTAAGGCCTTAAAGGTTAAAACCAATACCTTGAAGGCAATTCGGTACTCGATAGGAAGCCAGTGCAGTTGCCGAAGAATGGGAGTGATATGCTCCCTCACTGGTGCTCCCACCAGCAAGCGAGCAGCGGCATTCTGCACCAGCTTGAGTTTCCGGATTGTCGAGAAGGAAAGGCCCACGTAGAGGGCGTTACAGTAGTCCAGCCTCGAGATGACCGTCGCTTGGATCACCGTGGCCAGGTCGTCCCTGGACAGGTAGGGGGCCAGTCGCCTAGCCTGTCGTAGGTGGAAAAACGACATTTTGCTGACCATGGAGACCTGGGCCTCCATGGTCAGCAAAGGGTCCAATTGGACAACCAAGCTCTTAACAAGGGATGACGGGTTAAGTTGCTCACCATCCAGGGTAGGCAACCGGCACTCATCCAGCCCAGGGCGCCCAGGCCACAAGATCTCCGTCTTCGACGGGTTCATCTTCAGCCGGCTGGTACGCAGCCATCCAGTCACGGTTTCAAGGCATAGATGGAAACAATCGGGTACGGTATCTGGCCTGCCGTCCATTCTCAGCAGAAGCTGGGTGTCATCAGCGTACCGATAACACTCCAGACCAAAGTTGCGAACCAGCTGGGCCAGGGGGCGCATGTAAATGTTGAATAATAAGGTCGAGAGGATGGCCCCCTGGGGGACCCCGCAACTTAATGGGAGCCTCCCGGAGACCTCCTCCCCCCTCTCCACACGTTGTCCCCGATCCTGGAGGAAGGAGGTCACCCACTTAAGGGCAATCCCCCTGACCCCAGTCACGGCTAAACGGTGGGCCAACAATGCATGATCTACGGTATCAAACGCTGCTGTTAGATCTAACAAAACAAGCAGGGCTGACCCGCCCTGGTCCAGCTGGCGGCGAAGTTGGTCTGTAATGGTGACAAGCACGGTCTCCGTCCCATGCCCAATACGGAAGCTGGACTGGAAGGGATCAAGTCCAGCTGTGCCTTCTAAGAACCGCTGCAGTGATCCGCTGCTGCCCTCTCAATTACCTTGCCTAAAAAAGGCAAGTTTGACACAGGTCGGTAATTGGAGGGAGCCGAAGGGTCTAAATTCGGCTTCTTCAGCAGCGGTCTTACCATTGCCTCTTTCAACCCCCCTGGGAACACTCCTTGCTCAAGGGAGCTGTTGATAATCTTTCCCAGGGGGTCTCGTAACCCCTCCCGGCAAGATCTAACAAGCCAGGAGGGGCACGGATCGAGGAGCAGGTGGTTGGTCTAGCTGCAGCAAGTAACTTATCGACAGCTGCTGCGTCCAGCAATTGGAAACGGGTGAAGGTGGGCCCGCCGAGTGGCGGCGGGGTCTCGAGTTCACCTACTGTATCAAGCGTGGCTGGGATATCTCGGCGGAGAGTCGAGATCTTGTCAACAAAGTAGTTCTGAAGAGCCTCAGCTGTGGGAACCAAACCCCTATCGTTTGGGACAGTCGAAATTGTTGTCAATGACCGAATTATTCTAAAAAGTTGAGCTGGGCGTGAACTAGCCGACTCTATCAAGGAAGAATAATGAACTTTTTTTGGCTTCCTTGATGGCTCGCTCATAAACATCCCTAAATTGTTTATAACCCGATCTCGATGCTCCTTCACGGAGGCCCCGCCACACGTCCTCTAACTGTCTCTTCCTCCGTTTCATCGCACGCAGCTCCTCGGTAAACCAAGGCGAGCGATTTCTGCGGAGAATGAGAGAGCATCTGGGGGCGATCTCGTCTAAGACTGTGGAAAGACAGGTGTTCCAACATTCCACTTGCCTGTCGACTGAGTCGCTGGCGAGCTCCAATTCCCTCAGAGCATTCAGGAACCTAGTGGGTTCCATAAGTCTCTTCGGGCGAACCATAATAGGTTTGGCACCCTTACCGGGAGGAGGGGCCACCTCAAGATGGACTTCCAGGACCCTGTGATCCGACCATGGGACCTCTACTATAGAGGTTAGGGTCACTGGGATTCCGGCCGCGAAGATCAAGTCCAGGGTATGCCCGGCCTGATGTGTGGGACCGGTCTTACAGAGTGAGAGTCCTAGTGTCTCCATGGTGGACACCAGGTCCATGGCTGCTGTTGAAGGGGAGGAGGTGTCGGCGTGGACATTGAAGTCCCCCAACACAATAGGTTTAGGGAACCTCAATGCCCACTCCGAGACCACCTCCAGCAGCTTAGGCAGACTCCCTGCCGGCGCGTCGGGTGCACGGTACACCAGCAGGAAGGCTACACTCTCACTAGAATCCCACACAAGGCCTGCACACTCTATTCCTGGGATGTTCGCGGTCGGAACTGTCCTGGAATTGAATGTGTCACGACTGAGAATGACCACTCCCCCCCCCGTCTCTCTGTCCTTGTCTGGTAGCTAGCCACTAGGCATGAAAAAAAAGTTATGAAAATTAAAAGAAATCGTAAGTGATTCGTATGTAATGGGACTTTCTAGTTTATACGCATCACGGCAGCTAACCAGGAAGTAGACTTTCTTTTACGGTCCTTGAGGCCAACAATTTGCGTAATGATCGTAATTAATTCTTAATTATTGTACTACTCACTTCTCCCTGTCTTCTCCCCCTCCTTTCCTTCCCGCCTTCATTCATCTTCTTTTTCCTGCATTTCTATGGGGAACTGGAAGTGACGCTGCTGCTAGGCATTCTGGAAAGTGTAGTCCTCCACGCTTCTCCTCCCTCTCCCCCCCCTGCTCTCTCTTCCTCGTGGCGGTGGTGGTTTGGGGTCTTGAGGAAGAGCGGGCTGACTCCCTTCTGGGTGCTGCCTTGGTCGTCTTGGCCTTGGTGCTCTTGGCCGGCTTGGGCTTGGCTTTCGGGCTCTTGTCTTCTGTGGGGACTCTGTCTTGCCCCACTGCACGGGCCAACTTCACACACACACACACACACACACACACGCTTCTCCTCCTTTCTCTCCCTGCACTCTCTCACATGCTTCTCTTCTTCTTCTCTCTGCCTCCTTCTCTTCCCCGTTTCCTGGTGGCTTCACCCCCTCTCCCCTTCTCTCCCTCTCTCCCATGCTTCTCTGCCCCCTCCTCTTTCTGTCTTGCCCTCTTCCCCGTTGCTCTGTCTTGCCCCACCTTCACAGGCCACACACACACACACACACACGCTTCTTCTTTCTCTCCCTGCACTCTCTCACATGCTTCTCTGCCTCCTCCTCTTTCCTGGTGGCTTCTCCCTCCCCCTCCCTTCTCTTCCCTGTTGCTCTGTCTTGCCCCATCGCACGGGCCAACTTCAGCCCTCCAGGTGTTTTGGGCGCCAACTCAGTCCCCCCTCCCCCGCTCTGCTTTCTCTCCCTGCCTCCCTCTCAAACACACACACGCTTCTCCTCCTTTCTCTCCCTGCACACTCTCACATGCTTCTCTGCCCCTCCTCTTTCCTGGTGGCTTCTCCCCCCTCCCATCTCTTCCCCGTTGCTCTGTCTTGCCCCATCGCACAGGCCAACTTCAGCCCTCCAGGTGTTTTGGACTTCAACTCACACAATTCCTAACAGCAGGTAGGCCAGCATTTCTCGACCTGGGCATCAGGACCCCGGGGGGTCACGAGGGGAGTTGCATGGGATTGCCAAAGACCATTACAAAACACAGGATTTTCTGTTGGCCATGGAGGTTCTGTGTGGGAAACTTGGCCCAATTCTGTCATTGGTGGAGTTCAGAATGCTCTTTGATTGAAGGTGAACTATAAATCCCAGCAACTACAACTCCCAAATGTCAAGGTCTATTTTCCCCAAACTCCATCTGTGTTCACATTTGGGCATATTGAGTATTCATGCCAAGTTTGGTCCTGATCCAGGATTGTTTGGGTTCAGAGTGCTTTCCAAATGTAGGTGAACTATATCTCCCCTAAATCACTGTCAATTCCTCCAAAACCCCTCCAGTATTTTCTGTGGGTCATGGGGGTTCTGTGTGCCAAGTTTGGTCCAGGTCTGTCATTCATGGGGTCTCAGCTGTGGAAGTCAGAGCTGAATTGGTCGAAGGTACTGCGAATCCCATCATCCGTTGTCCATCCCCCCCAAACATATTGTTTTTGTGATTAATCCCTATGCTTTAACTTTGGTCAATTTGTAACAATGAAAATACATCCTGCATATTAGATATTTGCATTAGAATTCATAAGAATAGCAAAATTATGAAGTAGCAACGAAAATATGGATGGGGGTCACCACAACATGAGGAACCACTGCATTAATACATATATCTTTCTGTTTAATTGCTATTAGGGAAATAAAACGTGAACAAAGGAAGGAAGGAGACAAAGGAAGAAGTAGAGAAAGGGGGAGGGAAGGAAGGAAAGAGAAAAGAAGGGATGTGGAACCGAACCAAAGAGCAAAGGAAGGAATGAAAGAAGAGGGTAGAGAAGGAAGAAAGGAGGGAAGGGGAAAAAATAAAGGGGGGGGGAGAGAATCGTACTTCACTTTCACAATTGTCCTGAGAGCTAGTAGCTAGCTACTACCTCTTATATTTATGTTATACATCTACAGCTCCAGTGAATTGCACTCCAGAGGTGAAGGGAATGTTCCCCCTTGATTTGCCTGTGCTTTTAACTGTTTCCCTGCTTTGCCTACTTTATAACTAATTAAGAATTTCGTTATTAATTACGGTACATTTTAGAACTTTTTGGAATTTTTTTTTTGGTCTTTCTATTACTAATCAACCCCCCCCCATTAGATTTTCGAATCCCGATTTTTGGGTTCTAAACCATGCCTGCTAGCCACATAACCTGGGAATGTTAGCTCGTGTATGAGGACATCGTCTCCCTCCTGTAGCCACGTCTCTGTAATACAGGCTAGATCTATATTATGCTCTAGGAGGAAGTCTCCGATAGTCCCAGTTTTGTTTCGCACGGACCTGGCATTGGCTAGTACCAGAGTCGGAGAGGAGATATTTGGAGACCCACCATCTCTGCTGGGGAATAGCTCGCAGGTCAGAAGGTGGCCGAGTCTTTCCACGACTCGGCCCCCTTCTCTCATGAGGCCTGCGTCTACCGTCCCATTTACCCCTACCCGAGATCACTGGTATTTCCCGCCCCTGACCATTGCCCACCGGCAGGTCGTCTAAGTATCTGGTCTTCTGCCCGCCCTCTGAAAAGGGGGTGGAATTGAATGACTAACACCCACGCCTCCCAAGCCACAAGAATGTCTTGCACTCCGTATTGTCCCTCCAAGGTCCGGGGCCGCAAGCTGGCTAAGGCCAGCATCCGGCTTTGCATCCAGGGGTGCCATCCTAGCCCCGGGAATGGAGCCAGTGGAATTTCTGCGGCCCCAGCTGCTAAACCCCAAGCCCCAAAAAGTTCTAGACCTGTAACGGCTCCTTCTATATTTTTCTTGGCTCTTAAAAGAGCAGTCAGGGTTTAGAGCAGATTTTTCCTCCCTTGGAGGAGCTTGGACATGTGGTCCTAAGTCAGCAGTCCTCCCACCAGTTTGCTCCAGTGGCTGAACAGGCAGCATCCTCGGCTCTCCCCGTGGAGGGCCAGTTGAAGAAGTTGGTGGGGGCAATTCGGGTCCTCCCGGCTGATGGTAGCACTGTAGATCTTCCATCCTGGAGGTGGCTCTGCTGCTGGTGGCCTCCTTCTGGTGAGGCTAGGTCTTCCGACGCGTTGGGGGAGGAGCCGCAGGCGGGGTCCTAATTGGTTTCCGCTTCCGGCGGCGATGACGGAGCCGCTTCCGCCTGCGGGTTGGTTTTCCTTCCCCAGATTCAGGAGGGTGAGGGGCCATGTGCTCACCTAGCGCATCTTCTGGTTTTCTCCCAGGCATTTCTGGGAGAGGCGGGGCCGCCGTAGATCTTCTTTTCCGGCGGCGGCACTGATGGCGAGTGCGCTTGCGCTTAGGGATCATCCTTCCCACTTTGGAGACAAATAAGGCCTCGCTCTCTCCCTGCGCGTCTTCAAGGTTACGCGCCATTTTAGCCCTCTCTTCAAGCTCCTTCCGAATGGAGCCTGACACGGATGGACGTCTGGGCCGGTGTCCCTCGCATCGATCCAGAACTCGGGAGATGTCGAAGGATATCTCCTCCTCCTGTTCCTGCACAAGCCACGGCCTCAGTGGTCTTCTGTAGGTCGACCATGGGCAGGTTGAAGGGTCGAGGCCAGCTTGCACAATTGGGCAGCTGTCCCCAAAGAAGCAGCCCGCAGGCGGTGTGCTCTCAGCTCTCTCTCTCTCTGGACCTTCCTCCATCATCGTTGGGGTTGAACCAGGGCCCTGGGGGGACGTCGCCCTCTCCGCAGGTCGCTCAGCCTCCACCATGCACGGTTCAGCTTGTGGTAAGTCTATAGCAGATGACTCTGCATGCTCTACTGATTGTAGGTCCCAAGAATAGTCCCAGAAAAGATCAGGGGAGCTCCTTCGGCTCTGGATCGCGATGGTGTCATCATCCCCATTCCATTCCCGTTTCGCTACTCGCGGTTGGGGCTGGAGTTGGGGCTGGGATCCCATGATGGTCGATTTCAGCCGTTTGCCAAATTCACTGAATTTGTCAGACAGATCTCTAAATTCGCTCCAAAGTTGGAGCAAGGTCCCCGGTTCTGGTCCCGATCTTGATGTTGCTGCCAGGGGCTCTGTTGTAAGGTAGTCAGGGGAGAGGACCCCCAGGTCCTTACATACCCGCCACTCCAGCGGTCTCTGGGCTTCCTGGGCTTCCTGGGCCTTCAATTCAGACTCTGGCTTCAGGCAGAAGGCATAAAAGTCCTCGTAATCCTTATCTAGATCAGTTTCCTCTCGCTGAGGATCCACACCGACCTCCCCTCGAGGTCGGGGATCTACTGCAGCTGGTGTCTGATCATCTGTATAGTCAGGTTCCATCTCAAATGCAAGATTAGGCATTCTTGGGCGGAGAGGTCCTGCAAGCTGCTCCTGCACCGGCGCCATCTTGAACAATATTCCGGCGCAATCTTTAACAATCCAATAAATAGAATATGCATGGTGATCAATCTTTTCACTATATTGGTAGATGTGTGTTATGCAACCACATTTCTCATGCTGAGGGATAGTTTGCGAAAATGCCTTTGCACTTAGGAAACATAGCTTTTGCACTTAGGAAATATAGCTTTTGCATTTAGGAAATATAGCGCACTACACTGACCACTGAAATCAGTTTCAAACTGGTATTGAAGAAAGTGGTTTCACTGTGCAGATGATTCCATAGGAATTCCCGGAACCAGTTTGAGGCCCGGATGGTGATGGCATAGAGCACTGATGCACATTAAGAGCTTTCTTTTGGAAATTTTGTGAGCATTGGTTGTATGGCAGGGGTGGGCAACCTACGGCCCACGAGCCGATTCTGTCCAGCCTGGGGAGAAAGGTGTCGGGGGTGGGGCCAAGAAGAAGGGGTGCCGCTGCCGCCATCCCATCGAGGGCTCTGTGGGGCCGGAGGAGCGATGGCTTTGAAGTGCCTGACATCCTTGGAGGCGATCCAGGCCTGCAGCGGAAGCATTAGGCGACCTACGGCGGCTGATCACCCTGGTGACCTGGAAGACTTGATCGTCTTCCGGGTCGCCATGGTGATCAGCCGTCTCAAATCACCGACTGCTCCCCCTGCAGGCCCGGATTGCCTCCAGGGATGGCAGGAACTCCATAGCAGGGCGATCAGCTGGGGAACGGCTGGGGGCGAGAGCGGGCGGAGGCCTGCAGCCTCCGATCACCTGCTGCTCTGCTCTCCTCTGCTGTGGCGGTGGCTGGGTCTGCTTTGCCATCCTCTGGGCTGGGTCCATTGGGCCATTCCATCTTGGTTCACACTTTGTCTTCTTGAATTTAATTTTATTTTAGTGGTTTTTATTATTATCTTATATAATACAATGTTATATTATAATTTCAATATATTATAATGTCTATATATACAGTATACTATAATATAATTATGATATTAATACTAATAATATATGAATATTTCTTGATATATTAATATGTTAATTTTAATGATGTGTAATATATAGTAAATAAATAATGAAAATTAGAATGTAGTTCAGCCTTTAGGTGCGGCCCTCCATAATATTTTTTGCCTCTCGTGTGGCCCCTTGGGAAAAAAAATTGCCCACTTCTGTTGTATTGCCACCATAGTTTGAAGCTAGCTTCAAACTGCATTAAATGGTCAGTGCAGATGGGGTCACAGTAGGTACCTATTAAAAGATTTTGTTTTTTTGCCACAGAAGTGGGTTTTGCCTTAGATTTTATCAAAGCGAAGTGAACAATCGTTTGGCAACCATCCAACTATGATTTTTACAAAATATCATACGACCGCTGTGCTATTTGCTGCAGATGCATAGCTTGACCTTTGTAGTTAAATGAGAACTACTGGTGATTCATTCCAGTCCCAGAAAGCCATTCATGTGATGATTCAGTCAATGCATATTAACATAAGCCTCCGAAGTCAATGTACTGAATTGCAGGCACTGCATTTTGCTGTAACAATATACAGCTCACAATGACATCCCTTCACATCCAGTGCCCTATAACTGCAACGGAAGGCAATGATTGTGAATAGTGATCTGCATACCATGGCTATGCAAACACAGGGAAACTTTCTATCCTTCCATCATAGTAGAAGAGACTGCTGAATGCTCTGTCCCTAGCACATTCCTATGCTCTTAATATGTTGGTACTTTCCCAATTCAGCCACCTCATGGCAAATAACTGAAAGTTGGATCATGTTGCTACAGGCTTTTTCTCTGTCCGAAAGCAATATATATATATTTACATTGGATTAATTTCATTTAAAAAGTGGTAGGACAACATCAGAGACCCCTGATTTGGCCGTGTGAGAAGTATTACTTTTGACACCTAATTTTTTTCTCCTTTCAAATTGTCAGTCACTGACATGATACAGAAGGATGACTAATGTGATAGGAATCTCCCTTAATAAATTGCTATTCCAGAGGCAATATATAGCCTTTGACAGTGAAGGATGAGGATGCTTTTTGCGATGTCTGTAACGTTGTCTGTTCCTTTCTGCGTGATGGTACATGCCTAGTAACTTAGGCTGCATTTCATTGATGTAGAAATGTCAAAAAGACAGATCAGAATTCCAACAAGAAGTTCAATCTGCAATGAGTCTTAAAATGTTTTGACACATTTTGTTGGGTTTTCTTCTTGTGCTGGTTGGAGGCTTCTAGCTGCTCAAAAAAGGCAACTTTTCCCACTCTTTGAAAAGTTTGGGAATTCCTCTGACCAGGAGCCATTTAATTTATGGAACATTGGACTGTGCAAAGGAGTCTCAACAGAGGCTTTCTCACTAATCCTTGTTTGTTTATTTATTTATTTACTTTATTTCTATTCCATCCTTCTCACCCCGCAGGGGGCTCAGGGCGGAGTGCAATGTACACATTACGCTTAGACACACAAACATACAAGACAGACAGAGGCAATTTAACATCTGGCCACCAGGGGGAGCTGTCGGACTCCTTCATTCCTCAGCGTGCTTCCTGGAGATCTTTTCTATGGCCTCGTAAATCAGTTAAATTTAGCCTCCCCACTAAGTGGTACCTTAATTTCCTACTTGACAGATGCAACTGTCTTTCGGGTTGCAAAGGTCAACAACAGGCTACACAATAGGTCGAGAGCCCACCTTGACCCAGGCAGACCTCAAACTCATGACCTTCTGGTCAGTAGAGATCTTATGCAGCTGACACCCAGCCAGCTGCGCCACATTCCCGGTCCTTGTTTCCACAACAACCCAAAATTTTCAAATCCCAATTATCACAGGAACAGAAAGTGAGGTGAAATCTTCTGAACATGGGCACAGGCAGCAAAACAAATATTACAGGGGTGTTAATCCTTCCCAATGCTATCCAGAAAATTTAAAAATGGCTGGAATTAAACTTAAAAATGTATCTATTCCAACTTACATACTGACTCAACTTAAAAACAAACCTGCAGAACTTCTCATGCTCATAAGCCAGGGAAGCATAGAAACTAAGGATAGAGGAATTAAAAGGAGCAAGTAGTTATTGAAGATTGCTTATGGAGTGAAGCTTATATTGCCACCTAGTGGATAGGCCATCATTTTTCACTAGTTGTGAATGATATCTATTGGCAATATAAAGTTCACGCTGTTCATAAATTACAGTGGCTGAAATTTTTGTCTATTAATCTTTTTTCCAACAAATTTTTATTTTAAGATCTATAAAGTAAATAGTATCAAGGAAAGAGGGGGAACAATATATGTATAGAAAAGTAGGAAAAGTCAATAGGAGAGAGAAAAGAGGAAAAGTTTTAAAAAATCAAAAAACAAAAGATATTTAAAAAATAAGAATGAAAAAATTAAAAAAAGGTTGTGACTTTCATTCCAAACTTGTGTCTTCTCTTAATTTATTTCTCTTCTATCTCTTTGTCCCTTCTATATTTCATTAGTCTTTTCTATTGAGATTTTTTCCCCATATTCTATCAATAGGTCCCAATTTGTACTTTTTATTGGTCTTCCTTCATTTCTCTTTAATAAGAAAGTTAATTTGTCCACATCTTTTATTTCCTTAATCTTATTAATCCAGTCCTCTATCTCTTCTTCTTGTTTCCATAATTTTGCACAAGAGATTCTTGCCGCAGTTACCATATAAGTAAATAGTCTATCTGTATTATCGTCAAGACTGAGGTCAGAGTCCATAATTCCCAGTAGATAATATTCTGGTGTCTTCTTAAATTTCCTGTTCAACATTTTCTCAAAAAAATGTTGTCTATTAATCTTAATGGTGGGAATGAGTAACTTTACTATGTGTCTTTATTTCATTGACGAGAAGATGAAAAAGTCCAGAAAAAAACCTTTTCTGTTGATCCATTGCTTCATGAATAACGAATTCGTGGAGCTTCAAGCATAAATCAAATGTGAGTATCCACTAAATGCGCCCTATTTAAACAACACAAATATGGCAAGTAAACACTTATGCAAATTGCATTGTTTCACTGGATTTATTTCTAGTTGCGGGACTAATAATTAGATTTAGAATGTATAAGATCCTGTTATCTCAGCATATTGGAGGAGACTTGCAACTCTGAAAGTTCATGACCAAATTGGTTAATTAGTCCTTAAGGCAAACCTCTGCATCTGTTACTGTATGTATCTAGTAAGTTGCAAAGCTAGACTGTCTGTGTGCCACCAGGTCACCTGCTGACTTACGATGACCCCATGCATTTGATCAGATTTTCCTAGGCAAGGAATACTCCAAAGTGGTTTTGCCAGTTGGTTTGAAATACAACCTGCTGCAGCTGATATTCCTTGGTGGTCCTCTATTCCAGTGTTTTTCAACCTTTTTGGACATTCGGAAATGCACATTTTTTACATTTACAAAATCCTGGGGCACACCACCAACCAAAATGACACAAAATGACACTCTAACACAGTCATACATATAGTTAATATGTTTTTTTAAATGTATTTATACACTCAGTGTGAAACCTGGGCCTGTTTCGATGAACATAACATAGATATCCTGGCAGGAATGGCAGAAAGACACAAACTTCCCACACAGAACTCCCATAACCAAGAGAAAATACTATAAGAGTTTGGTGGGCATTGACCTTGAGTATTGAGTTGTAGTTCACCTATATCCAGAGAGCACTGTGGACTCAAACAATGTTGGATCAGAACCAAACTTGGCATGAATACTCAATATGCCCAAATATGAATGCAGATGGCATTCACAGGAAATAGACCTTGACATTTGGGAGTTGCAGTTGCTGGGATTTATAGTTCCCCTACAATCAAAGAACATTCTGAACCCCACCAATGATAGAACTGGGCCAAACTTCCCACACAGAACCTCCAGGAGGCAAGAGGAGGTCTCTACTTGGGGAAAGGGAGGTGGGCCTTCCCAATGCATGAAGAGGGAGGGACCAAGTAGACAATGGGTGGGGAGGGGGCATGTTTGTAATTTTGTGCCTTTATCAAGGTAGGTTTCGTAGGGTTTTTATATTTCAACACACTAGACTCCTCCCCCCCTTGGAGGTTCCAATTTCCCACGACACACCTGATGATAGCTCATGGCACACTAGTGTGCCCCGGCACACTGGTTGGGAAACACTGCTCTATTCAATTAGTAACAATGGCTGGTGTGTTTAGCTTCCAAGAAAAGGATTTAGCATGGTTCCACGTTGCATTTTAAATTATGTTTTCATCCAAAAAATCTAATACTAATGACAGGGAAAAATCAGTTGTGGTCTCATCCAAGCTCTTGCATTTCTTGCGGCCATAGGCAGCTAGTTTGTTCGAAAGGTAAGTAGATTCACTGGTTTCATTCTCATACGAGATGAATTCCATACTTTCCAAATTTTAACTTACCTTTCAGTTCAGGTGGTGCCACTCCAGCACCTGTGGATAGAGACAGAAAGAGGCTCATAAAATCACTGAACTAATTGTGAGCAGGAGATGGGAGGATCAATTTCCAAAGAAAGAGAACTTTGTCAAAAGTTACCTGTGCAGATGACACTGGCATCTTCTTCGGGGTGGCAGCCGTGGATGCCCCAGCCCAAGTGTTTGCACTGCCACAGGTAGGATTCTGTGCCAGCACATCGAATGTCAGAAAGCCAGGGATGTCCATTGCCTTCACCAAAGTGAGCCTCCCCTGGAGCTGAAACTGCATCTCCGCAACCAAGCTCTCTGCAAACTACTTGTGCATCCTTGATATCCCAGTCATCATCACAAACTGTTCCCCATGTGCCATTGTAATAAACCTCGACACGCCCCTCACAAGGGCTATAAGAATTCACCAGCCGTAACTCAAAGTCTGGAATGAAGCAGAGTTAGTTTTAGTTTGTGGCCTCATGATGGTTACATGTAAAAAACTGCAAAAGAACTGAACATACGTCCATTGAATCATATGGTTTGGTTTCTGAAGCCGCATTTAGCTTGCATTTTAGCTTTTTTAAAAGGTGGTTAACAGCTCACTTCTCTGTATGAATATTGTGCAGCAATCTCAACAGTGTTGTATCATTAAACAGTAAGTACTGCTAGTTGTTTTTTTTCTGTTGAGCGAATGTAGACTAGGGGTGGGCAGCCTACGGCCTGCGGGCCAGATCTGGCCCGGCAGCCGATTCTGTCCGGGAGAAGGGCCCGGGGCCAAGAGGAAGGGCCACCATCCCATCACGAGCTTTGTGGGGCCTGGGGCCACAGGCTGGAGGAAGGGTGTGCCATCCCTGCCACCATCCCATCGGCGACCTGCAAGGGCTTTGTGGGGCCTGTGTTGGCAGACAGGCTGGAGGAGCAGCGATCCTTTGGAGTGCTTCCTGTGCTGCTTTGGGTCCCTTTTGCATTGGGCCATTCCATCTTGGGATCCTTCCTCTCTTGAGGATGTCAGCCTTCATCTTGGTTCACACCTTATCTGCTTGAATTTAATTTAATTTTATTTCAGTGGTTTTTATTATTTTATAATAATTTTGTTATAATAATATAATAAATAATATAATATAATGTTATATTATATTATAATTTCAATATATTATAATGTCTATATATACACACTATAATATAGTAATTATGATATTAATACTAATAATATATTAATATTTCTTGATATATTAATTTGTTAATATTAATGATGTGTAATATATAGTAAATTTAGTAAATAAATAAATAATGTAGATTAGAATGTAGTTCAGCCCTTAGGTGCGGCCCTCCATAATATTTTTTGGCTCTCATGTGGCCCCTTGGAAAAAATAATTGCCCACCCCTGATGTAGACACTGTCCATTTCTATCCCGCCTCTCAAACTCAGGCCCATGCACACAATCTCTTTTACACTATCTTTTCCTGCTGTCCCTATTACTATGTCACAGCAACAAGGTTTGAATTGTTTTATCCTTTTGTATTGTTTTGTTTATACTCATCATTTCCTTCTACACTGTAGAATTAATGCAGCTTGACATCAGTTTAACTGCTTTGGTTCAATGCTATCTAATACCGGGAGCTGTAGTTTTGCAAAGTCTTTAGTCTTCTCTGCAAAGTCTTCTCTGCACCCAAGTAACGGCTCCTGGTTTAACATCATTCACTCTAATCACTGGCAGAATGGACCTTCTCTTCATAAAGATGATGCCTCATAAAATAAGTTCCAGAAAGAGGTTCTAATAGTGGCAAAAGGTCACAATCGTAAGTAGTGGTCATTAATGCAAAACAGTTATGAGTAAGTTTTGGTAACTGTTTTACATTTGTGATGGCTACTTTCAACTTAACTCCCCTGAAACCTACTTCTCTGGGTTTCATCAGCTGCAAGGAGAGAAGGAGATCTGTTCTGCTAACTATCAAAGCACCGTTCAATGACATTTCCATCATGTTTGGGCTTTGGTTGGGACAGTAGACTTGGCTAAGTAGCAGATACAGCTCTGTGAGCTGGCAGCATTCGGAACTATAGGAGAAATTCTGTAGGAGCCTAGTTCTTGTAGAAAAGGAATGGGCATCTTCCACCCTATTTCTATAATGCGAAGTTGAGGATTTTTATGCATGTAGATGAGGCTGTGAAAAATGAAACTTCATGTGTGAAAGTAGATAAGCAAATACCACAAAGGGGGGGGGGAGTTGCAATGTAACAATACACACAACGAGCACTCTTAGTACTTCAGTATCAAAAATCAAGTGATATATTATCATTAACACATAACATTTTGAATATCATATACATGTAGAATATAAAGCGCCCGGGACGGGCTCCTACCCTTCAGAGGGTTAATAAAGGTAAGTTCAAAAGGAGTGTATAGTCCGTAACAGAGTGGGTTTTCAAGGAAAGGTTTGCAAAGGAGGTCCCGGGATATCAAACTGAGTCCAAACGCCTGTGGACGTCTTCCAAAGAGACAAAGATGAGAGCCGAATTGCAGAGAGGAGTCAAGGTGCTGGGCGGCTTAGATGTGTGAAGTCACATCCTTCACAAATCTTTCCTTGAAAACCCACTCTGTTACGGACTATACACTCCTTTTGAACTTACCTTTATTAACCCTCTGAAGGGTAGGAGCCCGTCCCGGGCGCTTTATATTCTACATGTATATGATATGTAAAAGGTTATGTGTTAATGATAATATATCACTTGATTTTTGATACTGAAGTACTAAGAGTGCTCGTTGTGTGTATTGAAAGTAGATAATGACATTTTCTACCATTTTTCTCGCTGCTATAAGAACAGTGGCAGACTATTTCCATGTTGAAACTGCAAAATAAAATGTGTATAGGTTTTTTTATGGAGAAAAGAGGGTTTTCTTCAAAGAAAGAAAACCCTCTTAGTCCCTACAAATGGGACTAAGAAGACTTAGGTCGCCATGGCCTGCCTCTGATTGTTCCCTCCTTGAGCCCTGCAACTATAGCTCAGCTAGGATTAGCTGGGAATGACACAATGTATTTGTTTGTAGTAAATAGAATATGTTTTGTTTGTGTATTTTATAATTGTTGTATCTGCTTGTTACTTTTACTTCTATTTTGCCGTAAACCGCTCCGAGCCCTCGGGGAGTGGCGGTCTAGAAATTTGAAGTAATAAATAAATAAGATAAGATTCCTCAACAGGAAACTACATTTTTACACAGACAATGTTATTTTAAGTCCAACTCCATATGAATTTTTCATATGAAATAAGTTCCAAATTATAAAGATACGTAGGTGTCATGAATTCTTCTTATTAGGGTTTCCTGATACTTGAGAAAAGTGATTTATGACCAGTTTTGAATGTTTTCCCATGGTCTTTCTACCTCTAGTGCGGGGGTGCTCAGGAAGTCGATCGCGATTGACTGGTTGATCCTGGGACCGAGGAAGGTCGATCCCAGCTGGATGGGGCACTTCTGAGGGGGTGGAGCTCCACCGGCTTCACCACCGGCTTGACCCTGGAGGGGTGGAAATGCTGAAGTGAAAGGGGGGGGTGCCAAACCCCGCCCCTCCACCGGCGGTATTTCACCACTTTTCCGGCTTGGCATTGCCACCACTGGCTTTCTACCCTGGAGAAGCTGTGGAAATGCTGAAGTGAAAGGGGAGGGGGCGGAGCCAAGCCCCGCCAAGCCACGCCCCCTCCACTGGCTTCGGTATTTCCACAGCTTTTCCAGGGTAGAAGAGGGTAATGCCAAGCCAGTGGTGGCTATCTATGCCACCACTGGCTTGGCATTACCCTCCTCTACCCTGGAGAAGCTGTGGAAATGCTGAAGCCAGAGGGGGAGGGGGCGGAGCCAAGCCCCACCAAGCCACGCCTCTTTCCCCCAGCCCCGCCCTGTTTCTCTCTTGGTAGATCTTTCTGACTTGGTTTTAGTATAAGTAGCTCGCATGCTGAAAAAGCGTGGGCACCCCTGCTCTAGTGGGTACTGCTACCATGAGTTTGGTCAAGTAGAATAATCATCAACCTGGATTTCACAACTGATGTAGAATAGTTATAAGGTACAATAGGGATTATAACAGACAACAACAACAATAACAACCATTATCCCTTTCTGATGTGCTCAAAAATTATGATAAAGCAAGAATTTTAACTTACCTTTCAGTTCAGGTGGTGCCACTCCAGCATCTGTGGATAGAGACAGAAAGAGGCTCAAGTATTCTGCATATTGCTATGGAATTAAAACCAGAATATTTCCTATTAGGAATAACAGAAGACGATTTAATACCAGATAAGAACATGGACAAATTATTTACCTATATGACTACAGCAGCAAGAATAATTTATGCAAAAAAAAGGAAATGCAAAGAATTACCAACAAAAGAAGATTAGGAGAATAATGTATGGGAAATAATGGACATGGGTACGCTTACCTTCTATCTGAAAGATTTAGAGGGAAAAGCGTTAATAAGGACAGATTGGACATTATGTAAGGACTACATGAAGACTCGACAGGCCCGACAGAACCCCTGATTTATAAGGAATGGAAATAATAATAAGAAAATAAAGAAGAAACGTAAAGAAAGAAGTGACTAAAGAGCTAATGACTAAATTGGAACTGAATCAGTAAATATAATTGTGGTGTCTCAGCCTAGTGGTCAGAGACAGACACCGAGGGTCCCAGCCGTCCCAGATCAAGGGGATGATGGGTGGCCGGATGGATATGGGTCCGCAGATGAAGACCTAGCCTGGGATGATGGTTGGCTACATGGGTATGATACTGCAGATGAGAATAATGATGACTTCATGGAAGTCAGTTCTGAATTAGACAGTGAGAGGCCTAGTGACCTTGATTCCCACAAGAGCTTCTTTACTCCCTTGCCAGATGAGCATTCCGAGGATTGGGATGTTGGGGAGGATCAAGTTTCTCAAGATGAGAGCTCTGCACCTGGAGCCGCTAATGAGGAGGAATTTGACCGGAGAGCCAACATCAGATCCTCCCAAAAAGATTGGAGTTTGAGAAAGGGGGTGCGTTGGGCACATAGAAAGTAGTTTCCTTTATTAGATTGTGCTCGGGCTAGTCTAGTCAGACCTGAAGCTACGCTTAGTTTGGAAAGGACTCTAGTTCAAGTCTCCAAGTTAACAGAACCGCCGGAGCGGTTTGCCTCAAGTTTCACGTTGACCGCTGGAGCTGTTTGCCTCAAGTTTCATGATGACCGCTGGAGCGGTTTACCTTGTTTGAGTACTTTTGTTTCCTTGGGATTTAAGCCAACTGGGCTCACAGCTCGAGAACTTTATTGGACTATTTTTGGATTTATTTTGATTGCTTTATTTCTACATCTTTGGACTATTCTTATTCTAAATAAAATTACATTTATTGCATCTGCCTGGTGTGTGTGATCTAGGAGGGACTGGCTGCGTTCTGAGGTGCAACAATAATTAACCAGTGAAGAAAGAAGATGGAAGTCAAAGAAACCCCCCTTTTCTATCTTTTCTCACTACCCTAGTCCCCTTATCAATCCTTAACCCGTGTCACCTATTTCCTTTCCCTTTACCGTTATTTACCGTCCCAATTACCCGTGCTTTCCCCTCCCTACATCCCTTACTCTTTCTTTTTATCATATATGTATTAAAAACTCTAATAAAAATTATTTTAAAAAAGAAAGAGGTTCAAATACTTCATAAAATCACTGAACTAATTGTGAGAAGGAGATGGGAGGATCAATTTCCAAAGAAAGAGGCATTGGCTTATTTAGAGAAAGTTAAATTTTCCACTCTCCATTGCCTCCGGTTCAAAGGATCTGAGAGCAGTTGGTGAAATAGACTTTTGCCTGATACTCCAGATTCTACCAATGCATAATAATGGGTTAATGGTCTAACCTAGTAGATGGCAGATTCCTATGTCAAAATTCCCCTTTCAGCTCTGCACTCAAGGGGAAAAAAAACAAGCACATTCCTCCCAAAATCTTTGTGGTGGATTAATTTAGCTCGCTTTCCTTTTTGATTACTGTCAGCCCTCCACATTTTCGGGGGCTAAGGGAATAGGACTCTAGTGAAGGTGGAAAAACTATGAATATTGTAAGTTTTCCCATCACCATTGATACAGACTCATTAACAGTGCTAGCACCCATCCTGCTACAAGGACACCTCAGTGAGATTTTAATCTCTTTCCAGTACATCAACCTCCTCAGCCACTTCTTTCCTCTCAGTTCTCTCTTGCCTTTCCAACCTACCAATCTCCTTGCCCCACTCCTCTTCCTCCCAATCCTCTCCTCTCCTGAGTTTCCAAAGGCACCTCCCAAGAGAAATTGATGGTCTGGAAAAGTATAAGATTTGGAGGAGGAGAAGGGAAGTGTGGAGAGATCAAGCTACAAACTCGAGGACAGTCAAACCTGCAAAAGGAAAAACTTGCATATATGGAGGGCCAATTGTATACTACTTTTAACTCCTCCCTAGTGAACACACACACGTTGTGATTCTAGGGATACTGTCACTGGAACAAATATAGGATCTTTAAAGGAAGTGTTTCAATTTAGATGAATCCCAATGAAATGAGCCATGGCCATTGACATACAATTTAACCATTCCACAAAATATGAGAGATGAGGAGTGCGCCAGCTCCCCCTGGTGGCCAGAGTTTGCCTCTGTTCGTCTATATGTGTGTATGTGGAAATGGCAGGGATTGTCTGCTAAGTATGTGTACCTGTAATCCGCTCTGAGTCCCCTTCGGGGTGAGAAGAGCGGAATATAAATAAAGTAAATAAATAAATAATAAATAAATAAATAAATATTTGGTTGGTAGAAAGGAATCTTATCTGAAATTTTCGGTCATGTTCAGCAATATGCTAGCAATATACTATCTTAGATTTCATATAAAATAGATGAAATCAGCCACAGGAAATAGAACATGAATCATGGCTGGAAAGCTTTGTACAATCCTGAGGTTAATGGATCAAATTTTACATTAATCTAAGCCACCTTCATGGTGGGATCAACAGCTCATGAGCATCTTGAAGGTCATACGCTCCCACCCACAATATAAATGATCCCCACTGAGGGAGGTGGGGGCGGGGGTCAAGCAGAAGGACGGCCAATGAGGGTTTCTGTAATGTCAAAGAGAACAACAGCTACCTGAGCAGATAACACCAGCATGCTTGTAGTTTCCACATGTAGCAGGCCGCTCCTCATAAGAACAAGAAAACAAATCATATTCATCACCAGAGCAATCTACTTTGGTCAGCAAAGGGCCACCCGTTCCTTCTCCATAAAGGCCATTGATCAAGGCAGCCAAAGCATGGCCACATCCAAGCTGCTGGCAGAAAACTTCAGCATCCTTTATGTCCCATCCTTCACTGCAAACCACAGTCCGCCAACTTGCAAAGTAAGTGACTTCCACACGACCAGCACACCGATTGGGGCCACCCTCCAGCTGGAAAGACAGGACTTTGGGATGGGGATGTCAAAACATTTTTAAAGTATTGCACATATATGTATCACCATTGCAAATGCACAAATGGAAAACAATGGATGTCATCGATTTAGTCAGTTACAGTGCCTAATGTTAGAGTTAGCACACCATAACTGCTTTGTAGTCTCATTTACAATTATGACAGTAATTATTCAATCACAGATGACTTTGAAATAAGAATTAAAGGCTCAGCTATATGCTGAATCTGTATTACAGATCTTGATAAACTCCATTGTACAAGGAGGTACTTGATATCTTCTTACACAAGAGGATAAGGTATAAATATAATTGTACAGCCTAGTCATGTGAATCCTGTGCAAGAGGATTTTTCCAGGTACATGTACAGATGAAAAGCTATTTATACAGTCATCCCTAAAGCTCGGGGCTTTGATCTCTGCTTGAACCGGAATTTGCACATTTTCAAAAATTGCCCAAACGATTTGATTTCATTGCAACAATTTGACAAATATTCACTATTTAAAAATATGAGATATAAACACAACTTTGTAATGTGCAACAGATGAAAATGCATTGGTCTGGCCATCTGAAATAGTTTAAATAAAATACCAAGAACATGGTTCTATCCAAGGAATTAATTCAATTGTTAGTCTCAAATGGAGTAGACCCATTGAATTAATGAAATTCATATAACGGCTGAGCTATCATTTATCAGTCATTTTAATGGGTCTACTCTAATTGGAACAACTGGATTTATGTCCTCTGGTGTCCATTCCCATCTTTACAATGCTTGGTCGTAGAAAATTACTTTGAACGCTCCTTTCTGGAATTCTGGCAACTATACTTTACTTGGATGCATCGTGGCCAGAGCTGAAAATAAATATATTTGGCTCTTGCCGACTATTAGTAGAAAGATGATGCCAGTGTCGAGAGGTGCCTTTGTTCCCAGTAAAAGTGGGGATGCAGCTAAGGAGCACATCACACGGAGGCATCAGGTAATAGTATTGGTCAAAAAGCTTGCCAAGAGCATCTAGGGTTTTAATAGCTGGCTCACACAAAGGAGGCAGCTAGTCTGAGGGGAACTTCAGGGGACCAGGTAAAGGGAGCTTTGCACCCAATGGGCACCATTGGTTGGGATCCCCCTCTAAGACTGGTTTTGATTTCTCTGGCCTGGGAGGAGGTCTCTTAGGGTGGCAGCCGGGTGTTCCAGGATGGCTGCTGATTGGCGGATTCCTCTAGGGCAGTGTTTCTCAACCTGGGGGTCGGGACCCCCAGGGGGGCCGCGAGAGGGTTTCAGAGGGGTCACCAAAGACCATCAGAAAACATGTATTTCTGATGGTCTTAGGAAGCCCTTTGGCAGAGAAAGTTGAAGTTCTCTCCGCTTGTCCTTCTCTTTCTTTTTGGAAACAGATTGCGAATTCTCCCACCTAAAGCTCTCCTCTGCTGTGATTGGCAGGCCTCGCAGCCAAGGGGAGAGCTGATTCTGAGACTCCAAGTGGGGAGGGGAGAGCAGGCGTGCTTGGTGCATGGCAGCATGATGCATATGTGTGGGTGAGGGAGAGTGTGTGAGGTGGGATGGAGGCTCACGCCAGCTGGTTCCTTCAAGGCATGAGGGTTCTGTGTACGAAGTTTGACCCAATTCTATCATTGGTGGGGTGCAAGGGGCTCTTTGATTGTAGATGAACTATAAATCCCAGCAACTACAACTCCCAAATGTCAAGATCTATTTTCCCCAAACTCTACCAATGTTCACATTTGGGTATATTGAGGATTCGTGTCAAGTGTGGTTCAGATCCATCATTGTTGAGTCTATAGTGCTCTCTGGATGTAGGTGAACTACAACTCCCAAACTCAAGGTCAGTGCCCACCAAACCCTTCCAGTATTTGCTGCTGGTCATGGGAGTTTTGTGTTCCATTCAATTCCATTTTTGAGTTCAGAATGCTCTTTGATTGAACTATAAATCCCAGCAACTACAACTTCCAAATGACAAAATCAACCCCCCCCCCAACAAAAATATACAGTTATGAAGTAGCAATGAAAATAATGTTATGGTTAGGGGTCACCACAACATGAGGAACTATATTAAGGGATCGCAACATTAGGAAGGTTGAGAAACACTGCTCTAGGGTCAGGTGGAGCCCATTCCTGCCCGCCCGCCTGCCTGCCTGCCTCCTTTGTGGTACTGCAGGACCTAGGAGTGGATCCAGTTATTCACCAGTTATATCTGGCACTGGAAATTGATACAGGTTCCCAAGGGAGAAAACCTGGTCAATGGATGTGGTAGGGTCGGATACACCCACGCAAGGTAATCACACAGCATCAAAAGGTGGCAAACCCGAGACAGGCTAAGGTTGGTGCATCCCAGCAGCTATCTCAAGACCAGAAGCATTATCCCAATGGCAAAATGAGTCATCAGGGAGAGGAATTCTTGACCCATTTGGATGCCAACCCTGATAAGTTGTAACCAAATAAAGTTGTGGCTTTTTTCTTACCCAACATGGTGTTTGTTGTTATTATTTGGGGGTATCAACTACCCAGAAATTTAATCTTCAGCAATTGGTTGATTATTATCTTGACCAGAATTTTGAAAAGTTAATTTTTGGACAAGTGCCCACACTAGTTAGAGGCACTAGGAGTCCTAGACCAAAAAATGATCTTTTCCAAAGAGAAAGAGGAAGATAACAAAATCTGCATCTAGGCAACATAACTAAAACATACATTGGCTCAAGATGTTGGGTGCTCTAGCCCACCAAAATCTGTGGAGGGCCACATACTTCTACAGCACAAACTGGTACACAATGAAATTATTAATCAATCAATCAATCAACTTTATTTCTTATGAGTCGCTCTCCACCAAAGGTGCTCTAGGGCCAGGGACATAGAAGAGATTCTCATGAGCTGACCGTGGCAGTCTCTGGTGGTGGAGTAGCATTAAACGGTTTCTTAGATATGAAGGACCCTGGCCTCGAAAAGCCTTGAATGCTAGGACCAGGGTCTTATAGACAGATTTTTTTTAAAAAAGAAAGGCCTCTCATTAGTCATTGGCAGCATATATTAAGGTTCATTATATATATAATGTTTTATGCAACAAAACCTGTATTAAGATTGCCTAGAAGTATTTGTGCTAACTTAAATTGAGGTCAATTTATTATTTGAAAAGGAAACGCCTTAAATGTGAAAGACTCACCATCCCCTACAGTTCCAGCTGGAAGAAAGTGTAAAAAGGTGATGGTTAACATCTGTAATCCATGTTTATATAAACATTGTTAGAAAAATATCAACTGCCAAGTTACATAAAACTAAAGTGACTGTCCAATAGTGATAGAAAGCAGCTGGAGAGCCACAAGAGGAAAAGCCAATGCAAATTCAGAAATTGGTAGAATGCTCAGAGTTTAGAAGCTGGCTTTGTAGACTAGCCTTTTGCACAATAAAATTAATTAAATAGATTTGGACAGAAGTGTAAAGTCATTGCAGAGCTGTCCTGAAATGATCCCGACTACAATCCCTATATAATCCAAACCGTAATTTTTTTAAAAAAAAAACACCCAACAAAACCTGACATAGAAGAACTGGATAGAATTTCCTCTTCCTGTGAATGCCGAGATAAGCAGGGAAAAATATTTTTCCTTTTCTATAAGAAGACTTGGACAGATTTTTCTTCTTTGAATAACATTATTAAAAACGTTCAGGCCATAGTTTCTTCTTGAGCAGGAGTGGAGCCTGAGATGTCCTCTGCCAGACCTGGAGGCATTCATGTCTCCACATCCCAAATAAACCCACTTTTAGTTTTCCTGAATGCCAATGGTCATCATGAGGTCATGGGGGCAGGCTCGGATTACCCATAAGGCCAACCTAGGCCATGGCCTAGGGGCGTAAGTCGAGGGGGGCACAATTCACGGACCAAAAAAAAGTTAATTTAAAAAACCCCTCCGTGGCCAGCCCTTGGGAATGGCGGGAGTTGAAGCACAAAGGGAGGGAGGGCCGAGCCTGGTCTCAAGGCAGGACACGCAGGGCGAGGAGCAGAGGCTTCCCTTCCTCCCTCCCTTCTCCCCACTACTCAGCCAGGGGCGGGGCCTCCCATGGTGACATCACTCCCTCTCTCCTCCTCCGACAGGCCAGCCTTCCTTGTTTGCTCCGTCGCCTTCCAGGGTGACATCACTCTTTCACTCCCTCCCTCTTTCCCTGGGAGGTGGGGAGTGGGCGTGGCCAGGAGTGAGTCCTCCGAGCTTGCCTCCTAGCCCCGCCTCCCACCTTGTGACACCCATCGATCAAAGTTGAAGAGCTCAGCCGGCCAATCGGGGAGCCTCCCTCCCGGGCGGGTGTGTCTCTGCAGACTCGCCCAATAGGAAGTCGAGGGCCTGCTTGGAGACGGGTGGGTGTCTCTCTCTCGATCTCCAAGGAGCTCCCCCCCCGAAGGAAGGAAGGCCCCCCAGGCCTCTCCCCACTACTCTCCCTCCCTGGGGCACGGGGATCCTAATCAGCCTCAGGAGATGGTCACCCCGCCAAGGCCCCCAAGCCCCCGGGCGAGGAAGGAAGGAAGAAAAGGCAGGCACGGCTTGGGTCCCACCCTCCCTTCCTGGATGCTAAACAACAACTTTCAGTGCTGGTAGTAGAGGGGGCATAATTCCAAACTGTGGCCTAGGGCGCAAAAAGTTGTTAATCCGGGCCTGCATGGGGGAGTAAAAGGGATGGAGAGGGCAAAGATATTTCAAGCTGTACTCAGGCTCCTAAGGTGCTGCATATTAGAGAATTGATTCATAGATATAACAGGAAGACTTACTTGGTTTATTGTTTTCCTCTGTTAAGAAAGAAAAACAAAACAGAAGGTGAGAGTATGCTAGCTGTGATGGATTACTAAACCTTTTAGAAGAGTGGGTATTATTTGCATTTCTAACAATCTCATATTTTCTAACATTTCACAAATGAAAATACATATGGCCAACTGATAGACTGTAGTTAAAATGGTCCAAGTTGTTAATAAGGAAATCCAACCAAGAAGAGCCTGCACTTGCTTGCTTTTGCTCAAGCCAACTGAGATGTGGCAAGATTACTAAAGACATCTCACTTTTTCTGACAGTGAGATGACAGAAAAAATGAGATGTCTTTATGAAATTGGGGCAGTTGGAGGATATGCGCCTTAGTTTCAGAGTAACAAATTGACCTTTTATGTTCTTTTAATTGTTTGCTTTATTTAAAAAAACCAACTGGCGTCAAGGAGTGGATACTACTGATAATCACAACTAGAGTAGACCCATTGAAGCAGTTGTTGAATGCTGAATGAATACTTTTATAAATTCCATTGATTCAATGGGTTTATTGTAGGCTGGTCTATAGGAGGTTTCAGATCAAAGGAAGGAATAAGAAGTGAGACAAAAAGTCATTTTGGTGCTGGATCTAGTTTTAGTTATTCTTTCTCTTCAAATGAGCCATTACATACAATAGAGGTAGTCCCCAAATTACAAGCATCTGACTTACAAATGACTCACAGTTAAGAACGGGGGTGAGATAACCGCAAGTGAGAGGAATCAACCCTTAGGAAGGGAAACTCACTCACAGGGAAAAGGTGTCTCCACTGAAGCTTTATTTCTGGACCCTTCCAGACAGGCCCTACATCTCAGGATCTGATCCCAGGTTTTCTGCTTTAAATTGGATTATATGAGTCCACACCACCAGATAATCTGGGATAAACAGAAAACCTGGGATCAGATCATGGGACATACGGCCTGTCTGAAAGGGCCCTCCAATCCTTGTTTCCACAACAAGCCACAAATACAGAAATTGAGGTGAAATATTCTGAAGAGGGGCACATTCAGCAAAACAAATACCAAAAGGGTATTAACCCTTCCATATGCTATTCAGATCCACACACACACATATCCATATATCTGGAGTTACACTTTAAAAATGTACCTCTTCAGACTTACAAACAAATTCAACTTAAGAACAAACCTACAGAACCTATCTTTTGCATCCTGAATATTTGGAGTCAACGTGACTGGTATTTTAGGAAAAAAATGCAAAATTGTTCTTGTGCCAAGCTCCCCCCCCCCCCAACACAAAAAAAACCAAACAAACCCCAGAATGGATTTTTGGTCAGACATACAAATTCAGCTTTGATAATATTTAACAAATTCTTCAATCAAGGATTATGCTTCAAAACAACTTCACTGACCAAATGAACAAAATGTTCTTCAATGACAGGTAAATAAGTGTTATATTTTCCTTCAAGAGTTGACTCATTGCAACCACAATGATCATTGGAGGGGTTCTCATAGGAACTCTGCTCTTGGGATTGACAGACAAATTATAGAAACTTTCCATGTGAATCTCTTTTCCTACATATTTGTAGCTATTCAAATAAGTACCAAAATGCCGTGGGAATGAGCTACTGGGTCAAGGCACAGGTCAACTACCATCATGCTAAGAGTTGACCCATCGGTAACTGAAAATATTTCAAGCGGATATGATTTTTAGCTTTAATGGCTTCTTCTGTTTCCCTTTCTGGCCTTCAGCAATAAAAGGATGGGTACTAGTTGTAATAATCCATGTATATCACTCAGAAGCTCTTACCAAACTGATACAGGTTGATCAAACTGCCTAAGGCAGTAGCTGGTACATGAAACTATTACACAAAGGCAATATGAAACATATCAAAATATATTAGACATCCAGGAATAGTAGCAGTATCACATTAGCCTCTCTCTTCTCATGAGCTCAATAATACAAAAGCATGCAGAATCGTGAAAAATTCTCACATGACCCATTAGCCAGAAGGACGATAGGGGGTCAAGGATCTACAAGTGCTCAAAGGTCGGTCTTTTCTCGGCATGGTTAGATTGTTTGTAGCATGTCTCTTTGTTTATGGACAAACAGCAAATTGTCTATCTAGTCTCCCTTGCTAAAGCTTGAGAAATATATGTTGGGGAAATGGAAATGTGGGAGAAATGGGGTGGGTGCTTGATCTGTAGGTGGCATGGCCCCTGGCTTCCTTTTTATTTTTCAACATGGCCTTTTAGGTCCTCCTTCCTTTGTTCGTGTTTCTGGCTAATGTTTACGGACAATTGGGGACATAGCTTCTTCACTACAACAGGACCTTGTTTACCATCCACATGACTACGGACTTGGCAATTTAACAGCCTCTTATCTTATTCTATGAACTGTGATTTTCGCATATGGGGTCATGTGAGAATTTTTCCTGATTCTGTTTTATATTTTGTATTATTGTGTGTGAAGGTTCATTTTATGTGATACTGCCTATCCCTGGATGTCTAATATATAAATTTAGTTATATGTTTCATATTGCCTTTGTGTATCAGTAGTTTCATGTACCTACAAAACCCCTGATACAGATGGTTGATTAAACTGCCTAAAGCAGTAGCTGGATCAGCTATGTTTTTGTGCCACATTGGCAGAAAAATGTTATCACACATCTCAAGGAAGGATGTGTGATGAATGGTTGTCTGCTCTTATAAGCAGCACTTTCAAAAGTTACTTTTTGGGCTGCAGTACCTCATATACCAGGTCCCATTCCATGCCATCTAAGGAATAGTTAGCCAGAAAGCAGCTTTACCAGGGGTTTGCAGAAATTTATTTATTTATTTATTTCGATTATTTATAACCTGCCCTTCTCTACCCTTGAAGGAGGACTAATAAAAGGCGGCTAACAAAAGGCAAGCTAATCAAAAATGGATAAAATAAAATAAAAAGAAAGCTAATCAAAAACGGATAAGATAAATCCCTTATCAATGGGCAGTGAATCCATTCTGACTTTTAGTCAGGCATTTAAAGGAATTATTTAGGGTTTTAAGCTATTCACAGGACCACTTCAGCATCTTAAGAAGCTCAACTGAAATTTATACCAAGGGCTAGAAGAGACACACTGCCCAATGAGATGATCATAATGAGTCACCAGTGAAGTCTCGACATTGTCAATAATCATCTGGCTATATGCACAGATGAGGTGCATTTCAAGAGAAAGACAGTGCTTCAAAGAATCTGTTCATACCTTGGCAGAGAATAGTGGCATCCTGTTGATGAGTGCAGCTATGGACCCCCCATCCACGGTTCTTGCAGTCCCAAAGGAAGGCTTCATCCCCTTCACACTGGACACCATCTAGGAGGATTCGGCCTGAGCCCTGACCAAACCGAGGCCAAGGCACGACTTGGACAGCATCTCCACAGCCAAGCTGCCTGCAGACAACCTGAGCATTTTTGATGTCCCAGTTGTTGCCACAAACGGTCCCCCAGGCACCTTCATAATAAACTTCAACACGTCCCTCGCAGTAGTTGTAGGTGTCAGCTAGCCTCAGAGACAGTCCTGTGAAAGACCAAGAGTGATTGGATTAAAGAGGCATTTAGTTGACTAACCTTCAGAATGGGCATCTATGTTCCCTTAGGTCAGTGTTTCCCAACCTTTTTTGAGCTATGGCACACTTTTTAAATTTCCAAAATCCTGGGGCACACCACCAACCAAAATGACACAAAATGACACTCGAACACAGTAATACATAGGTAATAGGAATTTACCTTGAGTTTTGGAGTTGTAGTTCACCTACATCCAGAGAGCACTCTAGACTCAGGGCTGGCGAAGCAGGCAGGAAGGAAGGCGCCGCGGTGGTGGGCAGGGAGCAGGAGGGAGGCTGGGAGCAGTTTCCCACGCATCGGCGGAAGATGCGAGCTGGACAAACTCGGCTCCCAGGCAGAGCCTGGGCCATGCAGGGAGCCATTCTCCCGGTTTGCAGCTCCACCGGGTTTGGCAGAGCCATGAACTGGAAGAAAGGCTCCCCGCAAAGGAACAGGCCCTGCCTGGGAGCCGGGTTCGCGGGTTCGCGAACCGGGAGAAAGGCTCCCCGAGGTGCCCAGGTTCCCGCCTCCTCCTCCGGAAGTGAGACCACAGGCAAGAGCATCGCCCGGCCCCTCCCCTCCTGAGCCTCCCCTGCCTCTCTAGGTCCTAGAGAGTGTTTCCCAACCGCTGTTCCACGATCAGCTGGTGTGCCACGGGAAAACTTCTCTCAGCAGCAGCAATAGGGGGAAGAAAGAGGGGGGGAGAGGTTTTCCCACGGCACACCTGCTGATTGCTCACGAAACACTTGTGTGCCATGGAACAGCGGTTGGGAAACACTGCCTTAGGTAACAGAAGAAGTCCAAACTTTCATTGGTACTTACTTCGGCAAGACAAGTTCTAAGCCAGGGAAGGCCAAAACCCAAACATGTAATATGTTTAATGTATTTATTTATTTATTATTTATTTATTTCAGGATTTTACCCCGCTCTTCTCAACCCCCGAGGGGGGACTCAGAGCAGCTTACAGTACGGCACAATTCGATGCCCACATCACAACAGCATAAAACCCCAAAACCCCACAACCCCCAAACCTAAGTTAGCCTCCTCTGTGAACTCAGAAATGTTTCTTTTGGAAATGCACCATTGCAAGCTTCCCAACTTGCATGACCATCCTGGCTTGGAGACTGTGGAAGTAATGACACATAGAAGGAATTCTTCCAAGCTCATCTCTTTCTCTGCCCTTCCCTGATCCTCCACACAATCTTTTTGTGTATATGTCAGTTGAGTTTCCTGTTATGATTAATCACTTTTGACGTTGAGTATCTTTTTTCCTCCTCCTTTTCTAAGAATCTTAATTAAAAAGCTGTGTCTGACCCAGAAAGAATTGTTACATGCAGAGTTGCAACCATGAAACTTTCCGGTGTTTCCTGGGCAGGTCTCAATGAAAACTAAGAGAGCACAGTATTTTGTCCACAAAAGAGGGATGCCTTTCTTGACCAAAAAAACAGAAAGTACATCAAGTTTCACTGGTCTCCTTATCAGGCAAATATATCAACGGTCATGCAAGAGAAGAGATTAGTTATGTGTTTATATCTTATTCTTCTCTCTGCACAAGTAAACAAGTGGAGAAAAAAAACAGCTCTGGAAAATATTTAAAATTCATTAAAAATTCAAAATTTTGTGTTATGACAGAATTATGCGTAATCTTTTGCTCTCCTAAAATTGGCTTATTGTGCTGTTACACCTTCAAATCTATTCCGACTTATGCCAATACCAAGACAAAACAGTCATAGGGTATTTTCAGTAAGATTTTTGCTGAAAGGGTTTGCCTTTGCCTTTCTATGAGGCCAAGAAAATTTGAATTGTTCAAAGGTCACCCTTTAGGATTTCGTGATCGAGCAAGAATTCAAACATTTATATCAGGAGTCACAGTCCAACACTCAAATGGCTACACAAAATTGGCTCAGATTAGCCCCATTTGAATTTAATGTACGTTATTATTATCCAGAACAATAGAGAAGCATACAGTTTTGTTCCCAGCATGTGCTCAGAATATTAATAACCCTTACCTGGTGTTGTAGGTGTTACTGTGGTTGATGATGCTGGTGCCATTGGGGAATGACAATTAAAAAGAAATAGAGAGATTATTATTAGGTTCAGAATTATCAAATTGCATTTAATCCAAATATCCCTTAACTCAGAATGAATGCCGAGGGCCTTTCCAGACCGTCCGTTATCCCAGGAGCACCTGTATCTTTAAAATTAAAATGTGGATGTTTCTTGGGGCCTATCTACACACACCCCAGATAGTGCGTGCTTTCTGGGGTCGGTGTCCAGATGTTCTTCTGGAAAGTCCCGGAAGAATACCGGGACATTGTAACCCCCTTCCCAAAAGACCATAAAAAGCCCTTTAAAAAGAAAAGTACTTACCCGGCCTCCTGGCAAGTAGAAATGATGTGCCAGGAGAGGGGGGGGGAGAGTGATTCCCCCCCTTCTCTTGGTGTGTCATTTCTACGCATCAGGCGAGCTGCGTTAGCTCTCCAGTGGAGGCCAGGTAAGTACTCTTCTTTTTAAGGGGCTTTTTGGGGTCTTTTGGGGAGTAGGTTGGTATTCCCACAGTTTTCCAGGCTAATTTAGCCTGGAAAACTATGGGAATACTGTCTGGACTGCAGTCCAGACACTGGAAATAGTGGGTTTATCCAAGAAGGTGTGGAATAAACCCACTATCAAATTAATTTGCCACAAAACAGGGTTTTCCTGGTTTGTGGTGGATTAATTTGGGTTTGTCCAGGATGTTGTCTGGACAGCCCCCTTTTTATTGCAGAAATTTCCGCAATAAAGGGGCTGTCTAGATGCGTCCTGAATAACACCGGGAATATGGCTCAGCTGGCTAAGTGTCAGCTGCATAAGATCTCTCTGACCAGTAGGTCATGAGTTCGAGGCCTGTCCAGGTCAAGATGGGTGCTCGACCTTAAGGGTAGCCTGCTGTCAACCTTTGCAGCCCGAAAAACAGTTGTATTTGTCAAGTAGGAGATAAAGATACCACGTTAAAGTGGGGAAGCAAATTTTGACTGATTTATGAGGCCATTAAGGAACTCCAGGAATCGCTGAGGAATGCGGAAGGAACAACAAAGGGATGCTGGAAAATGCTGAGAGATGAGGAGTGTGTCAGCTCCCCCTCGTGGCCAGAAATTTGCCTCTGTTCATCTATGTGTTGTATGTTCATCTATATGTCATATGTTGAACTACAGGGATTGTCTGCAAGTATGTGTACTGTAATCCGCTCTGAGTCCCTTTCGGGGTGAGAAGAGCAGAATATAAATAAAGTAAATAAATAATAATAAACAGAAACATATAATTTAAAAAATAATAAATGCCAAATTTTTCTGTTGCTATTTTGAGAGGTGTTACAGAAACAAGAAGAGGTACTTGGCTTGTATGTGTGTAAGAGTGTGTGTGTATCAGTAGGTATATATGACCTTTGGGAAAATCTGGGACTGAAAAATTAGTCTTGATTTGAAAGTGGAACATTTTGAAAATTCTCCTAAATTTTAAAACACTATTTAAAATATAATTCCACAAGAGGGAGCCAAGTCCCTGTCTTTATTAGAATGTTGATCTCTTCCTCAAGAAGTAGGTCCCAAATTTGGTAAGTACATAATGTATTTTGGTCTGATTTCCACTCCCTAATCTGCCTTAACAACTAGCAGCCACACTATGGAGATCTAGACTCAGAAAGATAATGTTTTGAGCCCTCTCACCCAACAATTAAGGTTGCAATTACCCTGCTCATGATTGTTACGGCTTCCCTTGCTGATATGAGGCAGCTGGAATCACCTTCTGCTGTTTGATCGGCAGTGGAAGCTGCACTATGGGACATCAGCCATTGTGTGGCGCCCCCAACAGGGGGCTGTGTTATCTGTGTTTGGAGATTTTCCATTTACTAGTATTAGTTCTTTGTTCTCTTTGTTTCTCCGATCTGACCATGCTGTCTGGGGTCATGTGACCTTTGGCCTGATCATGTCATCACTTAGGGTCAGGTACTTCAAAGGCTTTACCTGCTGATCTGCCTCAAATCCCACCCCCCTTCCAGGGGTTATAAGGGGTCCCTCGGCCCCGCCTCTTCCTCTTTGCCAACACCAACGGACAGAGCGAGTCTAGATAGCAATGTGGCTGCCAAAAGGGCATCCATTTGTTATCTACTGGTTAACCTATGTCTTCAACTAGAATTCTTAACATAGAGGAAGATCAGTCTTCAATACAGGTTAAGATTCTAGGATGCGCCACAGAGCTTCGGATCTGCGTGTCGGAGGACAGCTGGGACACCCTGGACTTTGAACAAGAGGTACCATCGCATTGCATTCGTGCTTTGCGATAGACTCCCTTTCTTTAAGGACTCTTTTTGTAACCAACCCAAGCTTTCAAACCATCAGCTTTTCCTTGTCTGATCGTACTCAATAAACTTGTTTGGCCCCTTATCTGGAGTTAAGCAGCCTTTTTTAGAGGTCCAAGGTGCCTAGTTAACAGGGTAACCTTAATTCCGTTCCCCTAGGGTCAAAGCTTGTTTTGTCCTATTTGAAGAGCCCCTTTTTCGGACCCTGGGAAACGGAAGACATTGTGTTTTGTATCCTCAAGTACTTTCTAACTTATGACAACCCTAAGGCAAACTTATCATATGACTTTCATGATTTGCCCTATGTCACCTGGTGACTTTCACTGGCTGAGTGGGGTTCATACACTTTGTCTTCCAGAGAGTAGTGCACTGTTCAAACCACTACACCATGGTGGCTCTTTGTTGGCTTGTGGTGACCCTAAGGGATTTCCCCTCCCCATTTAACATATACATGAAACCACTGGGAGATTCCAGAGTTTTGGAGTTCAGTGCCCTATGTATGTGGATGATACAGAACTTTATTACTCCTTTCCACGGCAAGCCATGTAAGCTGTTTAGCTTCTGAATAGGTACCTTTCACCTGTAATCTACTGAATGAGGGCAAACACATTGAAATTCAACCCAGACAAGTTGTCCTTGTCAGTCAAAAGCCAGATAAGGAACAAGGGATTCATCTTGTGCTGGATGGGGTGGCACTCCCTTTGAAGATGCAGGATCAGAGATTTGGTGTACCCCAGGTTAAGCTCTGATCCTGGAATGATGGGTTCAAGTGATGGCTAGTTTATTTATTTATTTATTATTCAAACTTGTATGCCACCACTCCACGAGGGCTCGGAGCAGCTCACAACATCCAGTAAAACACATCATAATGCAGAGAATGTAGCAATTTGTTAAAAACAAAGTTAAGATTCAAAGGCCAGCTGGAACAGATGGGTCTTACATGCCCTGTGGAACTTATCTGTCTGTTGTGCCCATTTCTTGAGAAATCAGATCTGGGCACAGTGGCACATGGATTAGCTATGACTGCAAAGGAGCTAAGGCACTTTAATGTCAATGTAGCTGTGTTTCAAGACCAGAGAACAGGTGATGGAATAGATGAAAGAAGAAAAAGGAGGCTGTATCTTCTTCTGGAAGGGGCTGCTTGAACAAGAACGAAGAATTCATGGAGTTGGCTTTGCTACCAGAAATGACCTGGTGAATCATCTGTCTGAAGCACCCAACAACTGTCAACCCTCCAAATTAATCTTGCCAGAATCCACCAGACACTATCATCAATGCATATGCACCAACAATAGATGCTGACAAAAATTTTACTGTCAGCTAGACACCCTCTACATTCATCAGATGGAATCCAACTTCTAAAGGACAAAAAAAATCAATTGCATTATGTTGGAAAAAGGACTACTATAACCTCCTTAACTGTAGCTCCAATGTGGCAAAAGAGATTCTTGTGCAAATCCTGCAACAACAAACTAAGGATGAGCCTGCCTCAATGCCTAGTTTGGAGGAAGTCAGCAGTACTATCAATCACTTAAAAAATAATAAAAACAAAGCCAGTGTATCTGATGGGATCCCTGTTGAAATCTTTAAAGAGAATGGTCCTGAGCTAACACAATTCCACCAGCTCATTGAAAAGGTATGGGTAACCAAAAAAATCCCAGCAGACTTCAAAGACACCATCATAATCACTCTTTTCAAAGAGATGAAAAGAACAGACTGTGTAAACTATTAAGGTACCTCCCTTTTAACCTCTGCTGGGAAAATACTGGCAAACCACCTTCCACCTATTTCAGAAGGTATCTTCCTGGAATCCTAGAACAACCTCCACCCCTCCAGATAACTGTGGATATGATCTTCTCTGCATGACAGCTCTAAGAAAAATGCAGGAAACAATACCAGCCTCTGTACATGGTACTCATTGACCTTCCAAAGGCATTTGACACAGTGAACTGCAATGCTGTCTGGACCATCCTCCTAAAAATGGGATGCCCTGATAAATTTGTGAAAATCTTGCAGCTCCTCCACAATGGCATGATGGGAATAGTATTGGACAGCCCATCTAAGTGACCCATTTGAGGTGGAATCAGGTGTCAAACAGTGATGCATTATTATTCCAACCTTATTTACCTTTGAAAAGTTTTTTATTGTGCATTTTCAATATTTTTTCACACAAAAAGAAAATCCCCAACCTTATTTTCCATCTTCATAACCTTGAATCTGCACCTTGTCAATGGGAAGCTTCCCACTGGCATAGAAATCATCTATTGGACAGATGTCAAGCTATTTAACCTCAGCAGGCTGAAAGCCAAAACCAAGGTCACAAAAACATCTGTTATAGAACCCCAATATGCTGAAAATAATGCAGTCTGTACTTATTCAGAAGAAGACCTACAAGCCACTAAACACCTTTGCAGAAGCATATGAAAAGCTTGGTGTAGCACAGCAGTTCTCGTTTGTGCCTGGAGGGCAGGGAATGGGTCCTGGGGTTCCATTAGCTTTAGGGCCTGCAGCAGCAGATGTGGATTCAGAGGATGAGCTAGATGACTGGGGTGAAGCACAGGGCCCTTCGGATGGGCCTCGTTCGCCGGCAGAGAGCTTGGCATGGGATGAGATGATGTTTGGGCCTAGCATAGATTCCGATCACCAGGTGGAGATGGGAAGCAGCGAAGGGAGTTATGAACACCCCGGAGGGAGGAATTCCCAAGAACTTGAAAGTGAAAACATGGACGAAGCCGAGTGGGAAAGTGCTAGGGAGGAAAGTTCTCAGGAAGATAGCGACACAGCTGCTGAGAGGCAAGGTCGATCTTTCGATAGGAGACGGGACATTGAGTCTACTAGGAGGGCTTGGTCTAGGGTCCTAGACCGACCGAGGTCCGTGAGCAGAGATTGAGACGACGAAGCCTAGAGCGTCGGGGGCCTCGACCGAAGGATTAAGTATAGGATCCGTGGGAACGCATCCTCAGTTCTCCGGCCACGTTGCTACTGGATAGGCGTGAGACGGAGTTAGGGATCACGAGCTGGTTAGCTAGTGGTCATCAAGCCTTGCCTTTGTTCCTGTCCCAAAGCTTTGGGAAGCCTTGCCTTGTTCCTGGCCACAGCATTGTGGTGCCTTGCTAAGCCTTTTGCCTATTGCTAAGTTCTTTTGGACATTGATACTTCAAACCTTTTGGATTGCTTTTTCATCATTACTGGACAATATCTTTGAACTGTATTTACTCAATAAAGTAGTTAGCCTTCAGTACGTCTCTGTGTGTGTGATTAAGGGGCCGGTAAGTCCGTGATCGTGACACTTGGCCTCTCACCAAACATTGAGAAAACCAAAGTTTGCTACCAGGAGGCACAAACCAATCCCCTCTGGCTTTGCAGAGGTGTAACATTAGAAAATGTTGACCATTTCTGCTATCTTGGCAACTACTTCTAAAAAAAAAAGTCGAAACTGACACCAAAATACAACGCTGTCTGAGCTCTGTAAGTGCAGATTTTTTTAAAAAAAAATGAAGCAGAGAGACATACATAGGGACACCAAGATGCTTGTTCCCCAACCCTGTTATATGCCTGCAAAATGTGGACTTTCAGCAAACGTTGCTCTCAACTTATGGAATAATTCCATCAGCAATGCCTCTGAAAATTTTTACCAATTTCTTGTGAAGACCGGCGGACAAATGTCAGCATTCTGGAATAAGCAAAAATCACAGCCATTGAAAATATAATCCTTCATATCAACTTTACTGGAATGGTCACATTATCCAAATGCCTGATTACCATCTCCCAAAGCAGTTACTTTACTCTCTAGAATGAATAATGGAATGTTGGTGGACCGCAAAAGAGATTCAAATATGGCCTTCTAGCTAACCTTAAAAATTGTGGATTAGACACCAAGAACTGGGAAGACCTGCCCCTCAAGCATTCTGACTGGAGGTCAGCTGTTACCAGCAGTGCTGTAGAATGCGAAGAAGCATGAATAGGGAGCAAAATGGAGAAACATGTCAAGAGGAAGGTGCGCCAAGCCAACCCTTGTCAGGACCATCTTCCACTGGAAATCGATGTCCCCACTGTGAAAGAACATGTGGAGCCAGAATAGGTCTCTAGACTCACTTACAGACCCCCTGCCAAGACTGTAAACTTGTAAAGCAATCATACTTGGCCACGAGTGAAAGCC
This sequence comes from Anolis apletophallus, assembly GCA_030556195.1. Lineage (NCBI taxonomy): Eukaryota > Metazoa > Chordata > Lepidosauria > Squamata > Anolidae > Anolis > Anolis apletophallus. The sequence goes on from JARBWK010000010.1 coordinate 92,510,205, forward strand.
TATGATGACTTAAGGCCTACTTACACAACAACAGCAGCAGCAACAATTTTATATCTTACTCGCGTCTCCTTGAGGCCCGGGACAGATTACAACATGGATATTGTCAATTATTGCACTTATCAGGCATATATATTAAAAGCGATACAGGAGAAGATTTACCTGATGTTGTAGGTGTCGTTGTGGTTGATGATGCTGGTGCCATAGTGGAATGATAAATAAAAATAGGCAGGTTATTATTAAGATCAGCTAAATGATTATATCACAATTGGAATACAATAACATGTTGCATGTGGGAGGTTGCCTTTGGAGCGTCCAGAATTTTCAACTGATTAAAGCACTGTATGAGTTATGTCCAGATTATGTGAAGGGATGTATTCTCCCTTACAAACCATCATGTGTTTTAGCTCTACTGGGGAAGCTCTTCTCTCTGTCTCATCTACCTCACGGACACATCATGTGGGAGCGTGGGACCTTCAGGCTTCCCAGAGATGTAAGATTGGCACCATCCCTACTTTTTTTTTTTAAAGAGATGATTAAAGACTTTTCTATTCCAACATGACATTGATGTGTGACTACTTAAGGCCTGCTTCCACAATTCTCTGGATCTTGCCAATTATAGCAAGATCCAGATAAAAGTAATACAGGAACAGGGATATGTAGTCATGTGTTTCCATCTTATTCTTCTCTCTACTCAAGGAATAAAGTGAAAACAACTCTGAAGGAAATTTAAAATTTGTTGAAATTTCAAAATGTTGTATGTTATGATGGAATTATGCCATAATCTTATACTTTCCTACAAACGGGTTCTTGTGCTGTTGCATACTATTCGGGATGTAAACATGGGTCACTTATCGCCAACACCTATGACTCCTCGAATGCTTTCATCAGCGCTGTCTTCGCATAATCCTAAATATACACTGGACTGACTATGTGACGAATGTTGCTGTCCTTGAGCAAGCAGGGATCACCAGCTTTGAGGCCATGCTATTGAGAACACAGCTGCGCTGGGCAGGGCATGTCTCTAGGATGGAGGACCACCGCCTCCCAAAGATACTACTCTATGGTGAACTCGCCACGGGTCAGCGCAAGAGAGGCGCCACCAAAAAGAGATATAAGGGCTCCCTGAAGCAACATCTCAGGCTCAGCCAGATTGATCACCAACAATGGTCCACCCTGGCCTCACATTGGGAGGCATGGAGGCGTACTATCCACAATGCTGCGGCCTCTTTCGAGAAGACACGCCAAATGGGTCTCAAAGAGAAATGACAATGCAGAAAGAACTGCAACTTGGAAACAACATCACCCAAGGAGAATTTCTGCTGTGCTTTCTGCAACCGAACTTGCCTATCTCAGATTGGCCTTTTTAGTCATCAACGCGCTTGTAGAAAGCGTGGGATGCGTCCTTCCTAAGAATCTTTGTTTGCGAAGTAATGCCGAGAGAGAGAGCATACTCTCCAAACTTTTCCAACTTATACTGACCCCAAGATAAAATAATAATAGGGGGTTTTCAGTTACAGTTTTGCTGAGAGAGATTGTCTTCGCCTTCCTATGAGGACAAGAGAGTGTGACTCATTCATAGTTACCCAGTAGGATTCCATGATCAAAAAAGGATTCAAACATTTTTCTCAAGGGTCATAGTCCAACACACAAATGGCTACACCTAACTGGTTTAGGTTGGCCCCATTGAATTCAATGGAACTTACTGTTATTCAGACCAATACAGAAACATGCAGTTCAATTCCCAGCCTGTGCTGAGAATGATAAATAAGACTTACCTAGTGTTGTAGGTGTCACCGTGGTTGTTGATGCTGGTGTCACAGTGGAATGATAATTAAAAACAAACAGGGAGATTATTATTAAGTTCAGAATTATCCAATCATATTGAATACATAATGAATAAATAATGAACAACCCCCCAGAGCCCCAGAATGAATTGGAGAGCCTCCAAATAGCAAGTTGATTGAATTTACCATGCAGCACAGTAAACGTAATAAAACACATCTGGTTGCATCTAATGACTGAAAATCTTAATGTTATCCCGAGTTTAGAAAGCATGGTAGCTTTCTAAAATTTCCTGCCCAGAATTCGGATTCTGGAAGTTGTAACCAGTGAAATAGTGTTTCCACTTCTGTACTCATTGTGCCCACTGAATGTGATGTTTCTGGAGTAAATATCTCTATCTTAGGGACCGCCTTATCCCATACTGTCCCGCTAGGTCATTACGTTCCGAGGTGGGTCATCTGACGTCCACAAGGTGGAGGGCCTTTTCAATAATTGCTCCGATACTGTGGAATGCACTGCCTTCCGGAGTCCGTGTTCTTACGGACTTGGTTGTATTCCGGAAGGCGTACAAAACCTTCCTGTTCCGGCAGGCCTTCGGGTGTTAATGATAAGACGGGCAGGCACTCGCCTTCCGTGCTCTGCATACTATATTGTTGTGCTTATTGTGTTTTATAGTGTTGAGTGTTTTTATTGTGTTTTATTCTGTTTTATTTTGTTTTCATTTTGAATTCCATGTAAGTCGCCCCGAGCCATCCGGGAGTGGCGACTCACAAGTTTAAATAATAAATAAATAAATAAAGATTGTCCCCAGATTAGAATTAAACCTCTTCTAATCTTTTTCTTCTTTTAGGATTACTGAAGACTTTAAAAATACTGTTGTGTTGCAAGATAGAGACAGAAAGATCTTAGCCACACTACCTGAGCCATCCTCACAAATATATCTGTAATGAACATGAATGGAAGCATAGGGACCATGGTAGCAGACATTGCTTGAGAAGTCTTTTTGTTGTTGTTTTTGGATGGAATATGTATATTGTTTTAATTGAGTTTGCCCCTAGAGAAGTAATAGAATCATAGAGTGGGAAGAGACCTCGTGGGCTATCCAGCCTCTGTTTAAAAGCCTCCAAAGAAGGAGCCTCCACCACACTCTGGGGCAGAGAGTTCCACTGCTGAACAGCTCTCACAGTTAGGAAGTTCTTTCTCATGTTCAGGGGGAATCTCCTTTCCTTTAATTTGAAGCCATTGTTCTGCGTCCTAGTCTCCAGGGCAGCAGAAAACAAGCTTGCTCCCTCCTCCCTATGACTTTCCCTCACATCAGGCATGTAGCCTAAGGGGGCTTCAGATTCTCAGGGTGGTCAGCGAGAAGGCCTTACTGGTACATTATTTAAACTGTTATGTTTATTCATCATGATCTGATTGCTCATTATATCCCACATTAATGGGGTTATTGGGATAACAATACAAAAGGTTTGCTAGGGTAAACCCTCTTCCACCCAGTCTCAGCCCCCCGAACCAAACTCAGCCCCGAATCAAAATCCTGGCTACGGCCCTGCCTCACATATTTATACATGGCTATCACGTCTCCTCTCAGTCTTCTCTTCTGCAGGCTAAACATGCCCAGCTCTTTAAGGCACTCCTCATAGTATTTATCCTTCAGATCCCTAATAATTTTAGTCACTCTCCTCTGGAAACATTCCAGCTTGTCAACATCTCCCTTAGATTCCAGGTGTGGTCTAACCAAGGCAGAATAGAGGGGTAGCATGACTTCACTGGATCTAGACACTATACTCCTATTTATGCAGGCCAAAATCCCATTGGCTTTTTAAGCTGCCGCATCACATTGTTGGCTCATGTTTAACTTGTTGTCCATGAGGACCCCAAGATCTTTTTCACACGTACTGCACGTGGGGGACTCTGTATCTTTGCATTTCAAGTTATTTGCAAAATATGTAAGTAATAGTCCTGTTTCTGATAATCGGATACATCCGATTTTCGGAAGCTTTTTCTGACTTCCGATAATTGAAGCGATATTGAGCACAGCGCCCCAAACAGGAAGTGGATTCGCCATTCCGAGAGCTCCGTCGCCATTCTCGGAAAGGGCTCGGATGTCATTTCCGCCCTTTCTTGCTGCCTCTCATCATTTTTAAATTGTTTATTAATGTGTTAACAGTGCTTAATATTTTGTACCAGTGGCTAGTTTTGTCATTAGTCAAAAACGGATGGAAAAGGGATTCCCCATAGTTTTGACTCTCCCTTCTGCTGATTTTTGCGCATTGCGCAATCGTGAACGCTATTTCAGAATACTTCCGAATATTGGAATACATCTGATTCCATTTCAATAAAATAAAAAAATGGAAGTGATTCACATCCGAAGCCAGAGCAAAACCAATATCTGAATCGACTCCCGAAACACAGTTTTCCGTTTGAAAACAGGCCTAGTAAGTAAATCATCTCTATTTTTAAATCTTCTAATATTCTTTTCTCTTCTAGTGGTTACTGCCACCATGTATTTCATCATGAGAGTAGTCTTTACAAGAGATATGAAATGGTTGCATCATACAAGAAAGGAGAGTTTACAACAGACAACAGGAACAACATAATCATCCCATTCTAAAGTTTTCCCCAAATTATGATAAAGTATATTTTTTGCTTACACGCAAGTGTAGGTATTGTCATTCCAGAAGCTGTGGATGAAAATAGAAAGATGCTCAAAGACTTCATATAATTTCTCAGCTATCTTTGATAGAAGCACATGGGAGGAAACAACATCCCAAAGATTTCCCCCCACACTGGGGATCAGACTTATGGGAGATGGGAAAGCCCCTTCCCGAGAAATACAGATCCCTGCTGAACATAGCATCTGCTTCCAGGTAAGTGCTGACTGGGGAACATTCACAGTCCCCATATACCTTTGGTAACCGATACAGGATTCCGGATATTCTTTGTCCATAAATTCGAAAATTCCACACATTGTTCTACCTGCTAGTTATTTATAAAGGGATCTGAACTTGTTTAAGTGACTGAAATTTTGTATCCTATTTAGCTATATACCATTTTAGGTTTCATATAAGATGGATGGAATCAGCCACAGAAACATGACTGGAAATTTATGTGGAAGCCTAACGTTTCTGGACTCAAGTTTCCATAAATCTTAGCTGACCTCATCAGCAATGAGGGATGATGGGGTCAACATCTGGAGTGCCATAAGTTCCTATCTCAAGTATAAATGCCTTTGAGGCAGAGGAGGGATAATTCATGCATGTGGGGGATTAGAAGGGAGATGATCTCTGTAGAGAGCTAGAGCTTATCTACATAGAGAGCTCGATAGGGGGAGTGTGTCTCTACTAGTTCTCTTAAACCTCTCAGCAGCTTTCTATACCACTGATCATGGCATCTTTCTGGACCGCCTTGTGGGAATGGGACTTGGAGGCACTGTTTTACAGTGACTCTGGTCCTTCTTGGAGGGTTGAGTCCAGAAGGTGGCACTGGGGGACGCCTGCTTGACCCCATGGCCTTTTCATGTGTGGTCCCGTAGGGCTCAGTACTGTTCCCCATGTTATTTAACATTCACATGAAACTGCTGGAAGAGATCATCCAGAGTTTTGGAGTTTGATACCATCTGTACGCAGGTGACACCCAACTCTATCACTCTTTTCCACTGAATACTAAGGATGTCATCCTGACCCTAAACCGACGTCTGTCAGCGGTGATAGCCTGGATGAGGATGAACAAATTGAAATTGAATCCTGACAAGGCAGAGGTACTCCTGGCAAGTCATAGGGCCAATCAGGGTATGCAACCTGTTCTAGATGGGGTCCCACTCCTCCTGAAGCTACAGATCCACAGTTGGGGGTCGTCCTGGACTCAGCGCTGACCAAGGAGGCCCAGGTATTGGTGGTGATCGGGAAAGACTTTGCACAGTTAAAGCTTGTGCCCCAGCTGCACCCATATCTTGAAAAGCCTGACGTAGCCATGGTGATACATGCCTTAGTCACATCCAGACTGGATTACTGCAATGTGCTCAACATGGGGCTGCCCCAGAAGAGCGTTCAGAAACTGGTTCAAAGGTCAGCTGCCAGATTGCTTACAGGAGCTAAGGAAACAACTATCCCTTTCCTAAAACAACTGCAGTTTGTTTCTGGGCGCAATTCAAGGTGCTGGCTTTAGCCTATAAAGCTCTAAACAGTTTGAGTCCAGTCTACTTATCAGACTGCATCTCCTCCTATGAGCTTACATGAGCCCTGTGGTCATGAGGAGAGGTCATGCTCTTGGTCTCACCACTGTCTTAAACGTGACTGGTGGGAACGAGACAGAGGGCCTTCTCAGTGGTAGCGCTGCGGCTCTGGAACTCCCTCCCTAGAGATGTTAGAACGCTCCTCCTTCTTGATGTCATTTTGGAAGCAGGTTAAAACCTTCCTTTGGAAGCAGGCCTTCCCCAAAGAAGGTTACGAGATGGACAGCTATAGTGGTGTGTAATACTTGAGCTATATATAGCGGACCTTCAGCAATTGATTTGATTTGGATTTTTTTACAGCCTAAAGGAATAGGATATTATATGGCTTTTAAACTCTATGTTTAATATCTTTTTATGTCAGTTATATGCCTTTTGTTATGGGGAATGAGACTATTTAACCTTGTTTTAATGCTTTAAATGTTGTAATTTGTTACTTGTTGCATGGGGATTTATGTTGCATTTTGGCTGTAACTGTCTGATTTTATAGGTGGTAAGCCACTTTGAGTCCCGTTGCAGGGACATAAGTGGAATAGATATAAATTAATAAATAATGAAATAATTCCAACAAAAATTCTAATTAAGATATTCATAATGGCAAAGAGAACAATGCCTACCTGAGCAAATAACACCAGCGTGCTTGTAGTTTCCACATGTAGCAGGCCGATACTCATAAGAACAAGAAAACAAATCATATTCATCACCAGAGCAATCTACTTTTGTCATCAAAGGGCCACCCATTCCTTTTCCAAAGAAGCCATTGGTCACGGCAGCCAAAGCATGGCCACAACCAAGATACTGGTGGCAGATGACCTCTGCATCCTTTATGTCCCATCCTTCACTGCAAATCACAGTCCGCCAGCTTGCAAAGTAAGTGACTTCAACACGACCGGCACACCAATTGGGACCATTCTCTAGCTGAAAAGACAGGACTGGGGGGGTTAAAGATTTTAAAATAGCATTGCAAATATCTATATTGCCATTAAAATACATTTTTTTTAAAAAAACAACAACATAGTTTGCAAACAATGCCTGGCATCCGATTAGTCGGTTATAATGTCTTGAGTTAGAGTAGGGATCTTATCAGATTAAAGCATGGGTCCACTTTAAATCCAGTTTCTGCCTCATGCAGAATTTTGGGGCTTGTAGTTTAGGGAGGGGACTTTAAATTGCTCAGCCAGACAGTCTTGAGCCTCACTAAACTACAAACCCCAGAATTCTTCAGGAGGTAGAAACCAGATTTAAAGTGGATCCATGTTCTAGTGATGAGGCTGTTAGGGCATTGTAATTGCAATTGTTGCACTAGTGTTTTTGTTTTGGAAGTTTACATCACCCCAGAGGGCCTTCCAGTGCCTATGAGGATGAAAAGTTCTTCATATTGTCATAGCTGGAGCTTGATTTGAATCCATTGCAACAGTTAGATAATTGTGCACATTTTAAAAATCTGAGGTCTGAAACACAACTTTGTAATGTGCATCAGAGAAAATGCATTGATGTGAACAGCTGAAGTAGTTTAAATAAAATATCAAGAAAAAGCTTATATCATAATGCTGAATTCAATTGTTAGTCTCAAATGGAGTAGAACCACTGAATTTCTGAGATTCATATAATGGTTGACTTCCTATTCATCAGTCAGTTTAATAGGTCTACTTTGGTTGGGGCAATTGGATTTAGGTCCACTGTTGTCCATTCCTATTACGCCCCCACGGGGCTTGTTTTATATCTGTACTGTGTACCTGATTTGGCATTTACCTGTAAGGCCTTTGTTCCATTGTTCTGCAATGTGGACATTTATGGGAGGAGCTATGTCTTGGCACCAACCTGGCATCACTACCCTGAACTCCTCCCCTTCCTGAGTTTACCTGGGAGGCTGGACTTCTTCTCTGGCCTCATTCCAGAAGAGCACATGGACGAAGCTGGCAGAAATCTGGAGCCATTGCTCGGACAAAGCACCTTTGTTCACGTATAGCTAACCCAACGCTTCTAACCAAGATTACAGTAAAAGGAAGGCCAGCCCTTCACACAAAGACTGTAATCTCTGGGGACCCGAGGACTTAGTGTGCCTTTGAAGCAACAAGGAACTTAGAACCAAAGAAAGGCACCTTCACTCTGCAAAAGGCAAGTGGACGCAATCCCTTTTCTTAAAGGATATTTCCTAGCAACCAACCTCAAGCTTTTTGGGCCATCAGTTACACTGATTGTTATTAAATAAACTTGGTTTGAGTTCACCTATTTTGAGTCCTGAACTCATTGCTTAGAGAACCTCCCGGTCTCTTGCACATGGGAAGGCTAGAACGCGACCCCCCAGGGCCTATAGAGTTCGTCCATCCATTCAAAGCCCCCTTTTTTGGCCCTGGTGGGATGCCACAATTCCCATCTTTACAGTGCACAATTATATGGAGATTATTTTGAATGCTTCTCTCTGGAGCTCTAGCCACTGCAATTTGCTAGGTTGGTTTCTAGGCAGAGCTGAAAATAAACATCTTTGGCTCTTGCTAACTATTAGTAGAATTTAGTGTGCAGTAACTGCTTAATTATTATCTATTATCCTGACCAAAGTTTTGAAAAGTTATTTTGGACCAGAGCCCATGCTGGCTGGAGATATTGGGAATCCTAATAAAACAATTTCCATGTTCTTCTACTAAGAAAATGAAGAGATTGTAATCTCTGCTTTGCAGGCAACTTGACTAAAACATTTCGTTTGAAGATTTCTTAGAAATACTATTGCTTATCTGTTCTGTACTTCATAGAGCAGCAATAGGAAACCCAACTCTGCTGGCATTGGTAGACTCTAGCTCTCACCACCATTGGATACCTTGGCTCAGGAAGATGGGTGCTCCAGGCCAAAAATATATGTAGTGGGCCATGGGTTTCTATCCCCAAGCACAGAGTGAAATTATTAATGTGAGTAACATTATATTAAAACACCAGGAAGAGTTTGCAGAGCTCTCACTACTACTCATTAGTGGCACAATTTAGCCAACCAATACAATTCATTACATCGAAAGAGTGTAATATAAAACACTTTACTCAGATGGTTCTAGATGTTTACTTCATGGTAGATTACACTAATGTCAATACTGTAGTTAATAGCAGTCACCTTAAAACACGTCAAAGACTCACCATCTCCTATAGTTCCAGCTGGAAAAAAATGTAAAAGAGTGATGGTTAATATCTGTAATCCATGTTTATATGAAAGAATTCTTTATCTCATCAAATGTAAAAGCTTTCAAGACACAGATTCCTCTAGAACAGAAGTTGGCACTATTACTTTAGTACAAGAGCCTGGCATGTTCTCTGCCAGATCTGGAGGGGGGTATTCGCCACTCTCCATATTCCAAAACTAAGACCTGCAGTCAGTTTGCACAACCATATATAAAATCAAAATGTCATTACATTTGCTTACTTATAGTCCTAACGTACCTCTCAGTTGGCGCCCCCTTGTTGTGTGGGAGAGGCTTGCGTACTGTAATGAAGTTGTGCGCTATGCTGGCGGTGGCATAGTAGCCACCGGTAGGGCCTCCCATGCCGGACAGGTCACAACCAAAGGGTCTGACAAAGAGCGTCAAAGGGCAAGATGGGCTTTCTAGCCTTTTGGCAACCATCCTAGGAGAAGGAAAACTCTGATTTCAAACCCAGGTAGATGGTGCTCGTTTAACCCTGTAAGGTCAACCATCTGAGAGAAGGAAACTTGAACTAAACTTACGAGGACCTCGCTGTCACTGTCCAAGCTTGCTAGGCCCCAGCAGACGAACCTTTGGTTTAAAGGGTGAGGCCAGTTTTGTGCACGCTGCGCTCCATTGGAGAAGTCCATTGAACAGGCTCAAAGGACACATCCAACCTCCAAATCATCAACACACTTGTAGAAAGCATGGGATGAGTCCTTCAGGAATCTTCATTCGTGAAGAAAAGCCAAGAAGAAGTCCTAACGTAACTGAGCTGCATGGAAGGACTTGGTGATTCATAGACAGGTATCCTCTCTATGAATATGCTAGATCCTCCAATGCAACTCTATGGTAACTTCAAGGGATGTATATCATAGGCAACCTGCATTTTTTTTGTTTCCCAGAGTATATAAAGACTAAGCAATCTCCTACACATTTTGGTATCGCCTTTCATATCCATCAAGAGATGTCTTACACAATGTTCCTTTCTGTGTCTGGAGGTTTTTGTTGTATATCAAAGGAAGAGAAAGACTTCGGATTTTTGTACACTAGAAAAGAGGTAGTTATATACTAGAAGAGAGAACATATTCACAAATAAAAATATAGACTTACTTGGTTTATATATTTCATCTGTTAAGAAAGAAACAACAATAGCAAAAGGTAAGAATATGGTAACTATGATGGACTACTACTCTAAATCTTTTTGTTTTTCTGATACACTCTAGTTTTTGAGATACATATGGCGAATTGAAATCAAACTATAGTTAACATGACAAAGCTTGTTCATGAGGAAGAATATACAAGCTAAGATTTGAAGCCACTTGCTTTTGTCTGAGCCTACTATGGGTGTAGTAAAATTCCACTCCACCTCACTGAGTTCATTGAGTGTAAATTACTATTATACTTTGAAATGAGTTTGCAGCAATGGATGTAACCAGGGCCGTAGCCAGGATTTTGATTCGGGAGGGCTGAGTTTGATTTGGGAGGGGCTGAGACTGAGTGGAAGAGGGACTACCCTAGCAAACCTTTTGTATTGTTATCCCAATAACCCCATGAATGTGGGATATAATGAGCATGGTGATCAGATCATGGTATGAATAAACATAACAGTTTAGATAATGTACCAGTAAGGTCTTCTCACGGACCACCCTGAGAATTTGGGGGGCTGAAGCCCCCCAAGCCCCCCCTCCCGGCTACATGCCTGACTCCAAGGGATTCCCACCAGCTGATTGAGGAAAGGACATTTCTTAGGTCCGTACTTCTCTTTTTAATGCTTTTGCCTTCTTCTCAATAAAATCTCATACTCTTAACCACTCGTGTGCTCATTGCCTTTGAATCCAAAAAGAACCTTTGGTAAAATAAATGTATAATTGTGCTTATGCCAGGCAATTCCTAATACATCTGAAGTCAGATACACAACTTTGATAATTCTTCACTCAAGACTTATGCTACAAAACAACTTCCCTGGCAACATGATAGACATATTATTCCATAACAGGTAACATATATTCATTTCTCCTCCTCGCGATAGTTTGAGCCATTGTAATGACCAAATAAGTCCATGGGAGGAGTTCTCATAGGAACTCCACTCTTCCCTGGGAATTGGCAGACTTACTGTAGAAAATTTCCATAAGAATCTTAAATAAGTACTAAAATGGCATGGGAATGAGCTACTGGGTCAAGGCATGGGTCAACTACCATAATGCTAAGAGCTGGCCCATGTGTAAGTGAAAACATGTCATTCAGTTATATGATCTATTTGGCTTTTTCTGTTTTTCCTTTCTGGTCTTCCTGTAATTACATGATTCACCCTGAACAAAAAACATACTGTGTCAGCATATGCAAAGACTGCAGAATAATACAAGAATGGATACAAGGTCTTGCCAAGGCGATACAGATGTTTGAACAAATGTAGGTTAAGGTAGTAGCTGGATTACCTTTGTCCTTCTGTCAAATCACAGGAAAATGTTAACACATATCTCATAGGAGGAGGTGTGATGATGTCGTTGCGTGATGAAGAGAAGGAATTAAATATCTTCTCAAATTGAGCCTTGCAACTCCTGATATCCTAGTGCCCATTCCACATTGTCAGTGGTTATGTTATCTGAGACTTTATGAGAATTATTGTCCAGAAAACATCTTTGTCAAGGCTTTGCAGAAAAATGGTCAATTGAAGATAAGGTAAACCATTTATCAATGGGCAGTGAATCCACTCTGAATTTTAGTCAGACATTTAAAGCAGCTATTCAAAATCATAAACCCATTTACAGTAGTTCATAATCTTAAAATGCTTAAAGTTTATACCACGATTTAGAAAAGATGCACTGCCCAATGAGATAGGCATCATGGGTCACCAGTAAAGTCTCCACTTGTCAGTGGTCACTTGGCTCTATCCACAGATGAGAAGCATTTCAAGATAAAGGCAGTACTTCAAATAATCCGACGTTCATACCTTGGCAGAGAATAGTGGCATCCTGTTGATGACTGCAACTATGGACTCCCCATCCACGGTTCTTGCAGTCCCACAGGAAGGCTTCATCCCCTTCACACTGGATGCCATCTAAGAGGATTCGGCCTGAGCCTTGACCAAATCGAGGCCAAGACACGACTTGGACAGCATCTCCACAGCCAAGCTGTCTGCAGACAACCTGAGCATTCTTGATATCCCACTTCTTGCCACAAACAGTCCCCCAGGTGCCTTGATAATAAACTTCCACACGTCCCTCACAGTAGTTATAGGTATCAGCTAGCCTTAGGGACAGTCCTGCGAAAGAGCAAAGTGAATGGATCAATGTGGCTTTACGTTGGCTAAGATCAAAAGTGGATCATAGAAGTTTCAAAGTTTTTAAAGAGCAAACTTTCCTTGTTAATTACTTAAGGGAGTTAACTGCGCCATGCTGCCTAAAGTAGGTTTCATTGGATTCAATGGGATTTACTTTTATCTAGTTATCAACATATGCCCAGTATGATAGTAAGACTTACCTGGTGTTGTAGGTGTCACCGTGGTTGATGATGCTGGTGCCATAGTGGAATGGGAATTAAAAACAAAACAAGGAAGGTACTATTGAGTTCAGGATTATCCAAATTTATTTTATTTTATTCATTTATTTACTTCATTTATATTCCGCCCTTCTCACCCCGCGGGGGACTCAGGGTGGATTACAATGTACACATTACATTTAGACACACAAACACACAAGACAGACAGAGGCAATTTAACATCTGGCCACCAGGGGGAGCTGTCACACTTCATTCCTCAGCATGTTACCTGGAGATCTTTTTATGGCCTTGTAAATCAGTTAAATTTAGCCTCCTCACTAAGTGGTACCTTAATTTCCTACTTGACAGATGCAACTGTCTTTCGGGTTGCAAAGGTCGACAACAGGCTACACAATAGGTCAAGAGCCCACCTCGACCCGTGCAGGCCTCAAACTCATGACCTTCTGGTCAGTAGAGATCTTATGCAGCTGACACCCAGCCAGCTGCGCCACATTCCCATTTAATACAAAGATCTTCTTACTCAGGATGACAATTTATAATATAATCCAAGACATCTGTGTTCATAGGTTATGTCCCATAAATACCCAAATGCTTACTTCAATGCAAGAGGATATGGTATTGTACCGTTAGTTTTGCACCATTATTTGGATAATAAAAAGTATGCATGGGTAAATGGACTTAAATTGGCATTTCTTCTTACATACTTAAATAATTGGTTTAATTATTTTGCTTTGTTTTTAATCAGTTCAAACACGAAACATGATATTCGGTTTCATCTTTCATCTCAAATGAAAGAAGAAAGAAGAAAAATGTATCCGCATTAGAAAGTGAAGAATTTGAAATCTGCTCCTCAATTTGCAACTATAAGTTTTAAAGTAGTTCCTCAAGAGGGAGCTAAATCTCTAACTCTATTAGATTTGTGAGTACTTCATCAAGAGGTCAGTCCCAAGTTAAAGGAATTAGTAAAGTATGTGTAACTACTGTCTTCTAGTCTTACCTGAATGCTTCAGCCTGCCTTAATGGACAGCAGCCACACTGAGGCTGAATCTACACAGAATTATTTCCCAGAATCCAATCCAAAATTATCTGCCTCAAACTAGACTTTATGAGTCTGCACTGCCAGATAATCTGGGATAATAATCATAATAATCTTTATGTATACCCTGCCACCATCTCCCCGAAAAGGACTCCGGGCAGCTAACATGAGGCCAAGCCCAAAAATAATACAACAAAGTTAAACACAAAACAACAGAAAAATTACATCACATCAAAATACATAAAGTAACAAAATAAAATAAGCAGTGCAAAATAACATAATAAAAATCAAACACAAAGGGCAGGCCGAATGCACACGATAAAATGTTCAAACCCTGGGTGAGATTGAAATAGAAAAAGTGTATTTGTGAGGGAGGAGTCCAAGAAGGAGGAGCAATGGCGTTATCTGGGATCAGATCCTGGGATATAGAATAATGTAGATCCAGGCTGAGAAATGGAGATGCATTCAGCTGGTGATCTGGGTCCAGGAGGATGAGGTTTCCATGCTTCTGGCTGACAAGTAGGGCTTCAAGGAAGAATTGCAACAGGGGTCCTGCTTCCAGTGATTGCTGCTACTCTGATTGGTGGAAGGCAGCTGGAAACACTCTCCTCCTGCTCCTTGATCATCAGCTTTAACTGCCTTCAAATCATTTACAACTTATGGCGAACTTATCATGTGGCTTTCTTGATTTGCCCAAGGTCACCCAGTGGTTTTCACTGGCTAAGTGGGGATTTGGACCTTATTTTCAAGAGAGGTAGTTCAATGCTCCAACCACTACTCCATGCTGGCTCTCTGGTGGCCTGAATTAGTTCTGTCTCCTCCACCATTTAAAACCCTGCTGTTATGTTCGGGTCAAATATGACCCGTTGTGGAAATTGATATTTGTTTATTCATTCATTTTTTGATTTTGAAACTTGTGGTTCCTTCACTTTTCCTAATTTACGGGGTTCATACTAAGGGTACTAAATTTTTTTGTTTCGGTGCCTTACTTTTTGCTCTACAGTTTTTTATACACTTGTTATGTTCGGGTCAAAAATGACCCGGTAGCCTTTTATGCTAATCTGCAGCCATTTTTTGAGTAAAACAAAGGATTTTTAGTTTATTTTGAGACTACCTATTGCATCTACTATTGTTTATCAAGTTATCTACTTGCTTTAGGTGGACATAAATGGATGGATACATTTATGCAAATGATTTCAGAACAAACCATATGCATTTTCTTTCAGTACCAATTTTTTTTCTTATCCTGGCTGCATTACCAGGTGTCTGTGACTGCTCCCTGCCCTCAGAATAGTACCTTAGTTATGCAAAACAGTAACACAGTACTAGCCTCTCCCATTTCCTCAGTCAGAAATTGCTAAACTGTTGAAGATAGCTATTTTCTGAAGCAGCTGAAGAGTTTACCTCAAAGCCTTGAATTCATTGTGAACAGACTAGGTAATGTGAATGTTTACTGTTGTGTGTTTTCATATGCCTGTTATTATATCTGATATGTGATTGATATATGATTGCCATGTGTTTTGCTATATGACTGATATGTAATAGCCATTTGTGATCATCTATTTTGTACTGTTACCTCCCACCTGGAAGGCATTACATCTGACCTATGACTGTATACATGTAGATTGTTATTCCTTATGATATGTATTACTACTGATGTTAGATATATTGTCCCATGCTTTGTATTGGGATGTCCTTCCTTTACTTTTGCTACATATTACAGTTTATTGATATTTTGCTACCCTTGTGAGTAGTTTCTGGTTATTCAGAGTGACTTTTTCCTCAGTGTGTTTCTACTGTTTTCATAGCCTGCCTGGCTGCATTACCAGGTGTGTGTGACTCCTTCCTGCCCTCAGAATAGTACCTTTGTTATGCAAAACAGTAACAGGGGAGAAGCCACATACATGCACGGAATGTGGAAAGAGATTCAGTCAGAGTGACAAACTGCGTATCCATCAAAGGACCCACACAGGGGAGAAAGCACATATCATATAAACTTGAGTATATACTTTAGTATAAGCTGACACCTATATAATATAAGGCACCTAATTTTATGACAAAAATTGGGAAAACTTACTGACTTGAGTATAGGCTGAGGGTGGGAAATGAGGCAGCTATGAGGTGGAAAGGAGGTTTCTGGAGAAGAAAGACAGATTGGGGTGGGAAGGGGAAACTGGAGAGGGGGAAAGATTTAGATGGGAAAGGGGTGTGGAAAACTGATTTTGGGGGGAAACTGTTTTTTAAAATTTTTTTTCAGATTATTTTTTTTTATTATTTTTTTCAAAAAATTTGTATACTGTTAAAATTTATTTTAGTTTTAAGTTAGTTGTACTAATAGTTACCTGAAGTTGTTGTTGATGTTGTAAAAGATATAAAAGCTGATTATTCACGCACAAGTTTGTTACTTTGGTGTAACATGCAAATTAGGTCTGTTTTACATTCAATTTTTCTTTGATAATGAACAACTATGATCACACACAGTATAATAATGCAACAGGTATTCAAAAATAACTTTTCAGTGGCTCAAAATAACATCCGGGTCAAAAATGACCCGAACATAACAAGAGTATAGTAAATCCTGACAGACCAGCAGGGTTAATATGTACATGGGAGACATCAAAAGTTTTGAGGTTCAGTGTCAATGGTATGACACTCGACTTCATGGAGGTCCTCCTGGTCAGTTAAAAGACAGATCAGGGAACAGATATTCAGCATTTGCCCAGAATGTTAGCACAACTTACCCGATGTCATTGATGCTGGTGCCATAGTAGAATGATACAGTATATTAAAAAAAACAACAACATTGAGGTTATTAAGTTTGGAATCTTAAACAAAGATCACCTCACTCAGGGTGAGTAATAACGATAAACACAACACACATATGATTTTTTTAAAAAAATCTTAAATATACATTTTAAAACTTATAACAAAATAAATGTTGCACAATCATGACTGTAATACAGTTCTGTCTCCCACCCCATTACTGACTATTTAACACAGGGGTGCTCCTGCTTTTTCAGCATGCGAGCTACTTATAAAACAACCAAGTCAAAATGATCTACCTACCCACTACAAAAATGGGAAACATATAACACAATATCTGCTTTGAACTGGGTTTTCTGAGTCCACACTGCCATATAATCTGATTCAAAGCAGGTAACATGGGATTTTATTCAACTGTGTGGAAAGGACTTCAGATAACCAAGGGCCCTTCCACACATCCTATTTCACAGTTGACACACACAAACTGATTTCTTACTACTGGACGATTTGCTGCCAAATTTGGCCACAAGACACATACAAGGAGTGACCATCATTAAAAAAATGATTTTGTCATTTGGGAGTTGTTGCTGGGATTTATAGATCACCTACAATTAAGAGCATTCTGAACCCCAACAACAACAGAATTGGGGCAAATTTCCCACACACAACCCCCACAACCAACAGCAAATGTTCAAGGCAGGAATGAGGGAGGGAGGAAACAGGAAGGAAAGAAGGCAAGGCAAGAAGGAGGGGAGAAAGGAAGGAAAGGAAGAAAGGAAGGAAAGGAAGAAAGGAAGGAAAGGAAGAAAGGAGATGAGGGAGGAAGGAAGGAATGGCTCCCATATGAGCCATAGCGACGCTGGTCACGCCGCCGCCACGCTGACTGGCCGGCAGCAGCTGGGCAGCATCAGGAGCCTGCGGGGCGAGACTGAGCCTTGCTCCCGTCCTGCAATCTACCAGGACGCCCTATGCCAGGGCTGTCCAACTGGTGGCCTGTGGGCTGGATCCAGCCCCTTTCCCACAGCCCCCCAACCCATTTTAATAAAAAAAATGGGGGGAAAAACCCAGACGAGATTTCATAGGTAGCTGGCGAAATCTCACGTGGTTTGCGTAATCTCGCGGTATCTTCTGTAAATAAATGCGACTCTTCTCCGGAAACCATTCGCCAACGGATTTCGGAGGTAGCTGGCTGCCTCTATCGCTGCTTCGCTTCGCCGCCACCTGCCTCGCGCCAGCCCGCCGGAGGCCCGCCGCTGCTAGGCCGCAGCCGCCGCCTCGCTAGGCCGCCGCTTTGCGAGCCCGCGAGGAGGCCCCCGCCGCCTCGCTAGGCCGCAGCCCGCTGTTGTAAATGAGCCATGAGGGGCCCCCGCCGCCTCGCTAATATTTGTGCTGCTGCTTTGCGAGCCCGCCAGAGCCCCCCCCACCACCTTGCTAGGCCGCAGTTGTCGCTTTTAAATGAGGAAGGGGCCGCCTCGATATTATTAATATTTGCAAGGTTCAGGCAGGGGATGGGTGTTAGTAAATGTTTACATGAGGAAGGGGTGGGGGATATTATTAATATTTGTGGTTCAGGGAAGGATGGGCTTTCTAAATGTTTACATGAGGAAGGGGTGGGGGGATATTATTAATATTTGTGGTTCAGGGAAGGATGGGCTTTCTAAATGTTTACATGAGGAAGGGGTGGGGGGATATTATTAATATTTGTGGTTCAGGGAAGGATGGGCTTTCTAAATGTTTACATGAGGAAGGGGAGGGGGGTATTATTAATATTTGTGGTTCAGGGAAGAATGGGCTTTCTAAATGTTTACATGAGGAAGGGGAGGGGGATATTATTAATATTTGTGGTTCAGGGAAGGATGGGCTTTCTAAATGTTTACATGAGGAAGGGGTGGGGGATATTAATATTTGTAGTTCAGGGAAGGATGGGCTTTCATTGTGTCATTTAGTTATTTCATAATTAGTAATGCAACTAGGAATTGTAAGTAAATTAGAGCCGGGGAGGGGGCGGAGCCGGGGAAGGGGCGGATCCAGGGAGGGGGAGGAGCCCAGGGAGGGGCGGAGCTGGGGAGGGGGCGGAGTCAGACCCTTCGGCCCCCCAGGTCATCAGTGTCCGGTAATCAGGCCCCTGGTCCGGTAGATGTTGGACAGCACTGCCCTATGCGATCTGCCAGTAGATCGCGATCTACCTGATGAGCACCCCTGATTTAACATATACATGAAACTGCTGGGAGACACCCAATGTTCAGCGGTTCAGTGCCATCAGTATGCAAATGACAACAAACTTCATGGAGGTTTTCCTGGTCAGACAAAAGGCAGATCAGGGAAAAGGGGTTCACCATATGCCCAGAATGTTAAAAAGACTTACTTGATGTTGTTGATGAGACTGGTGCCATAATGGTATGATAAATCAACACAAAACAAGGAAGTTATTATTAAATTCCGAATCGCCCAAGCACATTTAAAACAGAGATCATCTCACCCAAGGTGAATAATAAACAACAGCAAACAGAAACAAACATTTGGGGGGGAGGGGGAGTATCAATTTTACAACTAATAACAATATTGAACAATCTTGATATTAGTCCTTTCTAGTAAAACTCCAAAGTGCATTAATCTCCCTATCAGATACACTCCATAAAGGAGGCTCTTCCATACAGAACCAATCCGGACCTTTCTCAAATACGCATATTTACAATCTTCCAAACATATCAATTTTGTCAAAAGTAATATTGATGTAGTTGTGTCTCCTAGCCTGACTCCCACTGTTGTAGATGAGTCTCCGAGTAGTAGTAACAACAGGGAGTTGGAGACCAGGCAGGCAAAAAGATGTACTCGAATGCTGAATGATGGAAATCTGTCTTGCTTGCCATGGGGGAAAAGCAGGATAGCTTTTCTAGATTCCTTTTGCATCATGGGAGGGGGCTGGAACAGTCATCTTGCCACACCACGATTGCCAGGGAAAGCCAGATGCATTATTTGATATACCTGCTGGGAAGGTTGGGGACCTTTTACAATTTGGGTGTTAAGTTTGAACATTGCACTAATGCTCTGAAGAACAATGTCTGAATCCCACTCAACCACTGATAGTGCCGCAGCCATGAATATGGATCATGGCTGAATACGAGAAGATCTGGACTCAAGAGAATGAAATTCCCCATCCTCTTCTCATGGCACATGAGGCTGCAAGGAGGAATTGCAGCAGGGGTCATGCTTCTGTTTTTTGCAACCTCCCTTTGAGGTGGAAGGCTGCTGAAAACATCCTCCTCCTACTCCTTAACAGCAGTTCTAACTGCAATATAGAATTCCTGCCCATGTCATGCCTTCAAATAATTTGCAACTTATGGTGACCTTCAGGTGAACTTATCATGTGGTTTTCTTGATTTCCTTAAGGGCACCCTGTGGTTTTTCCTGGTTGAATGGGGATTCAGACCTAGTTCTCCGGAGAGGTAGTCCAATGCTCAAACCACTAACCATGCTGGATCTCTGTTGGCCTGTGGGTACCCCAGGGCTTGTTTTATTTATTTATTTAAAACTTTTGTACCCCGACCTTCTCACCTCTATCGAGTGACTCAGACCGGCATAACAGCAAAAATTCAATGCTATACAATTTTAAAACAACTACAACAACATATTAAAATACATTTTAAAAACCCAGCATAAAACCACATTGCCATTAAAACAATTCCACTCAATCTGTAAACGTGGTCATACATTCAGACAATAGCCAATCACAGCCTATTCTGGGAAGGCTTGGTTCCACATCCAGATCTTCACCAGCCTCCTAAAAGACAACAGAGAGGGGGCAGATCTAGCATCACTTGGGAGAGAGTTCCACAGCCGAGGGGTGACCACAGAGAAGGCCCTGTCTCTCGTCCCCACCAGTCGTGCTTGCGAAGCCGGCGGGACTGAGAGCAGGGCCTCTCCGGAGGATCTTAAAGTTCTTGATGGTTCGTAGGGGAGAATCCATTCGGACAGGTAAACTGGGCCAGAACCGTATAGGGTTTTGTAGGTTAAAATCAGCACTTTGAATTGTGCCCAGAAGCTAATTGGCAGCCAGTGGAGCTGGCGCAACAAGGGAGTTGTATGCTCCCTGTACCCCGCTCCTGTTAGTAACCTGGCTGCCGAACGTTGGATTAATTGCAGCTTCCGAGCAGTCTTCAGAGGCAACCCCACGTAGAGAGCGTTGCAGTAGTCTATTTGGGATGTAACCAGAGCGTGGACCACCATGGCCAAGTCAGACTTCCCAAGGTACGGGTGCAGCTGGTGCACAAGCTTTAACTGTGCAAAAGCTCTCCCGGCCACAGCCGAGACCTGGGGCTCCATGCTCAGCAATGAGTCCAGGATCACTCCCAGACTGTTTCTGTCCTTCACCCCCCCACCCCTGGCTATTTAACATATGCATGAAATTGCTTGGAAATATCCAGCGTTTAGTGGTTCAGTGACATTAGTATGCAGATGACATCCAACTTCATGGTCAGGCGAAAGGAAGATCAAAGAACAGGGGTTCTGAATATGTCCAAAGTGTTAGTAAGACTTACCTGGTGTTGTTGTTGATGCTGGTGCCATAGTAGTATGAGAAATAAAAATAAAACAGGGAGGTTATTATTAAGTTCAGAATTGGCCAAGCACATTTTTAACAAAGATCACCTCACTCAGGGTGAACAATAAACACAAACACATGTATGATTTTTTAAAAAACATCTAAAATATTAATTTTTAAACTAATAACAACATAAATGTTAAGATTAACCCTTTCTAGTAACTCAAAACTGCATTAATGTCTCTGTTGGATACAGTCCACTAAGGAAACACTTTCATACAGAACCAATTTGGATCAGCAGACGTAACTGTGATCCAAGAAGCCAGTCATTCCTGTGTCACATTGGGATGTTGTTGTTGTTGTTGTTGTATGTGTTCATGTAATTTTGACACATGGCAACCCTAAAGCAAATCAATCATGGGATATTCTTGTCTTGCCCAAGGTCACTTGGTGGGCTTCATTGACAGAGTAGGGATTTGCACTTTGTTCTCCAGTTATTGCACCATGTTGTCTCTCTGGAAGCTGTGGGTTCTCAGGGATCAGGTCTGCTGCCTATTCACTAACCTGCTAAGAAATGTCCAGGGTTTTTTTGAGTGTGTGCTACCAGTATGCAGATGATATACAACTTTTATTACTTCTTTCCATCACAAGCCAAGGAAGTGTCCTGATCCTAAACCAATGTCTGTCATTAGTAATTGACTGGATGAGGGTAAACAAACTTAAGATCAATTTAGATAAGATTGAGGTCGTCCTGGTCACTTGAAAGGCAGATCAGGAAGCAGGGATTCAGTTTGTGTTGAAAGGGGGTATATTCCCTTTGAATATGCAGGTTTGTAGCATGTGAGTAGTTAAAGCATGTGTGCCATCTGCAGTTGTTCCTTGCAGGCCCGGATTTAGCCCCTTTGTTGCGCTAGGCCACACTTTGGAAGCCCCGCCCCCGGGCCGATGTTGGGCATGCGCATCATCGCCCCGGGGGCGGGGCTTCCCTCCGCCTCTTCCTCCTCCTCGCCCCACCCTCCTTCCTTGAGCACAAGGAGGATGAGGCGGAGGGAAGCCCCGCCGCCGGGGCCACCACTGGCGGCGATGCGCACGTGGCAGGAGGGCGCGAGTGGCTCTGCCTCCTTCCCTAATGTTCCTGGGTGCCGCGCATGGCTGGCAGCGGCCCCGGGGGCTTCCCTTCCTTCTTCCTCCCAAGGAGGAGGAAGAAAGAAGGGAAGCCCCCGGGGTCGCTGTCGGCCATGCGTGGCACCCAGGAACATGGTGGAGGAAGCAGAGGTGCCCTCCTGTCGCATCCGCATGCCCGCCAGCGGCCCCGGGGGTGGGGCTTCCCTCCACCTCATCTTCACGCCCTCCTTCCTTGACAAGGGGGTGGGGGCGATGGCGAGGGGCACGCCATTCCCTCCTCCCCTGCCCCCTTGCAGAGTGCACCCTCCCCCACCCTGAGAGAGAGAGAGAGTCATCATGCCACACGTTGCGGTTTTGTTTGAATTTTTTTTGGTCCTTGATCTGGTGCCCCCCCTAAGCCTGTGCCCATAGGCCATGGCCTAGTGTGGCCTTATGGATAATCCGGGCCTGGTTCCTTGAGAAGTTAAATCTAGAAATAGTGATATATGCTTACATCCTAGTTGGATTTCTGTAACATGCTCTATGCTTTTAAAGTATGTTTGGAAATTCAACTCGCCCCAAGAGCTACAGCCAGATTTCTAACTGGGACTGGCTACAGGAAATACAAAGCTCCATTGTTGCAACGGCTCTGCTGGCTGTCAATCCATTTTCAAAATGAGCTAATACCCTGTACATGTCAGGACCAGGTTGTTTGAAGGGATGTATACTCCCTTATGAATCAGCATGTGTTTTGAGATCTGCTATGTACATCATGTGGGAACACAGGAAATCACCTTCTTGGTAGCTGCCTCCCAGGCTCTATAACTTTTTCCTCAGATAAATTAGATTTTCTTTCTTTTGTGGACTGTTGGCATTTGATATGCGACTATATAAGGAGTATTTATACAATGCACTGGATATTGTCAATTATACTTGTGTGAGTATATTTTAACTCAATATTGATTTTATGGATTTTTAAATTGTTTTTAACTTTTGCATATTTTTATTTTTAACAATGTTTAAAAATTGTTTTAAGTCCTTTGAATCTCAATTTAGCAAAAAGCTGACCTCATGAAGTATTCTTGTGAAGAGCAGCCTAGAGAACATGACAACAGACATTCTCTTGGATAGTCTTCTTGTTTTGTTTTTAATGGATTGTATGTTTGAATCTTTTTGGAGTTTGACCCTGGAGATGTATGCCTTTCAGTTTGTTTGGCCACATATTGTTTGCAAAATATGAGTACATCATCTCTTTTTTTAAAAAAAGTTTTTCTAATATTCTTTCTCTCTGTAATGGTTACTCCCACCATAAGTTTGATCACACAAAATAGTCAACCACCTAGCTTGCAGGATTGATGTACAATGTGACGCCCCCTAGGGGGCTGTATTTATCTGTATTTGGTTTGCCATGTACTTGCATGGCTCTTTGCTTCACAGTTCCTTTGTTTTGCCATGTGCTCCTTTGTTCTGCCATGTGCTCACCTGGGGAGGAACTGCGTTCTGGCTCCAAACCTGGTGACCCGCCCTCAACTCCTCCTTTTACCGGAGTTTACCTAGGGGCCGGATTTCCTCTCTGGCCTCACTTTCCAAAGGTCACAGGACAAGCAAGGCTGAAAAGTTAGGTTGCTGTGAAAGGGCAATCTCATTTCACCTGCTGGTCTGCCTACGTCTTCACCATATATTCAGCGTATAGAATCCTTTTCTCACCAGAGGCTGTGGATTTTGGGGCCTGCTACAGGACTTCAGACTTGCAAGCCAGAGGACAACAGGACGCCTTGGGTTCAATAGAGGTACCATCACCTTGCATCTTCAGGCATTGTGATAGACTCCCTTTTCCTTAAAGGACCTTTGCAACCAACTCAAGCTTTTGAATCACCAGTTTTTACTGATTATAAACCAATAAACCTATTTGGTTCCCCTATTTTGAGTCCTGTGCTCTTTCTCATAGAGATCCAAGGCTTTCCTGCATGTGGGAAGACCTTAAACTCCATTCCCAGGGTCAGAGCTTGCTTTGTCCAATCTTTAAAGCCCTTTTGGACCCTGGGGATCAGAAGATACAACAGTTGTAGCGTACAGGGAAAGAGTGCGTAGAGCAGACAACTACAACAGAACAAAGACTCCATTCTGATGCTGCTCCTCAATTGTGGTAAAGCATAAATCTTAGCTTACATTGCCGGTTAGGTGCTGTCATCCCAGAATCTGTGAATGGAAACAGAAAGAAGCTCAAATACTTGTGATGGTACAAAGAGTGATCAAGCTTTACTGTGCAGATGGCTTTACTGTGCAGTAGCAAAAACAATGGTTTATCTATAAAAAGTTCAATTTCCACTCTTCAAAGAATCAGACAGCAGGTAGTGACATAGACTTAGCCTGATGCTCCACAGCAGAGGTTCTCAAAGTGTGCTCCAGGGAGCCCTTGGGTCTCTGCAAAGCATACTGAGGGGTTCTGTGATTTTCTCCTCCCTGCCCCTCCCACTCTAAGCTTTCCCTCCTCTTTCCTGCTCCTCCCACTTTCACCTCCCTCACCCCAAAAGCCTTTTCCCCTCACCTTCCTTGCTGCCCAGATCCTTTCCCCCTTGCCTTCCTTGCTTCCAAAACCCTATTGCTCTTCCACCACTCAGGAGCAGCTTTGATTGTGTATCAACATCTGGAGGAACATATGTTCCCACCCAAATATAAATGCATTATTTTAAATAACACAATCTCAACTGAGGCAGAGGAGGGATCAATGCATGTATGTGAGGAATGGGAAGAAATTTCTATAAAGTGCCAATGAGGATATTTATAACAGCAGGAGAGCAATGGCTACCTGAGCATATAACGCCAGCGTGCTTGTAGTTTCCACAGGTAGCAGGTCGATATTCGTAAGAACAAGATAACAAACCATCGTCATAATCAGCGCAATCTACTTTGGTCATCAAAGGGCCACCCGTTCCTTCTCCAAAAAAGCCATCTGTCAAGGCAGCCAGAACATAGCCACAACCAAGTTCCCGACAGATAACTTCAGCATCCTTTATGTCCCATCCTTCACTGCAAACCACAGTCCGCCAGCTTGCAAGGTAAGTGACTTCAACACGGCCAGCACACCAATTGGGGCCATTCTCCAGCTGTAGAGATATGTCTTGGGGGTGGGGATATTAAAAACATTTTAATTAGCCTTGCAAATATCTATATTGTGATTACAACACATAAAACCAGTTTAGAGGACAGAAGTATGTCAGAATGCCAAGCAACCTGGTATTGGGATACTTAACAGAAACCATTACACAAGGAGGTATTGATGCCGCTATGCAAAAAGGGGTGACATGTTTGTCTAGCACAGGGGTCCTCAAACTTTTTAAACAGAGGCCAGGTCACAGTCCCTCAAACTGTTAGAGGGCTGGATTATAATTTGAAAAAAGCATGAATGAATTCCTATGCATGCTGCAGATATCTTATTTGTAGTGCAAAAACACTTAAAACAATATAATAATTATAATGAAGAACAATTTGAACAGATATAAATTTATTAGTATTTCAGAGGGAAGTGTGGGCCTGCTTTTGGCTGATGAGAGATGGTTGTTGTTGTTTGTTTGTTTTGAGGTAGTTTCAGACTTAGTTTGACCGTGAGCGAGGAATGGGTAAATGACTTTGGAGGGCCGTATCCGGCCCTCAGGCCTTAGTTTGAGGACCCCTGGTCTAGGCCCTGGTAGTGCAAACCTAAGTCACCAAAAAGATTCCTCTCCAGTGCCTATGTACGAATTGACCTGAGACTCAGTGATTTGATGACTGCCTGAATTTGAATTTTCAAATTTTCAAAAATTACTCAGAATAATTTGGTCTCATTTCAAGAGTTAGTTAAACATGCATGATTTTAAAATTTGAGCTAAAAACACAACTTTGCAATGTGCATCAGAGAAAATGCATTGAGTTGAGTAGTTGAAGCAGTTTAAATATCGAAGTCAAGATTATATTGTAGCATTGAATTCAATTATTAATCTCAAACAGAGCAGACCCACTGAGTTAATGAACTTCATAAAATGTTTGGCTTACCATTTATCAGTCCATTTAATGGGTCTACTCTAGTTGAGACAATTGGATTTAGGTACTCTAGTGTACGTTGAAATCGTTACAGTATACAGTTTTTTGGAAATTGTTTTGAATGCTTTTTCCATTTTTTGTCACTGCAAACTTCACTGCTATTCTAAGTGAAGCTGAAAATAAACAGATTTGGCTCTCTCAAACTATAACCACAATTTAGTGTTCAGTAACAGCTTGATTTTTCTCTTTCATAGAACCTAGAAAACATATCATTTGGACAAGTGTCCATGCTGGCTGGAGGTACGGAGAGACCTAGTCCAATATTTCAATGTCTTCTCCTTGGAAAGTGAAGTCAAATAAATCTTTGAGTTGTGTATGTACAAGCAACGTAACTAAAACATTTGGGTTGCAGGCCGGTTTATAATCTTATAGCCCCTCCACCCATCAATAGCAAGATATAATTTCCCAGCCCTTGAATGGAGTGAAATTATTAAAATTAATTACCATGATTTTTCTTAAAAAGAAAAATAATAGAGAAGACTTTGCAGGAGTCTAACGATTAGAGACACATTTTAACCGAACTAGGATGTTGCTTACATTGAAAGAGTTTCATGCAAAATACTTTATTCATATGATCTTAGAAGCTTTCTTTGTGTTAAACTAATATTGAATTTAAAAGCAATTGCTTTAAAACATGTGAAATACTCACAATCTCCTACAGTTCCGGCTGGAAGAAAATGTAAAAAAAAAGAAAAGAAAGAAGGTTAACATCTGTAATACTTGTTTATGAAAGAATTCCTTCCCTCAACAAAATTATGTTCAGCAGCATTGTTAGAAAATAATAACAACCAAGTACCATAAAACTAAAATGGTTGTTTAATATTAATAGTAACCAACTGGAGAGCTACAAAAGAAAGAACTAGTGCAACCGCAGAAATTGATAGGATGCTCAGATTTTAGAAGCTTTTTGCATAACAAAACTAATTGCAATGGATATGGACACAAATGTAACATTATTGCATTATGATCCTGTTTCGACCATTTGGATTACTCAGAATATAACTGTAGTTTTAAAAAACAAAACTGTCATGTCGTCTGCAATTGCAATTTCCTCTCACATAGAAAAACTGGGTAGAATTTCTCTTCCCTGTGAATGCTGCATTCAACAGACTAAGGAATGTTTTTCATTTTGTATGAGGATGACATGGCGAGATTTTTCTTCTTCCAGTCAAATTATTTAAAGCCTCCAGGGCGTGGATTGTCTAGAGCAGGAACAGGACACATACTTTGTTAATGGGTCTGGCATAAGATCCTGATATTGGCATGAAATAAGTTCTAATATTATTATTACAGGTTTTTAGTCTGAATGTTACAGGTTTTTAGTCTTTTAGAAACTTTATCTAATTATACTTATAGTATTCTGTTATTTTGTTTTTTATTAATTGATATGTGATTATTTTGTATTTTATTTATTGTATTCATTGTGTTGTAAGTAGCCCCGAGTCGCTTTGCGGAAAGGGGCAGGGTATAAATAAAGCTTATTATTATTGTTGTTGTTATTAGTAGTAGTAGTAGTACTGTTCCATTATCCAGACGGAGGCCACAAGAGGGCGTTAGAGCGAAAAGTATGTAAGTCCATTTTACAATAGGGACATGGATGAGGGAAATAACAGGAAAACATGGAGAAATGGTTTTTACTACTTCAACCCACTCTCCACCCCTATATAATGGACTATCCCTTATGTTCTCTGCCCAGATAATGGAACAGTACCTTATTGGTATCATCATTATCATCATTTTATTTTTACCCTACTTTATCTTTCTCGAATGAATTTTTTAAAAAAAAAATATTCAAGAAAAGAGAACTGATTCATAAATATAAAAGATAGATTTACCTGGTTTATAGATTTCACCTGTAAAGAAAAAAATGGCAACAATAAAAGATAAGAATATGGCAGCTATAGACTGCTGCTAGTTTATACCTTTTGATTGTCTGATACACTTTGATTTCTGATTTCATATATATATATATATATATATATATATATATATATATATATGTAATGTTCATTTGTGGGATTAACATAACTCAAAAACCACTGGACAAATTGACACCAAATTTGGACACAATACACCTATCATGCAAACAAGTGACCATAAAAACACTAAAAACATAGTCTCTTGGCTTTTCTTCACGAACAAAGATTAAGGAAGGACTCATCCCATGCTTTCTACAAGCGTGTTGATGATTTGGAGGTTGGATGTGTCCTTCGAGCCTGTGCAAAGGACCTTTCTGGTGGAGCTCAGCGTGCACAGAACTGGCCTCACCCTTTAAACCAAAGGTTCATCTGCTGGGGCCTAGCAAGCTTAGCACGGTGGCAGCAAGGTCCTCAGGTCGTAGGTTTGGTTCGAGTTTCCTTCTCTTAGATGGTTGACCTTACAGGGTTAAACAAGCACCATCTGCCTGGGTTTGAAATCAGAGTTTTCCTTCTCCTAGGATGGTTGACAAAAGGCTAGAGAGCCCATCCTGCCCTTTGACGTTCTTTGTTGTGACCTGTCTGGCATGGGAGGCCCTACCGGTGGCTATTATGCCACTGCCAGCATAGCTCACAACTTCATTAGGGTACGCAAGCCTCTCCCCCACAACCAGGGGGCGCCAACGGAGAGGAAAAAAAGAGTGGAAGAGACTTAAAAAGCCAAAACATAAAAAATACAACACATGCACAAAACCACACACATATATACAATCACACATATATACACACATAATACATATACACAGACTGGGCCACAGCAACGCTTGGCAGGGGACGGCTAGTGAAAAATAAAAAAACACATGGCCAACTGATATCAGACTGTGGTTAAGTTAGCAAACAATGACTCGGAAGAACATACAGACACTGGAGTCACTTGCTTTTGCATGAGTTTACTGTGCATGTAGCAAGATTCCAAACCTTTGTCCACTACACTGAGTTAATTGAGTAAAAATCACTATGCATTTTGAACTCAGTTTGCAGCAACTAATGTAGCTATTAGGATGAGGACAGAAAGCAGAGGAGGAGAGATAAATTGGGCCTTTGTAAAGTAGCTGAAGAAGTGGTTAGCGTTTACCAAGTTGTAATTTGTCTATGTATCTCAGTGGTTCCCAACCTTTGGGCTTCCAGGTGTTTTGGACTTCTACTCCCACAGCTCCTAACAGCTGGTAATATTAGTTAAGCAATTTCCAAAACCCAGACGAAACTTTTGGCGCCAGACATGCAAAGTCAGCTTTGGTAATATTCAAATTCTTTACTCAAAACTTATGCTGCAAAACAATTTCCCTGACAACATGATGGAAATATTATTCCATGCCAGATAAAGTTATTTCCACTCTTCATAATAATTTGATCCACTGCAACCACCAAAGAGGTCAGACCATGGGAGGAGTTCTCATAGGAACTCTGCTCTTCTTCCCTGCAGACTGGCTGGCACTGTAAAAAAAAATTTCCATGTGAATCTCTTCCACTTCATGTTTGTGAATGCTTTCCTACTTGTTTGTATCTATTGAAATGGCACGGGGATGAGTACCATAGTATTAAGAGCTGGCCCATATATAACCAAAAATATGTGAACCAGCTATGTTATCTTTAGCTATAATGACTTCCTCACCCCCCCCTGTTTTCTGACTTTCATGTGGTCTATGAGTCATCCTGAACTAAATGTAAATTGAATCATTATATGCAAAGATTGCAGAGTAATATAGGAATGAATCCAGGTAGTTATCTTCTATGTATCTTGAACCATTGACCATGAAGTAAACTTATAAAGATGGTTGATCAGACTATAGAAGGTAGTAGCTCAATCACCTTCTGCCAAGTTGTAAGGATAATTTCACCATACATATCAGAGTCCCTAGTAGTGCAATGAGTTAAACCCTTGTGCCGGCAGGACTGAAGACTGACAGGTCAGAGGTTCGAATCCAGGGAGTGTGTGGATGAGCTCCCTCTGTCAGCTCCAGCTCCTCATGAGGGGACATGAGAGAAGCCTCCCACATGGATGGTAAAACATCAAAACATCCAGGTGTCCTCTGGGCAATGTCTCTGCAGACGGCCAATTCTCTCACACCTGAAGCGACTTGCAGTTTCTCAAGTTGCTCCTGACACACACACACACACACACACACACACAACCCCCATATATATCAGGTGTGGGGGTATGATGAAGTGGTGGCAAGATTATGTGTGATGAAGAAAAAGAACAAATGAATACCTTATCTGGTTTGTTCATATATACTGTTGTACTGCAATTCCCAGAATACTAGTTCCCATGCTATTAATTAGTATTATATAACACAATGTTTGCTCCTGGGTTATAAATGTCATTTCCTAATTGGTTATAAAAGCATGGAAAAAGTTTGTTAAACTTCCTGCAGCACATTTTGCTAGTTTTTCAATGAATATCTTATCAAGTTTCAACCAACTCAACATAGTTTGTGGCAGCCTCAAAAATGAAGTTTCTGGAGTATAACAACCACTTTCAAAGGAAGCACCACACAGTTAGACAGTAATAACAAACCACGAATATATATATATATATATATATATATATGGGGTGGATATCTCCGGCCATAATACTTTGATATCAGTTAATTTTTCATACTTAAAATTATGTTGACCATATATCGACACTCAGCGTCTGTCACAATGCAGGGTCTCGGCCCAGCCCCTTAATCACATACACAGAGACGGTAATCAGCTAACTATTTATTGAATAATAAAAACAGGTGAAAAGGATAATTGTCCATAAAAGTATCAAAAAGGCAATCAAAAAGACGAAGAGTTCTTAAGTATCTCCAAAAGCAAAAGCTTGGCAAAGGTTCCGCAAATGCAATGCGGATCAAAACAGACTTGGTCCGTGGTAATTCAAACAAGGCAAAGTTCAAGGAATCAAGGCCCAAGAAACTTCTTGGCAAGGCACGAGCCTCAGTCCTGGCTCCGTGGATCTTCACTCCCTTCAAATCAGAAGTGTCCGAGCAACTGAGGATCCGTTCCCACGGATCCTATGCTTAATTCCCTTGGTGAGACCCCCGTCGCTCTAGGCTTCTACGCCAATCTGTGCTACGGGACTTAACGCTCCTCTGGCGCTCTAGGCTTCGGTGCCTTTCCCTCCTACTGGACTCAATGCTCTCTCTCCTATCAAAGCTCCGTCCTTGCCTCCCAACACCTGGGTCGCTATCTTCATGAGAGCCTGACTCCCTTTCAGCTTCCATGGGCTCATCCTCCGCTATCTCCCTAACCCTCTCCTGCAACCCGAAACCACCTGGTTTCTCATACTGATTATCTGAATCAGCACTTTCAGTGTCAGCCTGACTTTCCCAGCTTTCATACCCATCAGGCCAGCCATCATCCCATTCCAAGCTCTCTGTGGGAGATGAAGGCCCAGCTACCTCATCATCCCCTTCATCCATGTCCTCATCAGCTGCAATTGGCCCTAATGCAATCGGGACCCCCAGGGTCGCCCCTGCCCCCCAGGCACGAAAGAGAACGAGGTTGCTACAGCGTCCAACCCAGAAGTGACATTTCAAAATCGATGCCCGTGATCGTCATTTCCGTAAAGGGCACGTTTTTAGGTCGTTATTTTTGCCCTTGCTTCTGAGGGGAGGGAGGGAAGAGGGGAGGGCTTGCTCTCCATTCCTCCCTCCCTGCCCCACCATTAAATTTAATCCGCGATGCTTCTGAGCTGGGGGAAAGAGTGCGGGGCTTGCCCTCCATTCTTCCCTCCCAGCTGGCGTAATGAATAATAATGAACATTCGTTATTAATTATGTTTCAATTATGAAATTTACTTAAAATTTTTCGGAATAATTTCTATAACGACCCAGCAATGGAAATCCCCCCCCCCCCCATGAGTTTAGAATCAATTTTTTTATGGATCAACCACCCCTAATATATATATATATCTCAAATTTTGTTACATCGTGTTATCTGTGGTCATGGCAACTTTGTCTGGCTTTTGCAGAAAATAGTTCAATATTAGCTGGTGAATCCCTTATCATTGGGCAGTTAATGCACTTTTAATCTTTTTCAAACATTTAAAGGAGATATTCAGGGTACTAGAAAGATTTGTAGGAGGGATTAAGCATCTTAAAAAGCTCCACTGAAGTTTATTCCAAATGCTAGAAGACATTCACTGCCCAATGAGATAGAAGTCATGGGTCACCAGTGAAGTCTCCACTCTGTTAGTGATCACCTGGCTCTGTCCACAGATGAGAAGCATTTCAAGAGAAAGACTGCTTCAAAGAATCAATTCATACCTTTGCAGAGAATAGTGGCATCCTGTTGATGAGTACAGTTATGGACTCCCCATCCACGGTTCTTGCAGTCCCACAGGAAGGTTTCATCCCCCTCACACTGGACGGCATCTAAGAGGATTCGGCCCGAGCCCTGACCAAACCGAGGCCAAGGTACGACTTGGACAGCATCTCCGCAGCCAAGCTGCCTGCAGACAACCTGGGCGTTCTTGATATCCCAGTTGTTGCCACAAACAGTCCCCCAGGCACCTTCATAATAAACTTCAACACGTCCCTCACAATAGTTGTAGGTGTCATCTAGCCTCAGAGACAGACCTGCGAAAGAGCAAAAGTGAAAAGATCAGTGTGGTTTTCTCTTGACTACACTCAAGAATGTGATTCTATGTTCAACCTCATTATTTCATAGAATATGTGAAATATTTGAAGACCAAACTTTCTTTGGCAATTATTTAAGGCAAAACAACATTTAAATTAGAGAATGTTGGAGCACAGGTCCACATTTTGTATCAGCTCTTGTAAGTTTAGAAGTCATTGATAATTTGAATGCTGGCAGAAGACACTTCCTTTCTTTCTCATGGGAGGACTAGGGATAAAGGGCAATAAAAAAGTAGCTCTAGCTAATTTAGCTTCTTTGCCCGGTGAAAAAGCCAGAAAAACTTATAAGCTGACAGAATGTCTTTTATGCATTTTAATTGTGCAATATAGATCTTGCTCATTTGCAGGCCAGGATTACCCATAAGGCCAACCTAGGCCATGGCCTAGGGGTGCAAGCTGAGAGGGGGGGGGGCGCAGATCATGGATAAAAATAAAAATGTTGAAACACATAAAAACGCAACGCGCATGGAAATGAGGAAGGAAGGATACCGGAGGTCCTCCTTTTCTGCGGTGCCCCTGCCCCTTCCTGAATACCAGCTCCTGACTCTGCTATTGTTGCGCAAATGGCGTATGTGCAGGGGCTCTTGACACTGGTGTCGACGTTGACAGGAGGAACAATTAACTCCCTCAATGCCAACAGCATCCACTTGCTGGCTCCTTCAGTGCAAGTACAGGAAACTCAATTACGCAGTCTGCGCATGCCCTATCACCATGAAAGCTGGTATTCCTCCTCCAACACATGGAGGAAATTCCTTACTGGAGAGAGAAGTGCAACTGCCGGCTACGGCACATGCGCAAACCCCAGTACAGGAGAGAAGCCCAACGCGACAAGCCCCGGTATCGGGGAGAAGCGCGCCATCAGTACAGCTGCTGACTACAATGCATGCGCAATCCCCGATACCGAGTAGGAGCCAAGTGCCTCAAGCCCCGACATCTGGAAATGACAACTCATAATTAAACCACACACCTGAAAAGTGGGAGGAGAAAACAAGAATAATGACTTCCAATGTTCCATAAATGTTTTAAATATTAATCTTTATTCTATAAATGACCTTCTACACTACTATTTGAGCCTACTATTCTTCAAGTCTCACTACTTGTATTTTCCAAAAATAATCTCACATGCACGGAAAAAAATATTAACAATTCCAATCTTTGTTGGGTCAATGAAATTATTTTTATCTAAACAAAATACTTAACTTGTCCTTCTCAGAAAGGACATTAACTTTCATAAACCAATCCTCGTATGGCAAAGTAGGAGTATCCTTCCATTTTTATACTTACAATAATTGGTAATAACATACAGTAGAGTCTCACTTATCCAAAATAAACGGGCCGGAAGAACATTGGATAAGCAAAAATGTTGGATAATTAGGAGGGATTAAGGAAAAGCCTATAAAATGTCAAATTACGTTATGATTTTAGAAATTAAGCAGTGAAAACATCATGTTTTACAACAAATTGACAGAAAAAGCAGTTCAATACACAGAAACATTATGTAGTAATTACTGTTTATTTAGCACCAAAACAGACAAGAGTTCTTGCTTTCTCCCACCCTGGACATTATTCCGCACGAGAGGCAGACTGCGTTGGATAATACAGAGTGTTGGATGAACGAAGATTGGATAAGCAAGACTCTACTGTATTGCGATAGTCTCCCACATTCCTTCTCAATATGGTCTTTCATCGGAGCCAGCAAGAAAGATTCAAATCCAACCAGCACTCACATAGTATTTCCTTCCAGATTTCTATTTCTGTACAAGATAGATACAAGTCTTTAAGTATTTGTACTTCTTTCTGTGGTCAATGATTGCTTTATCTGTTTAAAATGTTGCATGCCTTCAAACAATTTCCATTTTATGTTGACCCTAAGACAAACCCATTGCAGGCTTTTCCTGGCAAGATTTCTACAGATGGGGCTTGCATTTGCCTTCTTCGAAGGCTGAGGGAGCATATCTTAACCAACGTCATCCAGTGAGTTTGCATGCCCATGTCAGGATCTCAATCCTGGAGTTGTTGTTCAGTGCTCAAAAAAACTCCATAATGCTGGCTCAGGTAAGCCCTACTGAATTCGTTGAGACTTACTTCAATTCTACATAAATATAGAACCGCACTGTTACATTCCCTCCAGGTGAACTAGAATGTTAGTAAGACAAACCTGGTGTTGTTGTAGGTGTCACTGTGGTTGATGATGATGTCGTTGATGATGTTGGTGCTAGAATGATAATTTTAAAAACAAACAGGGAGGCTATCATTATATTCAAGATTATACATGCACATTTAATACAAAAACAATATCATAAAAACAAATACACCTTTAAAATCTGAAATACAATTTTTCTAAAGTAATAACAAGATAAATATGACATAATCTAGATACTAGCCCTTTTAATTACTCTCCAAATTAATTTAATGCCTCTGTCAGATACAATAAAGGAGGTTTTTCTATGTAGAATCACTCTACTTTCTCAAATATTCATGTCTACTAGGGCTCTGCGATCAATGGAAAAAAAGTTTCAATACTCTACAAAATTGGGGAAGGGGAATGAATAATTTTTGACGATGTTTCCAAAAGTATGGATCTAATTTTTTTGTAACTATAACAAAGTAACACATTTTTCGTTATTTTTTTGTTAAGTAATTGAGCAAGTGGGGAAATTTCAGGGGCTTGTTTCTCCCTCATTTTTAGAGCTATCATGATGACACTTGCTATAATTGTACCACACATTTTCCACTGTTAGCCCACCAAATTTCAGAATGTTACACTCATCCACTAATTATTGAGGAATTTTTGAATTTTTTACAAACAATATTTTTTTTAAAAAACTACAAGAGTTATCTTCTTGAGTTTTTAATTTATTATTTATTTATTTCTTTATTTACATCATTTATATTCCACCCTTCTCACCCCACAGGGGACTCAGGGCGGATCACAATGCACATATACAGACAAACATTCAATGCCATTTGACATACAATATATAACACAGACACAGAGGTAATTTAACACTCCAGTTTTTCTGGCCACTAGGAGGTGGTGTTGCATTCCTTCACTCCTTTTGTGTGTATTTCCTGGATATTTTTATGGCCTACACAATTGGTCGAGCACTCACCCCGACCCGGGCAGGCCTCAAACTCATGACCTTCTGCTCAATAGAGATCTTATGCAGCTGACGGCCAGCCAGTTGCACCAAATTTTGTTGATTTATACCATTAACAAGATAATCAGGGCATCAACCCCCACAAGTTTCAGAAAGATTCACACATCTACTGATTTTTGGGGATTTAAAAAATTTGAGACAATAACATTTATCCCCCCAAAAGCCACAACAGCAATCCCCTTGAATGTCTGTCTAACAGTGTGTCTATATGACACACAGTTAACCACAGAACTTCAATTTAGTACAGATTTATATGATTACTTCTTTACTTTAGTCCTTTTATGCAGATTCAATATTTTTATTTATTATTATTAGATGATTCTAAACAGCTGACTGCTGCAGCCCTCATTGAGGCTTTCTGATGCAGAGCACTGCATTCTGAGAAATGTAGTTACAGTTTATTACTGTTCAGGCTATGGTTTGTTTTATGATGCAGTATTGTGTTATTGTGATGTGTTTAATTTATTTT
Source organism: Anolis apletophallus (assembly GCA_030556195.1). Classification (NCBI taxonomy): domain Eukaryota; kingdom Metazoa; phylum Chordata; class Lepidosauria; order Squamata; family Anolidae; genus Anolis; species Anolis apletophallus. Next base: position 92,546,639 of record JARBWK010000010.1, read on the forward strand.
GATTTTATTGCATTGTGTTTCAATCTATCTTCAATCCATGAAGGCCCAAACTTTCAATTTTTAAAGAAAGATTGTAGCACGATTTCTTGGCACTTTTCCCCTCTTGCACCCAAAAAGTAAAAACAAACAAAAAACACTACCATCACAGAGCCACAAACACCCAATAATTCTGAACGACTTTCAGATACCTCCCTCCCTGCTTCGTAGTCCATGTTAAGATGGCCTTTCTTCTTACTAATTTAATTAAGAAGTCTAAACTGTTTTGGTTCAAATGCCAAATATGATTTTGCAAGTTGTTTGGTTTTATCATCCCACTCCTCTCTACATTTAAAAGTGAAGAATTTTGAATAGGCTTTGAATTTTAAAATTAAAGTTTAAAATATAGTTCCACAAGCGAGACTAAAATCTCTGACTATTGGAATTTTCATTTCTTCCTTAACAAGTAGGTCACAAGTTGAAGAAAAGTAAGACTTAAAAGTGTGTGATTGCATGCCATCCTGATTAAAATTGGGATGGCATGCAGCCACCCTGAAGCCTCCCAATTTACCCCTAAAAATTAAGTAAAATTAATTAATTAATTAATTCAATTTAATATTTGTTAATCGTCCTCCATCCCAGATGCTCCGGGTGATTTACATAAAGATACAGCATTAAAACAGGTAAGTATTAAAATCAGAATTATAAAACAAAAGCTCTATTAAAAAGCCAGGTCTTAAGTGCCTGCGCAAAGGATCGCAGATCACGCATGGCTTCCAGATAAGGGGGGGTGAGAGTTCCATAGAACAGGAGCAGTAATAGAAAAGGCCCTCCCCCTCGCGCCCTCCTGGCATGAGAAATGACACCAGGAGATGGGGGGACCAAGGAGGAAAATTCCTCCTCGGTAACTCCCATCCTGTGGCATATCATTTCCTCACACCAGGAGGACACGAGGAGGAGAGTTATGGCAACCAGGTACATTTTACTTAATTTTTAGGGGTAAATTTGTGGCTTGGTGGGAGGAAATGGATGCCATCCCAGGTCTTTGGGCTTTAGGAGCCCAAGAGGTGTGAGGCAACAATGGGACTCACCCCCAAGTAGTCCCAGGACTACCCGGACATTACTCCCCACCGGTCCAAAATCCCCTTAGACTCAGGCCTTTCAGGAATTAATTTGGTTTTACCAGAAGCGTCACTTGGACGCCTCTGATAAAACCAAGATTGGTACCAGGCTATTGTTTGGATGAGCCCTAAGTAATGTCTTCTGGCCTAACCCCTCACATCTACTCAACAGCTAGCAGCCACACAGAGGTATGGGGATCATTTAAGGTTCTGATGTGTGCTCAAGAAGATGAAATTTCCAGCTTCAAGATGCCAGTAAATGAGGCACCAAGGAAGAATTGCAACAGGGGTCCTGCTCTGATGGTTACAGCTTCCTTTGCTGGTAGAAGGCAGTTAGAAATGTCCTCTCCTTGATCAACAACTAGAATGCAGTATAAGTTGCCAGCCATTCCATCTCTCCCCCAGATTGATTTGACAGCCTCCATGGTGAATCAGCAGGGTAATCCCGGACCCCTGAACCCTGCCTCGCTAGCAGCGATGCATCTCCATCACACATGGGGAATCATCTCCATGTGGCTTCCCTCTGCACTGGCCCCGTGATTTTTTATGGAACACGAGAGGCCTCCCATGTTCTGGGCCAAATATTAGAGGTGGATATCTCCAATTTAAATACTTTGAAACCCGCTAATATTTCGTATTTGAAATTATTTTGACCCTATATCGACCCTTGGTGTCCAACCCGGAAGTGAAGTTTCAGAACCGAACCCAGGATCGCCATTTTTTGTAAAGGTCACGTTATTAGGTCGTTTCCCCCCCTCCTTGGTTCTCAACTCGCAAGAGGAGACTGGAGGGCAGCAGCACCCTCCTTTCTTGCCAGATGAGAGGTGCGGTTTAGATCTTAGAAGAGAAGGAGGTGCGGACGCTCCTCCTTCCCTGCTAAGACCTAAACTGCGTCAAGGGAGGGAAGAAGGGAGTGCTTGCTCTCCCTTCTTCCCTCCCTGCCCCCTTCCAGCTGAGAGGCATCACACATTAAATATAATGTGCGATGCTTCTGAGCTGGAGGGGAGGGAAGAAAGGAGAGCAACCCCTCCATTCTAGCCTCCCTGCCTTCCCAGCTGAGAGGCATCTCAGATTACATTTAATCTTAAATTTAATCTGAGATGTTTCTGACCTGGGGGGAGGGAGGGAAGAGTGGAGAGCAAGCCCTCCATTCTAGCCTCCCAGCTGGCCTAATGAATAAAAACAAAAATTCGTTAGTAATTACTTTTCAATTACGAAATTTATTTAAAATTTTTTGGAAAAATTCCTATAACGACCCAGCAAGGGAAATCCCCCCCCCCACGAGTTTAGAATCAAATTTTTATGGATCAACCACCCCTACCAAGTATCCTAGGATGCTTGTGCCTCAATTCACTGATAGAGCTGTAGCAGAAATCAACCTGTAATGTGTGAAAGGTGGAGTACAACTCTTGTCAATCAGCTGAGCTGCAAGCATCCTAGGACGCTTGCCACACATCATGTGACAAGGTAATAAGTCATGGATTGTCAAATGCTCAGTTGGACAAATACAGAATACATTGTTGTTTGCTGCCTAAATTGAGTTGCCTGTTTATCTATTGCACCCGTTTGATCCAAATAAGGCAAGGAGTGTATTTGAGTACACATTCAGTAGCAGTTAGTGGCTCTTTGTCACGATGCACGGACTTGACCGGCCCCTTATTCACACACACACAGACGGACTGAAGGCTAACTACTTTATTGAATATATAGAAACAGTTCAAAAGGAATATTGTCCATAAAAATAGCAAAAGCAATCCAAAGGCTGTAAGCAATCAATTGTCCAAAAGCAGCTTGATGAATAATCCAAAAAGCTTGGCAAAGCTCAGCACAACAATGCGGATTCAGGAACAAGGCAGGATACAGGATGCAAGGCAAGACTTGGTGGCCATTAGCCAACTTAGCTCTGTGGACCAACTTCGCTACACGTCTACCCAGAAGAGACGTGGCCGAAGTACTGGGGATTCGTTCCCACGGATCCTATACTTAATCTTTCGGCCGAGGTCCCCGACGCTCTAGGCTTCGTCGTCTCCAATCTTTGCTGACCGACCTCGGCCTGTCTAGGCTATGGTACCATCCCCTTCTGCTAGACTCGATGCTTCGTCTCCTATCAAAGGTTTGGCCTTGTCTCCCAGCACCTGGGTCTCTATCTCCATGAGAGCTCTCCTCCCTAGAATCTTCCCAGCCGCTCTCTTCCATGTTTTCACTCACAGGATCCTGTGAGCCTCTCCCACCCAGCCGTTCATAAGTTTCGCTATCACTGCTTTCCATTTGCACCTGGTTATCTGTCTCTTCGTAAGGGTCAAGCCAACCTACTTCCCATGCCAAACTTTCTGTGGGCGAAGGAGGCCCGCTGATGGGAAACTCTCCTTCTTCTAACCCTTCTAAATCCTCTTCAGAATCTAGCTCTGCTGCTGCAGGCCCCAATGCCAATGGGACCCCCGGTCCTGGCCCCTGGCCCCCAGGCACAAACGAGAACTGCTGTGTTACACTCTTATGATATAGAAAGGGTGAATTACTCAAAGTTTGTTATTCAAGGTGCTAATGTGATTTGGGGTAAGAACACAGCCCCTCAGATAGCTCTTTTGATATTCAGACTAAAATACGGAGAGGATTCACTGCCCTAACTACAAGGAAACCACCAAATAGCTATAGGGATCATGTGCCAGGATTGCACAGCCACTCCCACGCTGCTATCTGAAATACACTAGCATTTGGTGGAGTCATTCTTCTGACTACCAGATGGTTTTATAGAGTATAGGAGGGCAGGTGAGCAGTTTTTACAAGTTTACTATGTAAACATCATGGCCATATAATATATACCATAATTGGACCTTTGTGCTCTGGCAGCTTCCTTGGCATCACTAACCTAGTGAAAATTGTTCCTGAACTGCTAAGCTACTGTCCTATCCACATTTCCAAGGCAGGTTTGATCCACTAAATCAGTGGTTTCCAAACTTGTTTGGCCTACCACCCTCTTTGAAAAATAAATAAATTACTCACCGCCCCCTTAGAAATTAATTTTTTAAAAATGTAATAGTAATTAAACAGAAAAATATATGTATTACAGCAGTGGTTCTCAACCTTTCTAATGCTGTGAGCCCTAAAAAAAGATTTCTCATGTTGTGGTGACCCTCAACAATATTTTCTTTGGTACTTCATAAATAATTTTGCTACTCTTACGAATTTCTAATGCAAATATCTAATATGCAGGATGTATTTTCATTGTTACAAATTGAACATAATCAAAGCACAGCGATTAATCACAAAAACAATATGTTTGGGGGAGTATGGACAACGGATGATGGGATTTGCAGTACCTTCAATCAATTCAGCTCTGATTTCCACAGACCACTGAGACCCCCATAAATTACAGAACTGGACCAAACTTGGCACAAAGAATTCACATGACCAACAGAAAATACTGGAGGGGTTTGGGAGGAATTAGCAGTGATTTAGGGGAGATGTAGTTCACCTACATCCGGAGAGAACTGAGAACCCAAACAACTATGGATCTGGACCAAACTTGGCATGAATACTCAATATGCCCAAATTTGGACACTGGCGGAGTTTTGAGAAAATAGCCCTTCTCATTTGGGAGTTGTAGTTACTGGGATTTATTGTTTACCTACAATCTAAGAGCATTTTGAATTCCACCAACAATGGAATTGAGCCAAACTTGGCACACAGAATATCCCTGACCAACAGAAAATACTGGAGGGGTTTGGAATGAATTGCCTCCGCCGGGGAAGGCTGCGCTTTCTTCCACGGTGGGGGGGAGGCTCCGCCGGAGGACGTGGAGGCCTTTGCACTGTAGCCTTCGCACTGCACTGCATGTGGCGGTCAAAGTGAAGGGGGTGGGACCAAAGAAGAAGGCCGCGTGACCTCTCCTAAATGGCCAATTGTTAAAGGGGTTCACCACCCCCCAAATTCCCCTGAGCCTCCCACCACCCCCTTGGATTGCCTCACCGCCCACCAGGGGATGGTACCGCCCACTTTGAGAATCAGTGCACTAAAGTTTACTAGTATTTAGAATACATGCTTTCACAGTTTGGATGCTTTATTTGAAATCTGAATTAAAACCTGGAATGGATTCACTGTCCCACCTACTTGGAAACCACCAGCTCCAACAGTTCACTTCACACTAGCAGTGGGGATTGACTTGATTTAGTATTAGTCCATAAAAAAATTAGCCTTGATATACTGAAAACCAGATAATAGGGACAACAATTACTGCTTTCTGTTAATTTTCTATGTGGAAAGATTTGGGGGAATGGGGATGGATTGTACAAGCCCTCACACTTGCTGACTACAACAGGGAAGCAGAGGTTTGCCAATACATTTCTCTTTAATAAGAACTAGAATTGAAAGCAGGAACAGGGCATACATGCATTTGTTGTTGTCACTGTTGCGAGCCTTCAAGTTGTTTCATATATTATTATTATTATTCGAGTTTATATACCGCCACTCCGCGAAGGCTCGGAGTGTCAACTCTAATGAGTTATCTCAGGGTTTTGGGGGGCTGAGAGTATGTTTCCATAGCCAAGCAAGGGACTGAATTCTGGTCTTCAGAGTTACAGTCAAACAGCAACTTTTCTATGTGATGACTTCTTCTATGAGGAAAGGATTTTTTAGGAGGCTCCGTTCTGAGTGAGATAAGTGGGCAGGTTGTGCAAAAACCTGCTTTTCAGCTTTGTTGTTTCTATCCAAATTCCATCTGCATTCCCATTTCATTGCAAGATTTTTTGTCACTTTCTTTCACATGGAAATATTTATAAATTTCTGTTAGCAGGAATGTACACATTGTACATATTTTGTCAACGGTGTATTTATTTCACTCAATCTTTTTCTTTAAAAAAAACTGTTGATGTTTCATGCATGCAAAATGTACTACAAGCCTTGAAGTGTGCAGATTTCTGAGGCAAGGTACATTTTGGTTCAGTAAAAATCTTTGGGAGAGAACACAATATTGGGGGGTGGGGTGGGGTGTTGTAATTTCAGTGACAGAAAATAATCTATTTCTAATTTTATTTTTACCTGCTTTCAGGTTTTCAATACCTTGAAAGGTTTTCAAGGTACGCTGATGACACCCAGCTGGTGCTGAGAATGGACAGCATGCCGGACACCGTACCCGATTGTTTCCATCAATGCCTTGAAGCCGTGACTGGATGGCTGCAGACCAGCCGGTTGAAGGTGAACCCGTCGAAGATGGAGATCCTATGGCTAGGTCGTCCGGGACTGAATGGATGCCGGCTGCCTACCCTGGACGGCGAGCCTTTAAGCCCGTCGTCCTCTGTAAAGAGCCTGGGAGTCCATTTGGACTCACTGCTATCGATGGAGCAGCAAATCTCCACGGTATGCAAGACCGCATTTCTCCAACTGCGACAGGCTAGGCGGCTGGCTCCCTACTTGTCCAGAGGCGACCTGGCTACGGTGATCCAGGCGACGGTCATCTCGAGGCTGGATTACTGTAACGCCCTCTACATTGGCCTTCCCCTGTCGGCAATCCGGAAACTCAAGTTGGTGCAGAATGCTGCCACTCGACTACTGGTGGGAGCATCAGTATGAGAGCATATCACACCTATTTTGCAGCAACTGCACTGGCTACCAATACAGTACCGAATTGCCTTCAAGGTGCTGGTATTCACCTTTAAGGCCTTGTATGGTCTAGGGCCGGCATGCCTGAGAGACCGCCTCACCCCGTATATTCCCTCGAGATCACTGCGTTCAGAAGAACAGAACCTCCTCCTAATCCCTTCGATCCACTCCTGTAGATTGTCCACTACAACAGGGCTGTCCAACTGGCGGCCCTGGGGCCGTATACGGCCCCCCAGCCTGTTGGCTCCGGCCCCAGCTATGCCCCCCGGCCGCCATTTTGAATTTTTAAAAAAAATTTAAAGGGCGGCCGGGGGGCGGGGCAGGGCAGGGAGGAGGAAGTGAGCCAGCTCCTCCTCCTGCACCGCCCTCTTTCCCTCTCTCACTGGCGCCAATGCAAACCGGTTTGCATCGGCGCCCGGCGAGAGAGGGACAGGGGCGGTGCAGGGAGGAGGAAGAGAGCTAGCTCCTCCTCCCTGCACCGCCCTCTTCTTCCCTCTCCGGAGCCAATGCCTTGGAGGGGGGGTCCCCGCGGCGCCTCCCTCCCTTCAAGCTTGCTTCCCCGCGAGCCTTCAGGTTTGGGGAAGGGTTTTCACCCGGCACTCGAGACGCGAGTGCCGGCTTAAAACCCTTCCCCAAACCTGGAAGGCTGGCGGGAAAGCGAGTGGCGCTTCTCGCTTCTCCCACCAGCCATCCAGGCTGGCGGGAGATTTTTCGCCCAGCTCCCGTGTCCCTCTGCTCAGAGGGACACAGGGCAGTGTGGCCCCGAGCCTGGAAGGCTCGCGGGAAAGCGAGCACCGCTTCTCGCTTCCCCCGCGAGCCATCCAGGCTTGGGGGAGTTTCACCAGCTCCCATGTCCCTCTGCTCAGAGGGACACAGGGCCGAGGCGAAACCCTCCCGAAGCCTGGAAGGCTCGCGGGAAGCGAGTGCCGCTTCTCGCTTCCCCGCGAGCCATCCAGGTTTGCGAGGAGTTTTCACCAGCTCCCATGTCCCTCTACTCAGAGGGACACAGGAGCCGGGCGAAACCCCTCCCGAAGCCTGGAGGCTCGCGGAAGCGGCGCCGCTTCTCGCTTCCCCGCGAGGCCATCCAGGCTTGCGGGGGGTTTTCACCCAGCTCCCATGTCCCTCTGCTCAGAGGGACACAGGAGCCGGGCGAAACCCCTCCCGAAGCCTGGAAGGCTCGCGGGGAAGCGGCGCCGCTTCTCGCTTCCCCGCGAGCCATCCAGGCTGCGAGGGATTTTCACCCAGCTCCCATGTCCCTCTGCTCAGAGGGACACAGGAGCTGGGCGAACCCCTCCCGAAGCCTGGAAGGCTCGCGGGGGAAGCGGCGCCGCTTCTCGCTTCCCCAGCAGCCTTTCAGGCTTGCGGAGGGTTTCCCTGGTGACGTTAGGCTGGGTGATGTCAGGCGTCACCCAGCCTAACGTCACCCAGGAAACCCTCCTGAAAATGGGTGGGCCGCAGGGGAGGCCGGCCACGCCCCGGGAGTGGCCACGCCCGGGAGTGGCCACGCCCTGGGAGTGGCCACGCCCCCGCTCACTGCGGCCCCCAGGTGATCAGTGACACTTCTTCCGCCCTTGGGCCGGAAAGAGATGAACAGCACACTACAAGACCGAGAGCCTTCTTTGTGGCAGCTCCATCTCTATGGAACTCTATGCCGGCCGAAGTTTGTGCCATCAAAGAACTGGCCCTGTTCAGGAGAGCTTGCAAAATATCTCTGTTTAGACAAGCTTTTAATCTCATTGGTCCCTAAGCATTGATGGCAAGCTTAGAAGCTAACCTGCAGAGACTCTGCAGACGCTTGCTTTGTATAGCTGTATGTTTTATGCTTTTATGTCTTTTACTGTTTTAGCATTGTTGTATTAAACTGCGTCTTGATTGTTCTGTATGCATGGTGTAAACTGCCCCGAGCCTGCTGGAAGGAGCGGTCTATAAGTATGAATAATAAATAAAAAAAATATGCACAAATCCATATATGTGATAATGTTGGAAGGTGAATTAAACTGCTGTCCAAACACACTTAAATCTCAACACAGTGAGATTTATCTCTGAGCCAACTCAAGATAGGACTTCATAGTAGGAGTTTGGGTAAAGACTGAGCAATGCCCTTTCCTGCCATTCCCTTTCTAGACCTCAGCATTATTAAGCTGCTTGTACTTTTTAAAAAAAAGAAATTATTAGAGTTTAAACACACACATATCCATATTATCTACATCACATAAGAACTTTATGGAGGCGCGCAGAGCCTCAGAACAGATTGGAGAGTCTCCAAATGCAACAAGTCATTGACCTTACCACATTGCACAGTAAGGGAAATAAAACACATCTAACTCCACTCCATGACTGAAAATTCCTAAAATTAGAGCAGAACAGTCCCCGGAATCTTTCAATCAGTATGACCTCTGCCTAGAGCTGGGGATTCTGGATGCTGTAATCTAATGAAGTAGCTTTTCCCAGTTGTGAAGTAAGCTGTCATCATTGAACTTCATGTCGCTGGAGTTAAGATTGTCCCCAACAATTAAACTTCTTCTACTCTGTTTCCCCTTCACCATCACTGCATCACTTTAATCTTGAAAATGGTTTCACTTCGTAAAGACGCGAGATAGAAAGATCTTCAGCACACTACCTGAGTCGAACTCATGAAGTATTCCCATAAGGATCAAGAGGAGCGGTGTAGAGGCCATGTTAGCAGGCATTCTCTTAGGTAGTCTTTTTTTGGATGGAATGTATGTTTGGATGGAATGCATGTTTGAGGTTTTATAGAGTATGACTTTGGAGAGGTGTGGCTTTCTCTTTGCCACCTTTTATTTGCAAAATACTGTCATCTCTGAACTGGAAATTGGGCTTGACCTGTGTTAGTACAGAAAATAATTCAGCTACTGTCCTGTTTTTAGGTCTTTAGATTCGTTTAGGAGAAATTAATCTTGCAAATAAGTCAGTTACTCCAAATAATTTATAGGTCGATTTATTATTTATTTATTTATTTATTTAAATTTTTTGTACCCCGACCTTCTCACCTCTATTGAGGGACTCAACAAGACAACGAGCCTTCTCCGTGGTGGCACCGACGCTATGGAACGCGTTACCAGACGACGTTCGGACTATCACGAGTTAGCCCCCTTCCGGAGGGCCTGCAAGACGACCCTTTTTAAGCAGGCCTTCAATCTAAGTTCCCCCGGACAACTCTGACCATGTCCTTGTGTTTTATGTAACAAAGTGTTTTATCTGTATTTTAATCTGTTGTTTTATGTAAACCGCCCGAGCCTGCAGGAAGGAGCAGTATATAAAAATGAACAATATAATAAATAAATAAATAAATTTCCTTTACCCCCTAAGATACTTAGTACCCAAACTATTTTGGCAACTGAAACAGAAAATCCCAGAAATCCTTCTCAATAATGTGTTAAATAACCATTTCTGTGATGCTAATTCAAGGCATATAAACCTGGCAACCTCAGGTTCCACTTCTTCCACTTCTTAATTGGAGAGCAGCCACAGGCAGAATGAAGAAAGTGCCTCACGTGGCGGATTTGGGTTGTCATGAAAGAACAGCAAGATATCCTCCCTTGAGGGGGGTGTTGATGTTATTTATTTATTGTCTTTTGACTGCTAGGTGTGGAAAGAGGCTCTTTGGGGATTTTCCTGTTCTATGTCACAGGATTAACTAGGTACGTATATTTCGAAAATGTTATAAATCCCTCAAAGATTCTTGGCTATAGGGTAGAATACAAATATTTCAGTAAATAAACACAGTGTACATTACCTGGAGACACCCTTTGCTGTTCTGCCTCAAGTAGCAAAATATCTTGATGTAATTTTCTTAAATTGATATGTTATTATAAGCATGGGAACAAAACACTTCTGATGAGCAAATCAGCTGAAAGAGGAGATCTAGCGGAAACATCCCCTCCCTTACAGTACCTTTTCTGGTAAATCCATGTCTGAGTTTTCGGGAAATGCAGATATTGACTTTATCCTTTTGTGACTGTCAATCAAAATCTAGTATGCCAGTGTTTTTGTTCGTTCCTCTTGCTATGGTCACATCTTGCTTCCAACGCACTGCACTGTGTTTTGCTTAAATTTGTTTCATAAACATTTTTTGCTGATTTCCAGACCCTGAATTCATACAGAAAATGTCCCTTCACTGCAGCACAACTCTTATGTAAAAAAAAACCCAATGCAGTATGGGGTCAACCATGCTTCATTGTATGAGGAAGTAACCTCAGCCTGGTGTTTTCCCCTTCTTATCTTCTTCCTCTTAGTTGCCTTGCACATTGTGAAACTGCGTATAAGTAAATATAAGTCACACAGATTTCTTCACAGTATTGCTGTTAAGGAAAGATCATTAGCACAAAAAGAAACTTTGCTTAGCTAAATGTCTTGAGTAGATTATAAGGACTTATCTACTTTTCTTATGATCTTGGAGTAAAAAAAACCTCCTTTATCTGGACTGGTTTGGCCTTACCTTCCAGTTTTGTACCTTGATAGACCTGCACCTATTGCTTTCTTGAATGGTCATTGCAGAATGCATTTCCCCCCATTCTGAAGGCATGTCAAGCAAATCCTTCTATCTGGAAATCTATGTCCTCAGTGTGAAAGACCATGTGAATCCAGAATTTACAGATCAACTATTAAGTTTTTTTTCCATGTCAGGATCAACTTGAGAAACTGCAAGTCACTTCTGGTGTGAGAGAATTTGCCGTCTGCAAGGACATTGCCCAGGGGATGCAAGAATGTTTTGATGTTTTACCATCCTTGTGGGAGGCTTCTCTCCTGTCCCCGCATGGGAAGCTGGAGCTGGCAGAGGGAGCTCATCCATGCTCTCCCTAGATTCGAACCGGCGTTCCTGTGGGCGGTCACCTACAAAACATCAGCATTTCTCTCCCAAAATAATGCTTCATGAGCCTGGCATGGTCCATCTTGAATTAATGTAATCATTCAAAATACCAACATTTCAAAATATCTTGGTTTTTTTATGTCTGTACTGCTAGCTTTTAAAATCTCAGACTTCTGAGATCGGAGAAAAGACCGTATCCGCAGAGTGCTCTCTCTTTAATTGTTCCTTCACACTGCTTCCCCCCCCCCCCCAATGTACATTCATTTCAGGAAAGCAGTAACTGGTCATCTTTTGCTGAGTTCTTTAAGCTTCACAAATAAGTTCCCTACATTGCAGTGCTATTGTATGAGGATTGGGGGGTATAATTGAAAAACAGAAGGAAAGAGGGAGCAATGAGCTTTGGTAAACTCTTCTGCCTAAAGAAATGCTTTGCAATGCAAGAGATACCCCAGCAAAGCCTGCTCTCCCACCTCCCAGCCGCACAAGTTGCAACGGATGAATTCCATTGGGTTGCTGCAAACACGGCACAAGAAACACATCAAAGGAGCCCCCTGCTGGAGTATTTAGAGAGAAAAGGTAAGAAAGAATCACATGTGATGAGGAATGACAAACAGAACTATGTGCTTTGTAACACTACAGGACTAAACACCTTGATAATATGATCCTCCCTTACCCCGTGGGATAAGGTCCTAAGTAAGAAGCACAGTCTAATGAAAGTCTGCTTGACTTGTTTAGTTGGCAAAATGAATTTGCACCGTAAATAAAATCAAAATGAGGAGAAAGGGGCCACAAAGAAATAATAATAATACACTTTATTTATATTTTGCTCTTCTCACCCCGAAGGGGACTCAGAGCGGATTACAGGTACATATACTTAGCAGACAATCCCTGCTGTTTTTCCACAATGCACACACATAGACGAACAGAGGCAAACTCTGGCCACCAGGGAGAGCTGACGCACTCATCTCTCAGCGTTCCCAGCGTTCCTTCTTGTTCTTCTGCATTCCTCAGCATTCCTGGAGTTCTTTAATGGCCTTATAATTCAATCAAAATTTGCCTCCCCACTTAATGTAGTACCTTTATCTCCTACTTGACAGCTGCAACTGTCTTTCGGGCTGCAAAGGTCGGCAGCAGGCTACACTTAAAGGTCGAGCACCCACCTCGACCCGGGCAGGCCTCGAGCTCATGGCCTATTGGTCAGAGAGATTTTATGCAGCTGACACTTAGCCAACTGCGCCACATTCCCGGTGCTAATAATGAAAATGAAATAATAATAATGAAATAATAATGAAAATAATAATAATAATAATGAAAAGTCTGCATAGTGTATAGACTGATATGTGTTTTCTGGGATTAGGACATAGCACAATGGATTCAGACTGCAGGGAAAGAGATCCCACCTAAACATGGGGGGGGGGGGATCCCAATGCAATGGGCTGTTTGACAGTGGAATACATTTCCTTGGACCATGCTGGAGTTTCCTTCTCTGGAGATTTTGATGCAGAAACTGGATGGCCATTGGTCATGAATGCTTTCATTGTATATTCCTGCCTAGCAGGGCTGAACTGGATGGCCATTGTAGTCTCTTCCAGCTCTATGATTCTATAATTCTACTGGTCCTGGTTTCAGAAAGACATTTCAATCATGCATTTGAAACTCATGTCTTGTGTTTTAGTATTTTAATATGTATTTGGGCAGGATGGGCTCTCTAGCCTTTTGGCAACCATCCTAAGAGAAGGAAAACTCTAATTTCAAACCTGGGCAGATAGTGCTCGTCTAACCCTGTAAAGTCAACCATCTAAGACAGGGGTCGGGAACCTTTTTGTCTCAGAGAGCCATGAAAGCAAAATATTTGGAAATGTATTTCAGTGAGAGCCATATACTGTATATAATATTTTAAGACTGAATTCAACTAAATGTGAGTATATACGTACATACTATGAGAAAAGGATTCCCCCGGCGGAATGTCGGGACACTTCAGACCTGCCTCTGCAAAAGGCATGCTCAGGAAGACAAGATGGAAGGAAGGGGGAAAGAAAGAAAGAGGAAATAAAGGAGGGAGGGGGAGAGGAAGAAAGAAAAGAAGAACGTACTATGGAAAAGGAAGAAAAGAAAAGCAAGAGAGAGACAAGGAGGGGGAAAGAAAGAAGGAAATGGGAAGGGAGGAAAGAAAAGGAAAGGGTGGGGAACAGAAAGGAAAGGGAGTGAGGAAAAAGTAAAATAATGAAGGGAAAAGAAGAAAGGAAAGAAGGGGGGAGAGAGGGAAGTGAAAAGAAAGGGAGGAGAAGGAAAGGAAGACTTGGGGGAAAATAGAAGAGGAAGGAAGGAAGGGGAGGGAGGGAGAATGGAGAAAAGAAGGAAGGGGAGAGAGGGAGGGAAAAGGAAGGAGAGAAGGAAAGAATGGAAGAGGAAGGAGGGAGGAAAGAAGGAAGGGGGGAGAGGGAGGGAAAATGAAGGAGAGAAGAATGGAAGAGGAAGGAAGAGGGAGAATGGATGAAAGAAGGAAGGGGATAGAGGGAGGGAAAAGGAAGGAGAGAAGGAAAGAATGGAAGAGGAAGGAAGGAGGGAGTGGGACAACCCCTTGTTGACCGGCCTCAGACTGGACAATCTTTCTATATCCAAACTGCTGGCCCTCAATGCAAAGGGACCTTGAAGTTACCTCAGCCACTTCCGTCTTATGGCAGGGTAGACTATCTCCTTTATTAACCATTGAACTGCAGAGATTTATAATTTCTCAGTATCCACTTGACCACGCTGCCACCATTTATCTGTCCGACCACTGACCTTGAGGGCCACCACCAATAAAAGAATTAGGAGAGGTGTTTTTCTTTTAAGATGCAAACAATTTATTATGACACAAATGGGTACAATCTTGGTTGGTTTTATACTTCCTCAGAGGCACAAACTTATTCTGTTACACAAAACACAATGGGGATATATTATAGGGTTTCCACTAAACCTCTATAAACCCCTGGACTCTTCCAACTTTAACTAGGTCTCTACACACATAAAACTTGTCTGCTCTCTTGCAGTCCTTAAGTCCAACTAAAATACTTAACTGTTCTCTTACAGTCCTCAGGACCAACTAACAAAAAACAGAACTCATAAACCTCTCTTGTGTCAGTTGGCTTCCAACCGCTCTTTATCAACTGTAAAATTCAAACCTTGAACATTCTAAAAGCCTCTAGACCTGGTTGCCATGGGCCGTTAGCAAGACATTATATAAACTTATACATTTCACATATACATTTATACTTACACAACTATATACAAACCATATCCATTTTGTAACCTGAATTCAAGTAACTCTTGATAAAGAGTCAGCTACTACATTTGATTTGCCTTTCACATGCACTACCTTAAAATCGTAGTCTTGCAAGAGCAAACTCCATCTTAAGAGTTTGTTATTAGTACCCTTAACATTACTCAGCCATTTTAATGGCGCATGATCCGTCTGCAAAAACAAACTTCCCTGCCCCACAGATATGGCCTCAGTTTTTGAATCGACCACACTATGGCGAGACATTCTTTCTCGATGGTAGAAAGACTACTTTCTCTCGGCAACAGCTTTTACTTAAAAACATTACAGGATGCTTTTCCCCATCCTTGTCAGCTTGACTTAAAACTGCTCACAAATTAAGATAAATGAATCAAAATCACCTGACAAAACCTTTAAGCTTTCAACACTGACTGTGATGTTATGGTCTGTTTTAACTTGTCCATTGACTCCTGACATGTCCACACTCAATGACATTTGGACATGCCTTCTTAGTTAAGCCTGCAAAATCCCAAAATCCTTTCCAAAATACTGGCTTTGCAGGTTTTGAATTTGACTGGCTTTGCTGGAGTGGTTAGCTGACAGAAACTTTCAGTTTTCTCTTTTTCAAGGACCTGAACGTAACTCTGTAATGTTCTGGCGTCAACTGAAGCTTCTGTTGAACCTGTTGTTTAAACTTCTGGTAAACCTTGTGGTCTGGTTCTGCCATATCACTATAAATCTCCAGCAACTGACCGCAGATCTGTGGCCGTAAATATGTCATCCATCTCTCCTCTTCAATTTCAAAATCATAACAACATCTTTCAAAAGAAACCAAAAATTTCTCCACACTATCCCCTTTTATATACTTCGGGAATTTCTCAGGAGTTGGTCTATAGAAACTCTGCCTGCACCTCTTGAACTGGCCTGGCACGCTGAGAGGCATTCAACTTTTCTCTCTCTAACTCCAACCTGGCCATTTCTCTACGTTCCTCTCTCTCTTCTCTTTCTCTTTGCATCTCTCTCTCCTTTTCTTTCTCTACTCTTTCCTTTTCTTTCTCTTCTCTTTGTATCTCTCTCTCCTTTTCTTTCTCTTCTCTTTCCTTTTCTTCTCTTTCTCTTTGCATCTCTAGTTTCATCACCTCAAGCCTAAACCGGCATTCTCCAGACATTTTACTTGACTCTGATTCTGAAATTTCAGAGTCTTCTCCTTCCTGCAGAACCTCAGGCTGCCCTGTTTCTTCCAAAGCCCTCGTTTGTCTCCGGGTGGTCATTTTGCCGAACTTTTACCTCAGAACTTTAAACTAAATTAATAAAGTTCCTACTACCACACGACTTTGGTCACTCAACTGAGAAATTAAACAAATTCTTCTGGTAGTCTTGCTTTCGCACTGGATCAGTTTTCTTATACGATCCCACCGCTCTGCCGCCAATATGTGACAACCCCTTGTTGACCGGCCTCAGACTGGACAATCTTTCTATATCCAAACTGCTGACCCTCAATGCAAAGGACCTTGAAGTTACCTCAGCCACTTCCGTCTTATGGCAGGGTAGACTATCTCCTTTATTAACCATTGAACTGCAGAGATTTATAATTTCTCAGTATCCACTTGACCACGCTGCCACCATTTATCTGTCCGACCACTGACCTTGAGGGCCACCACCAATAAAAGAATTAGGAGAGGTGTTTTTCTTTTAAGATGCAAACAATTTATTATGACACAAATGGGTACAATCTTGGTTGGTTTTATACTTCCTCAGAGGCACAAACTTATTCTGTTACACAAAACACAATGGGGATATATTATAGGGTTTCCACTAAACCTCTATAAACCCCTGGACTCTTCCAACTTTAACTAGGTCTCTACACCCATAAACTGGACTGCTCTCTTGCAGACCTTAAGACCAACTAAAATACTGAACTGTTCTCTTTACAGTCCTCAGGACCAACTAACACAAAACAGAACTCCTCCCCTCTCTTGTGGCAGTTGGCTTCCAACCGCCTTTATCAACTGTAAAATTCAAACCTTGAACATTCTAAAAGCCTCTAGCCCTGGTTGCCATGGCGACAGCTCTTCTAAGCTTCTGCCAAGCCTCCCTTCTGTTTCACCCACAGCAACAATCCATAGAACATTCCCCCGAACTACACAAAACAACATACATTTAACATATGTCACACAACATTTACACACAAATAATCGACATCATTACAGGGAGGAAAGAAGAAGGGGGGAGAGGGAAGGGAAAGGAAGGAGAGAAGGAAAGAATGGAAGAGGAATGAAGGAGGGAGGAAAAAAGCAAGGGGAGAGAGGGAGGGAAAAGGAAGGAGAGAAGGAAAGAATGGAAGAGGAAGAAAGGAAGGAAAGAAGAGGGAGAATGGACTAAAGAAGGAAGGGGAGAGAGGGAGGGAAAAGGAAGGAGAGAAGGAAAGAATGGAAGAGGAAGGAAGGAAGAATGGAGGAAAGAAGGCATGGGAGAGCCAGATGCAATCACGAAAAGAGCCACATCTGGCTCCCAAGCCATAGGTTCCCTACCCCTGATCTAAGAGGAGGTAACTCTAATCAAACCTACGATCTGAGGACCTCGCTGCCACTGTCCAAGCTTGCTAGGCCCCGGCAGACGAACCTATGGTTTAAAAGGCGAGGCCAGTTCTGGCCACGCTCCGCTCCACCAGAAAAATCCATTGCACAGGCTCGAAGGCCACATCCAACTTAGAAAGCGTGGGATTAATCCTTCCTGAATCTTGGTTCGTGAAGAAAAGCCAAGAATGTATTTATAGAAATGTTTTTAATAAGTATATTTTATAGAATGTTTAAGATGCTTATTCGTCTTTGCTATTTTGTAACCTATCTTGAGCTATGAGGAGAAGCGGGTAAGAAAAAAATTATTATTATTATATACACAAGATTAGTACACAGGAAACAAGATCATTATGCTGCCTTTTGTATTCAATCACACGTCGGACACTTCCCAAATGTCTAGGACTGTGTTTTGTATCACTGAATAATGCATGCAGATCCGAGTAGGGTGGCCTTTTGCAGCTGACAGATGTTAATTTCATCAGGGCTGATTGTTTTTAAGTGCAGGCCAAGATCTTTAGGCACTGCATCCAGTGTGCCAATCACCACTGGGACCACCTTTACTGCCTTGTGCCAGAGTTTTTACAGTTCTATCTTTAAATCCTCATATCATGTAAGCTTTTCCAGTTGCGTCTCGTTAATTCTGCTGTTACCTGGGATTGCAACATCGACAATCCTGTAGCACAGCAGTTCTCGTTTGTGCCTGGTGGGCAGGGGCCAGGACCGGGGGTCCCATTGGCATTGGGGCCTGCAGCAGCAGAGTTGGATTCTGAAGAGGATTTAGAAGGGTTAGCAGAAGGAGAGTTTCCCATCACTGGGCCTCCTTCTCCCACAGAAAGCCTGGCATGGGAGGAAGGGTGGCTTGACCCTTACGACGAGACAGATAACCAGGTGCAAATGGAAAGCAGTGATAGCGAAACTTATGAATGGCCGGGGGAGAGGTTCACAGGATCCTTTGAGTGAAAACATGGAAGAGAGCGGCTGGGAAGAATCTAGGGAGGAGAGCTCTCATGGAGATAGAGACCCAGGTGCTGGGAGGCAAGGCCGAACCTTTGATAGGAGACGAAGCATCGAGTCTAGCAGGAGGGGATGGTACCACAGCCTAGACAGGCCGAGGTCCATCAGCAGGGATTGGAGACGACGAAGCCTAGAGCGTCGGGGACCTTGGCCGAAAGATTAAGTATAGGATCCGTGGGAACGAATCCCCAGTACTCGCCACGTCTCTTCTGAGCAGACGTGAAGCGAAGCTGGTCCACGGAGCTAAGTTGGCTAGTGGCCATCAAGTCTTGCCTTGCATCTATACCTTGCCTTGTTCCTGAATCCGCACGGATGTGTGGAGCCTTGCCAAGTCTTTTGGATTGCTAACCAAGCTGTTTTGGACATTTGATTGCTTTTTGCCTTTGGATTTGCTTTTGCTATTTTTATGGACAATATCTCTTTTGAACTGTTTTATATTCAATAAAGTAGTTAGCCTTCCGTTTGTCTCTGTGTGTGTGATTAAGGGGCCGGCCAAGTCCGTGCATCGTGACAAATCCATACTTTGTTTTTTTCCATGATTGTGAGATCACGAGTATTGTGCTCCAAAACTCTGTCAGTTTGAATTTGGAAGTCCCAGAGTAGTTTGACGTGTTCATTTTCTGCAACTTTTTCAAGCTTGTGATCCCACCTGTTCTTTCTTGCAGGCAGATGGTATTTGTGGCACAAGTTCCAATGGATCATCTGAGCAACAGTGTTATGCCTCTGCTTGTAGTCCATCTGTGTGATCTTCTTGCAGCAGCTGAGTATGTGATCCATTGTTTCATCTGCTTCCTTTCAGAGTCTATACTTTGAATCTGTCGTCAACTTTTCATTTCTGGCTTTGATGGCATTTGTTCTAATTGCTTGTTTTTGGGCTGCAAGAGTTCCATTTGTGAGCCACATCCATGTTTTTCTTTGTCAATTTTACTCTCCATTTTCCCCAGGAACTGTCCATGATTAGCCTTCTTTTGCCAGTTTCCCCTTCTGCTCTGCATTGTATTTTTACAGTATTCACTCTTTGTCTTTTGCACTTTAAGCTGTTTCTTGCTATTGACTTCCATCAATGTCGGTTCTTGACTGCCTTTCACATAATCTGCCAGTGCATATTTCTCTTCTTCTATCATTTGTTTCAGTTGCAGAAGCCCTCTGCCTGCTGATTTTCTGTGCAGGTAAAGTCTGTCGATATCACTACATGGGTGTAATGAGCAGTGGATTGTCATCAGTTTTCTTGTTTTTCTGTCCAGATTATTCAGCTCTGCTTGCATCCAGTTCACAATTTCAGCAGTTTATCTGGTGACGGGGATAGCCCAGGTGCTGATGGCCTTTATTTATTTATTTATTTAAAACTTTTATACCCCAGTCTTCTCACCTCAGAAGAGGGACTCAGACCGGCAAACAGCAAGTATTCAATGCTAACATTTAAAATCTAAAACATCATACATTTACAATAAAATTATCAAATAAAATACAATAAATGCATTTAAAAAGCCTTTCGCCAAAGTAAAATCAAGTCCAACTTAATCCATATATTGGGTCCGTATCAAGTGGTTAGCGGCTTTTGTCGCTTCACGATCTCCTCCTTCATTCTGCGAAGGCCTCATTGCACAGCCACGTTTTCACTCGCTTCCTAAAAGTCAGGAGGGAGGGGGCGGATCTAATTTCATTTGGGAGGGAATACCACAGCCGGGGGGCCACCACAGAAAAAGCCCTGTCCCTCATCCCCACCAGACGCGCCTGTGAAGGTGGTGGGACCGAGAGCAGGGCCTCTCCAGATGATCTTAGCACTCTTGACGGTTCATAGGGGAGAATACGTTCGGACAGGTAAACTGGGCCAGAACCGTACAGGGTTTTGTAGGTCAACACCAGCACTTTGAATTGTGCTCGGAAGCTAATTGGCAGCCAGTGGAGCTGGCGCAACAGGGGAGTTGTGCGCTCCCTGTACCCCGCTCCCGTTAGTCTGGCTGCTGCGCGCTGGACTAATTGCAGCTTCATAGGCAACCCCAAATAGAGAGTGTTGCAGTAGTCTATATAGGATGTAACCAGAGCATGGACCACCATGGCCAAGTCCGACTTCCCAAGATACGGGCACAGCTGGCGCACAAGCCTGAGCTGTGCAAAAGCTCCCCTGGCCACCGCCGAGACCTGGGGCTCCCGGCTCAGCGATGAGTCCAGGATCTCTCCCAGACTGTGAACCTGTGCCTTCAGGGGGAGTGTAACCCCGTCAAGCTCAGGATGTAACCCTATACCCTGTTCAGCTTTACGACTGACCAGGGGTACCTTTGTCTTGTCTGGATTTAGTTTCAATCTGTTAGCCCTCATCCAGTCCGTTACAGCGACCAAGCACCGGTTCAGGACTTGAACAGCCTCCTTAGTAGCAGGTGGGAAGGAGTGACAGAGTTGGACATCATCTGTGTACAGATGACACCGTACCCCGAAACTCCAGATGATCTCCCCCAACGGCTTCATGTATATGTTGAACAACATAGGGGACAGTACTGAACCCTGCGGGACCTCACACTACAATGGCCGTGGGGCCGAGCAGGAGTCCCCTAGCAACACCTTCTGGGACTGATCTTCAAGGAAGGACTGGAGCCACTGCAAAGCAGTACCCCCAAGGCCCATTCCAGCGAGGCATCCCAGAAGGATACCATGGTTGACGGTATCGAAGGCCGATGAGAGGTCCAGTAGAACCAACAGGGACACACTTCCCCTGTCGAGTTCCCGGTGTAGATCATCCACTAAGGCGACCAAGGCTGTCTCAGTACCATGTCCCAGCCTAAAGCCAGACTGCGCCGGATCCAGATAATCAGTGTCTACCAAGAATTCCCAGAGTTGCGAGGCCACCACACATTCCAGGACTTTGCCCAAATAGGGGATATTGGAAACTGGCCGATAGTTGACGAATTGAGTGGGGTCCAGTGATGGTTTCTTCAACAGCGGTTTTTTCTGACGTTGTTGTTTTCATTTGAGTTTTCTTACAAGTTTTGGTGATATCTGGACTCTTTATGAAAAAAACATTAGTAGAGAAGTCAAGCTTCACTTGAATCAGTAGGTCAATCTGATAGCTTTCTTATTGTCCCCCGACCCAGTTGTTCATTCTTTCTGGCTGAAGAAGCTGAGTCTGAAGTGAAGGGAGGAAAATTGGAAATGATAGCTACTTGTTTAACATTACCATATTTCAAAAATATGAACCTTTGAAAGACATGTAGCTGTTTGAAATTGTAGTAGATATATGGAAAACAGGAAGTAAGTGATAGCTATAAAATATGGGGTCATGTATTGCAATTAAATTTAAAACAGCACCCAAAGGAATCAAATATTAATCCTTATCCAAACAAAACTGTTATACAATGACTGTGCAAATAAAACATGCCGAGACTATCTCAGTTTTAGTGCCAGGATTTTTCTATGTATTCTGCCACTATAGATGATTAACTGGAGATTGATGTTTATAACTCTACTTGAACTTGACAGTTGTGATAGAGCCATACTCAAGATCTCAGAAGTACATGCAGCTAGTCCAGTTCTCTTTTAGTAATGGAAATAATGGAGTAATCTGAAAAGTCAAGGAAGACTAATGACAGCATCCCCCCCCCCCCTTCTTGGCCTTTCTCATGGTTCAACACAACAACAAAATATGGGATAGGAACTTGTCCTGTAACACCATGATCCTTAAAAACATTCAGGCATGAAAGCAGATTTATGAAGGATTTTGGAGGAGTTTAATCAATAGGCATTAGCTCTATAAAGTTAGTACACATGACTATACCACTTATTTGGGAAGAAGCAAACTTTGGGAACTGTCTTTGGTATTCCCTTTGGAAAAATAGGTGTAGGAATTTCAGGGACATCTCCTAAGATGGTTGGTTTTTGATTCAAAGATCAATAGTGAAGAATTTCCAGTAGATGCCATGGTCCACCTGATTCTCCACTAGTGCAATAGTAGTTTCCTTCACCATGATAGGCAACAATGAGGCAGTCATAGGCCCTCTTCTATATCACTATATAATCCAGATTCTCAAATCAGATAATCCACATTATCTGCTTTGAATTGGATTAAATAAGTCTACACTGCTTTATAATCCAGTTCAAATCAGATAATCTAGATTTTATATAGCAATATAGAAGGGGCCATAGATCTTTTGATACAAGAATGCTCAGAGAGTTAAGATCTAACAACAACAAAGCTACAGATTCCTCATATGCATGAGTGGGGTGAATTATCCCCCTTTACAACAATATGGACATTATTCTACAGCAACTCCCTATAGGGAAATTTAAACAGACTCTTCCCAGCTTTTTGCAGTCACGTTAAATCATTTGTCTGAATATAACTTATCTGAAATGGACTTGGCAAGTTAAATACTGCAAGCCTTCTTTATTTCTCTTGCTATGTTGTAGCTTTCCATTCTGCTTTTTTACTGCTGTTTTATGGATACTTTAACTCTTGGAAACTACAGGGGTGTTTTCGTATTGTATTATGGCAGTACTATGGAAACATTTTTAGCCACATATTTGAACTTGTTTAGCTAGTTATTTTTGCTATCGCCTCACCTCTTTCCTATAGCACATGGCAGAATTGGGCATAAGGTGTCACAGGGGCTGCATGTGACTCCAATGTTGTTTGGGGCCCCTAAAAGCCTTATAGACTATCAAGATTTCCCTGCTTCCATCTCTAGGTTGAATTGTCTTTCATGGGAACCTCCAACACCAACAATACCTCTCTGTTTAACATTAAAATTATCATTTTTTCCCAAAGGAGAAGAGGATTTCTGGAAATGTTTGTGTTTCTTTATCTTTTGGCAATTCATGCAGTCTCTGAAGACAAAGAAAATTGATTCCTGGACCCAGTTTTTGGAATATGGCTTGTTTTCCTTGATTCGTAGATGTTTCTCCATTGGTAACACAATGGAATCTTTGCCAAGGCTATAATGTTTACCTTTCAGAGCCTTGATTTCGCTCTGACACTTGACACTTGGTGTTTATGTAAGACTGAGGACAACTGCGTGATGAATGATGCATTGCTGCTTTCAAGAAAGTTTCCTTAACACTTAAGATCTGTTTAAGAGACCTTGCTGTAACATAAACCACCTTTAATTTATTCATGTCTTATTATATCAGTTAGTAATATTTCATCATCAAATTACTGTTGCTAGAGAATGGCAAGAGAACTGCTCCCAACTACCCTGTTCCCATAAAATAAGACATTCCCATAAAATAAGCCATAGCAGGATTTCTAAGCATTTGCGCAAGATATAACCCATACCCCAAAATAAGACATAGTGATTGACGTGGCTATGCAGCATACAAGGTCAGCTCCTCCTGTCAGGTCTTGTTGTTCTGTCTGTTCTGCAAGCTGAGGCCTAGAGGAAAACGTAGAAAGTGAAGTGAGGAGCAGGATGCTCTGTTTTAGGTATTTTGTGTCCTCAGGGGAAGATGTAAAGCTGTGGCTGCCATTTTACTCAGCACTGTGGGTCTCACTCTCTCGAAACTAACCAGCAATAGGCTGTTGGACTCCCTCACCTCCCACAAACACCATTAAAGCTGCTGCTTCCAGCACTGACAAGCAACAGTCTGTGGCTCGCCCTCACCCCACACAAACACCAGGGGATAGGCAGGGCTGGACTAAGGTAATTTTAAATGGTAAGCGAACATTATTTTGCCCCCCCCCCCAAAACCAATCACTGAAAAATAAAAGGTAGAAGATTATTCACATGTTCGGGGGCACATCCGGCTGCTGGGCGCGCCTCCTTAGTCTCCGGCCTTGTGGAGGGTGTGCACGTGCGGAGCCAGCTGGTTCCGCACGTGCGCATTTGGTGCGGCGTGGGCGGGCCACCTTCCACAGGGCTGGAGACTGAGGAGGAAGGTTTGGCAGCTGAGGGTGGAGGCTCCACCTCCCGCTGCCGGGCGCTCCTCATTGGTCTTCGGCCTTGTGGAGCCGCTGTGGGCGGCTCTGGCCTGCTCGCACCGCACCGGATGCGCATGCGTGGAACCAGCTGGTTCTGTACGTGCGTATTTGGTGCGACATGGGTGGGCCACCTTCCATGGGGCCGGAGACTGAGAAGGGGCGTTTGGCGGGTGGATGCCCCCTGAATATGTGGCACCCCATCCCATAAATTCAGATTGTTGTACCCTACGTAATAAAAACAAGACATCCCCTGAGAATATGCCATAGTGTGTCTTCTTGAGAAAAAAATAAATATACAACAGTGTCTTATTTTTGGGGAAACGTGGTAGCAGCATATATAAGGTGCTAATTACCCTGCATTGGATATATATCCATTTGTTCATACGATATGCACATAATAAGATGTTTAAAATGCATGGAAGACTATTGGTTTGGTTGCTTCAGCAAAAGGATAACTTCTGCAAACAAAGGTTGTTTGTTTTGCAAAACAAGTTCACATTCCCTATGTCAAGAAAATGCAAAAATAAAATTCTGAAGAGGCTTAGCTGTTTGCGGAGAAAAAAAAATACATTCGTACAAATGAATAAACAAATACATGCATGAATAAAGGTCTCATTTCCCTTTACGTTGGCAATTCTGTGTTTTTTATTCCAAGAAGAACGTCTTTGTGTTCAGAGCTGAGGATGTATCAGTTGGCAAAGATAACATCAAAATGTGACCTGGAGCCACTTAAAAGTTAATACATCTCTTTCCACATAGTATGATGAACAAACTTTATTTCATAGAACTGGGTAATACTTTGCTTCCTTCTTTGTGTAATTCTGTACAAAGGTTCTTGCAACATCAGTGTTTTCTCAACACACTGATTATTAGTGTGCCATCCAGATTTTTCGACAACATAAACCGATACAGAAATATGGTATCTGTTCCTTAGAAGGAAACAAAACTAAATGTTATCAGTCTATTGACAGTATCTTTCTCCAAATCTCTGAATGGGTTATTCCAGTGGTTTCATGGGAATGTTCAAAAGTCAGGTAAGCTAAAATTGAATACTGAACGAGCAGTAATTTCCCAAAACAGCACTTTTTTGGAATTAGTTCTCAAGACAATAATAGAATGAAGCTGCTGCAAAAATGTTTGCATACCGATTTCAAACCTGATCTTAATCTTTCCTGGCCAACCCACTCTTGCCTTCTCGCATCTTCTTTGTGTTACATGGCTAGACTGATTTCCAACCCCGTTTTGAGATTTTTGCTCACCACATCCTTATCCAGAGCAACTAGATCTTGGGCGATCTTGGTTTTCCTTTTTACAATTTTCTGCTTTATTTAAAACAATATGAATCTGGAGATAATAACAAAATTAATATGGGAGCAGCTGCACCGCTACATCAGCTCTTATAATCCTGTTCTTCCCCCGCACCAGCCATTTATTTGGAAGATGTCTGTGGTGCAGGGAACAGATCGAATACTACACGTTTGAAGTAAAAACTATAATTTATTGAAAATAGATCTCAAGTTTCATCTCCTCTTGAGTTTTACTACCATTCTTTTAAAGGAGAGTCCTTGAAGCATAACCACAGTTCTTACAGGATGTTACTTTAATATGACTGCAATTGGATCTCAATCTGTTAGATCTCTGACATGGTTTTACTTTGTGTCTTTACTTTTATGTAGCTTTGATGTGATGGTGTATAGCAGGGGTGCTCACACTTTTTCAGCATGCGAGCTACTTATAAAAAAACCAATTCAAAATGATCTACCTACCCACTACTCAGAGAGCCATAAAAGCAACATATTTGGAAATGTATTTCAGTGAGAGCCATATAATATATTTTAAGACTTAATACAATTAAATGTGAGTATAATAAACCGCTAAATTTATTCATAATAATAATGATGATGATATTAATTCAGCCTCTGCTACTACTACTACTACTAATAATAATAGTAACAACAACAACAACAGGTTCCTAGAGTAGAAGGAGACCATCCAGTCCAACCTCCTTCTGCCATAAGGGAAAAACACAATCAAAGCATTCCTCACAGATGGCCATTCAGCCTCTGATAATAATAATAATAACAACAACAACAACAATGGGTTCATAGAATAGGAGGAGACCTCCAAGGGCCATCCAGTCCAACCTCCTTCTGCACCTGGGCGGCGTCGGGAGCCTGCGGGGCGGGACTGAGCCTTCCTCTCACCCTGCCTGCGATCTACCAGGATGCCCTATGCTATCTACCAGTAGATCGCGATCTACCTAATGAAGCTGGTGTATAGCTTCAACATGATGTTCTATTTTGTGGTTCTTCCACCTTCCTTATTCTTCACCTCCCAATTCCACACTGCCTCACTCCTCAAGAAGCCAGAAGAGTCCTAGCTGAGGCTCCGTCCCTAAAAGGGATCTTAAAGGGGCAGGGCGAGAGAAGTTTCAAACACAAGGAGGAAGAGGCTATCTAGACCAACCCCACAAACTATACATAAAATATTAATCTCCTCTAATTAAATGAGGGCTTAACACAAGTAAACAGTGAGAAATCTTGCAAAAACACAACAAATCCTAACACCTAAAAAGAGATCCTCCAATGCAATTGTCATGTTGCACTCCTCTTACAATGATAAGGCAGAGGCCTTTTATAATAATGCTTTAGCCTCTAAAAAAAACCTCCAACCTGCTCACCATATACAGTACCTCCAGACACAGCAGCTAATTTGTTGCAGGCTTTGGAATTGCTTCACCTGTCCAAGATGTGATGGCCAGCCAATATGCAATGGCAAGAGTTGGCAGCAGGAACCTGGCAGTGGCTTATTCATACTGGTGATCTGCTGCATGTCTGGGCCACCACAGCTTCCAGCACCATGGATGGTCTGGCAGGAACAGGAATGTGCTAAGCTGCTGTGGCAGATATATCTGACACCTAGAAGTGGCATTGTACTTGGTCACATTTCATGTCTTCACTTGGATTGTTTCTTTATCAAGGTGTACATGTCTGCCCATGCACACAATCCCTTACCAACCTATGTCTTTTGAATCAGGTCCAGATCCTCTCTAGGCAAAGCAGAATTCGACACCAATATGTTTAAAAATCCTCATTGCATGCTATAATAATAATATTATTATTGTGTTAGTGTTATAATTACATTAGCTATTTCCCAAAAGGCCTGAGCCTTGGTCTAACTGCCAGTCCGAACTAAAGATGAAACTTCAAATCAGTGAGATTTACACTAATATTGACTTTTCATTCAGCAATTGATCCAATAAGTTTATTTTAATTCTGACTACCATGGATTTAGACTTTAGATATAGCTTTGAATGCTGGTAAGCTTCACTTTGAAGTTCCATCTGGTTTGACTACCAACTGCCTTTGCTATCCATCTCCATTTGAAAGCTACTTGTCTTCTCAGTAATATGCTTCTGATGGCATCTGTTATGCACATACGTTCTTCATTCAGAGTTTTCCCCGACGTTAGTTGTATTTTCTTAGATTTATTGACAAGACCTTCTTTGATTATTTAGCAAATTTTAATAAATGTATAGTTATTTTTAAAATGAAATATGGACATATGATGCCCTTAGCTTCCAACAAGAAGCTAAGCACAACAAAAATTCTGACTGTTTTTCCACAATCTATCTGAGATTTGATGTGGGCAAAATATCAGTTTTATTTTGCAAACTCCTTCGTTCGTAGTACTATTCTCACACATTTTAAAATGTCCTTATCTTAATGTGTATTGTAAATAAACAGTGTAAAATAGCATATAGTTGCTAGGATGATTACTATATTTCTAGGTCATTCAAATGACCCTTCCAAATTCTGCCCCTCTGAACTCCCTAGTGTTGAAGCCCCAATGCCTGAGGATGTAAAGGACAAAATTAGGTTGGTAGAGGCTTTTATTTCACAACATGCTGGCTCAAGTTAAATCTAAGAAAGAATCCTGCTTGAAAGCTGAGAGAAGCTTGTTGGCGGTATTAAAATGGACTCATGACTTGACTTGGAATTAGGTAGGTAGTATCTAAGTCACTCTTCTCACTCTTCCTTTTGAAATGGTGGGCTATATACCTTCAGAGCTCTTGTCCATTCTCCATTTGATTGCTTTAGAAAATATATAGACTGAGGATTCCATATCTAAAATGTCAGAAGTGTTTTGTATATCAAATGTTGTCATATTTTGGAATACCTGTATTTGCATCTATGTACGTAAGATCGGAGCCAAGTCTGAACATGACATTAATTTATGTTTCATATATACCTTACACACACAGGCTGAAGAGAATGTTATGAAATATTTTAAATATGTGGTCTTGTCGCACCTGAGACATTTGGAACCTCCCTTAGTAAACCACAAAGTCCAGCTGAGGTTAAATGCTTTATTTAGAATAACTGATATAAGAAAGAGGCTAGGAAATCGTCTATTGAAGCTCTCAATAGCAACAACAGATAGTAGCAATTGTCCACAAGGAAGCTGAAATGGATTATAGTCCTCTGGCAATCAGGAACAAACAAAGGAAAGCTTCTTGCCCCAAACCGTGCTAAATCCACAGGCAAAGTAAATCCACAGGCAAAGTCCTTAAGCAAGGCTTGGAGAAAGAGTTCTTGGCAGGGAGGCCGGCAGGCCTTTACAGGATCCCATGAGCTTGAGTTGCTTGGTTGGCTAGAGATGGGGAATGGTTTCTGAGTCCTAGCGTTTATAGTTCACCAAAGCTTTGATGGTCCGACGCAAGTTGCGTCGAGTGTCATTCTCACAGAAAGGGTTTCCAGCTGTTGTTAGCCTCCTCTCAAGGGAAAGGTATGCAACCCAATTAGCTCGGACATCTGTGCAAAGGAGTAGCTCCATCTCTCGCATCCCAGCGCCTCCGCTTATCGGCCTGAACAGGAGTAGTGGCCTTGACCAAAGTTTGAACCTACTTGCTCCGCAGTTGGTTTGCATGAGAAAGGCAAACAGACCTGACTGGCAACTTAATGCCATCATGGCGGTGGTTTGGTTCTAGGGAAACAGAGGCCTGGGGTCTGACAGGTCTCCCTCAAAAGCAATTCTAATTATTGTTTTGTTTAGAACATAAGGGCCAGGAAAGGAAAGTGGGGGTAGCAGTAGGTGGAGGAAGAACCCAGGCATACAGTTTGGCCTTTGAGTTCTTGCCTTTGTAGCAGTCAATACAAAAAACTAGTAGTTTGTTGTGTCTTGTCATGGACAAAAATACAGAGGAGTCTGGTGCAGCTATCTTCAACTACAAGAAGTGAGAACAATGTTGTTTGCATGAAGTCTGTTCTGAACACTTCCCCACCCACTGTACAGCTATGACTTGGCTCTGTGTGATTTCTTTCCCCAAGCTCAAAACTTACTTCAATGGACATCATGATAAGATGGTTGAAAGCCTCCAGGCAGCTGTGATGATGACTTTGGACCTTATCACATGGAGTGGGGCCAAATCATGGGGCCCCTTGCTCATCACACACTGGAAAACATACCTTTCCAGTGTGCTCCAGCACTGTCTCCATGATTTCGAATCTGAACATGGGATCTGTGTTCAGATTTCCCCCCTTTCACACCTGGCCAACATGGTGTCACACCCCAAGAGATTCAAGGGCCTCCGACAGCATCTTTCCTTGGGTCTGCATTATGCCCGCTTGTTTCTAAGAAGCTTCACAGCACAGCTGTGTTAACTCCCAGCCCCTGTCAGGGGCCTCTAGCTTGCTCTTCTGCACTGTCCAAGGGAGATGCCAGGCCGAAAGCATGTCAAGGCCAAATGGAGCCCACCAAGCTGATAGCAAAGGCGGGTACTCGGAGCAGTAAGCGCTACTCCAAAGGCCAGCTGGTCCGCACTAATGAGGGCCTACATTCTTCAGGACTGAGGTTCTCAAAACAACCCAGGGCTCATCCATCATCCAATTTGATGTTCAACGCACTGGGCCCTGCTGGCAGAAATCCTATAAAAGCTGTGAGATCCTGCTTAGCAGTATCTCGTACCAACGACCGCTACTGCCATGATGTCCAAGTGAACCGGGCCTATCGGCCAGCTACTAAGATCCAGCCAGCCAGCCATTCCCGGCTGCCTCGTTCCAGCATCTAGCCTTGTTCCTGTTCATCGCCGAGCCTGTGGGGAAGTTGCATTGCTTTGCATTGACTTTGCCTGCAGTACCTAAAGCCGCCTGATCTTCTTGCGCCGATCAGGGGGCACAAAGACTATCGCATCCCGCATTTGTTCCTGCATTTCCTCCGCTTGAGATCCTGCCGTTGCGGATACTCAAGCCTTGCTGATTCCAGTGTCTGCTGCTATCCGGAGGCTGCATACTAAAGGCCTCCTGGACTTATTATCCACTTTGCTACTTTATAATCAATAAAGCTTGTTGTACCTCAGCTGCCTTGTCTGTTGTCCGGGGGGGTCAAGTGCCAAGAAGCCTCAGAGGGCGACACATGGAGCCCTGCTAGAAGTAGATGGGCATCATGTGATGAGATCCTGTGGGCTCTGTGCCAGCAAACTATTCTAGGATGGGAAATTTTCCCCATGTGATGAGGTCCTTTGAACAACATCTCAAGTGAAGACTTCCACTACTATGAAGAGTGGCAGCAATGCTGAAATCACTGCATTTGATCACAAGGAGTCTATTTTGAAAGGGATAAACTGTAATTGCATGTATATTCAATTTTTTAAAAGTGTTGTCGAAGGCTTTTACGGCCGGAATGACTTGGGTGTTGTTTGGTTTCCAGGCTGTATGGCCATGTTCTAGAAGCTTTTTGTCCAGACATTTCACCTGTTCAAGCAAAAAGTCAGAGAAAATGCTGCTAGAACACAGACATACAGCCTGGAAACCACGCAACACCCCATTATTTTAAAAAATCATTCTCATTCATTTTGGAACAATATAATTTTGTGCACAAATCACATTTATTATGTGTATATTAAATCAAATGTATTACTGTTTCAGCCACCCAGGTGGACAATTTTAGATTTTAGAGCCTTTTGGATTTTGGAAATTCTGGACAAGGGATGCACAATTTGTATGAGTACATTAGCTTACTTGCCTGAAATAAATTTTTGGGGCACATACATGGCTTGTTTAGCTTCCTCAATTTTTTGTTATGTTGTTACGGGAAGGAACATTCTGCAATTTGGCTTTAGAATTGAAATTCTTTCTACCTCCTTATTTTTAAGCATCAAACAGTGTCACTTCTAATTATCCTGCTTCACTATTCACATTCCAGACTGCCATTCAAGTCTGAAGAGCCCTAAAAGCACAATGTCTCTTTGTATCACAACATCATTTGATAAATCTGTTTCCTTTTAGATTTCCTCTTCTGACTTTGACCTTTCCTTTACTTTCTGTTCATGATTCACTTAGAGCGAAACCTGGGGGATTTTATATTAGAGGAAGTTACAGTAATATATTGCATTGCTTATTTTTCTTAGCCAGACATATTCGGCATTTCCTCCAATAAGAGGAATGCACATACGGAAACGGATTTGAGTGTGAGTAAAATAAGAGTGCTAACATTCACATTTGTGCACCCACAGCAGATTCACAATGCTCATATGGACTGTGTTCAACTTGCTAGTTGTACCTTCCAATTCAGGATATGAAGAATTCATGGAAAAATATTATTTCTCAATGAGATAAGCTATCCATCTTTTTGTCATACTCAAACAGCCTATTGAAAAAATTGTTTGCCGGTTTTCTGTTCACCAGTGAGAGAGTTTACTTTCTTTTGTTGGGAAAGATGAATCATGCAATTCATACAAACATTTCATGCAACCCTCATTTCCCCCTTTCCTCCATCCAAGTCAAAAAGATTGGTGGCAAACAGAGAAGGAAAGTTTGATTTAATTTTAAGATTCTGGAAGTCACAAATAAACCATCCCAATCCTTAATTAACAAAACAGGCAGCATTGAAAATAGTGAAAAGGAGTATCCATCTCTCTTGCTACCAGCCACTTCACTACGGTGGGATACAAGGACCATATAACTTAGATGCCACCGTTGGAGCAAAAATTCATAATGAGGTGTCTATTAGCCAAAAGGATGAAACAGCAAAACTGATTCATACTTTGGACACATCACTAGAAGACAGAACTCTTTTTTTTTTAAAAAAAGAGGGCAATGTTTGGGAACACAAAAGATAGTAGGGAAAGAATGCAAAACAAATTTTGCCAAGAAAATCACATTATAAGCTCACTTAGGGTTGCCATAAGTCAGAAAGGACTTGAAAGCACACCACAACAACCTATCACAATGGGACACATATAGCCTTCTAGATATTCCTTTGAGTCATTCCTCAGGGGTCGTAGCCAACGGGTAGAATGGGAGGGCCAGGTATCAGAGATGCCCCCTTTCCAGTGCGGAATACCACAAGGAGCTATCCTCTCCCCAGTATTATTTAACATCTATGTACAACCACTAGCTGAGTTGGTGAGGAGCTTCGGGTTAGAATGTTACCAGTACGCCGACGACACCCAGCTCCTTTTGCATCTAGAACCTGGGAGAACAACAATTCCTGATAACTTCTCCTTGTGCTTGGAAGCTGTGACAGGCTGACTGCACATGAGTAGACTTAAGGTGAACCCGGCCAAAACTGAAATCTTATGGCTCGGTCGGCCCCGGGAACTGGCCTGCCCTCTGCCCACCTTTGATGGTGAATCCTTAGCCCCGTCTGCTACGGTGAAGAGCCTTGGTATCATGTTGGATTCCCAGTTGACGATGGAAGCTCAGATTTCCACCATCAGTAAGCAGGCCTTTTCCCATCTCCGCCAAGCGAGGCAGCTGGCTTCTTACCTTCCAACAGAGGCCCTTGCAACGGTAATCCATGCCACAGTTACTTCAAGGCTGGAGTACTGTAATGCATTGTACGCTGGTGCTCCTCTTTCAGTGACACAGAAGATCCAAGTGGTTCAAAACGCAGCTGCCAGATTACTTACTCGGACACCAATGAGACATCACATAGCTCCAGTGTTACAACACCTCCATTGGCTCCCAATTGAACATCGGGCTTCCTATAAAAGACACTGGTTCTGACTTTCAGGGCCATCCATGGTCAAGGCCCTAAATCCCTCAGAGATTGTCTCTCACATACTTGTCATCAGAGACCACCAAGATCAGCTCAAGAAAACCTCTTGTTTGTTCCCAGTCCTAAGGAGGCATGTCTGGACTCCATAAGGTGCAGGGCCCTCTCGGTTCTTGCCCCAACCTTGTGGAATTCCTTACCTCCATACATTAGAGCTTTACCTGATTTGCGATCTTTCTTTCAGGCTCTCAAAACTTGGCTTTTTGTCAAAGCTTTTAATTTGTGATTTATTGTTGATATGTTTGCTGTTTTATTGCTGTATAAGTCGCTCAGAGCACTCTGGTGGAGAGCAACTCATCAAATGACAAATTGAAATGAAATATAAGTGGACTACAACTACAAGTGTAGATTAGCTTTATTACCACTTTGAATTAACTAACTCATCACATGGAGAGGGGAAATAATGGGTGACCATCTCTTTAAGAGCAGAGAATCACCCCTCTTATATCGTCAGCAGTCCCTTTCACGTTCTGCCTTTCTATCACACTTACATGTGGAAACTTAAGAACTGGCAATACATTCATCTTACATTAATCACAAGGTTAGTGTTACTTTTTCATTTTTAATCAGGAGAAACCACAGTATCCAAAAACTGAGATATCCCTTACTCTGCCCAAAGCTCTTGCATTAAAGGAGACTGGCACCAGTTTAAAACCACTTTTTTTCATCAGATCCTATGGCTCTGCATCAAAGTCCATAGGATACATGAGACAGTGGTCCAAGTTAAAGCCACTGCTTTCCATGATATCCTATGGTTCTGCATCAAAATCCATAGGATACAAGAGACAGAGATCCAGGTTAAAACCATTTGTTTCCATGTGATCATATGGTTCTCCATCAAACTCCATAGGACACAAGAGACTGCTGATGGGTGAGCAATGAAACAGGATGGGAAACTTTTGATGGTTCCCATCCCACCTGTTTTCCATTTGTAAACTTGGGAGCAAAGTGCGATAAGAGTTAGGAGCTCTGAACACAATTGCTGGGCCATGTTCAGAGTTCCCTCCTAACAGGGTATTTCTGTCTCTTTTCCACCTGGAACATGTGATGAGCTCAGTGCCTCTCCGTGTTTGAAAAGAGGCTGAAGTATCCTACCAGGGGAAAATTTCTCAATGTGATAAGGTGGTCAGTTTTGTAGCATTTGAAATAAGCTGATGGTGAATGTGAAAAGTGGGGAGAACAAAACTGATAGATGTAACAGTGGGATGAAAGAGGATTAACTGGGACAGTTTAAGCACATAAATAGGTAAAGGTTTTCCCCTGGCATTAAGTCTAGTTGTGTCCGACTCTGGGGGTTGGTGCTCATCCCCATTTCTAAGCTGAAGAGTTGGCATTGTCCGTAGACACCTCCGAGCTCATGTGGCCAGCATGACTGCATGAAGCACCATTCTGCCGGAGCAGTACCTATTAATCCAGTGTTTCCCAACCAGTGTACCGCGGCACACTAGTGTGCCGTGAGCGATCAGCAGATATGCCGTGGGAAATTGGTACTCTTCCCCCTCCTAGCAGCTCTTTCTCCCTCTTTCCCTCCCCAAAGATCCTCCCCAAGGCAAAGGAAGGGCTCCGCCGAATGCCAGAAGCTCCACGTCGGTGAATTGGGCAGTGAGCGAACCTGGGAGCATTGGGAGGCTGAAGCATTCACAGGTTTCCAAGAAACAAATTGAGCCTCTCTGATTGGAAATGGTTTTTTTTTACTATTTTACTGGATTTTTTGAGTTGCTTCCCCCCCCCCCCCCCAACAAGGAACTGTTTATAACAGCTTCATGACATCCATAGTTATCTGGAAGCAAGTTTCACTCAGGGTGAAATTTCACAAGGGTCTGGAGAACAAGCCCTATGAGGAGCAGCTTGAAGAGCTGGGCATGTTTAGCCTGAAGAGGAAGTCATATATATGTTTTGTTCATCGAAACAGGCCCAGGTTTCACACTGAGTGTATAAATACATTGAAAAAACACATTAACTATATGTATTACTGTGTTAGAGTGTCATTTTGTGTCAATTTGGTTGGTGGTGTGCCCCAGGATTTGGTAAATGTAAAAAATGTGCTGTGGCTCAAAAAAGGTTGAAAAACACTGTATTAATCTACTCACATTTGCATGTTTTCAAACTGCTAGGTTGGCAGAAGCTGGGGCTAACAGCGGGAGCTCACCCCACTACCTGGATTTGAACCTGTGACCTTTCAGTTAGCAAATTTAGCAGCTCAGCAGTTTAACCCACTGCATCAGCAGGGACTCCCATTAAGGGCATACATACCTACTCAAAAATGTAAGGGAAATTCAAACATCCCTTCTAAATTTATTTTCATCTGAACACCAGCTGAAGATGGAAAGGTGCAGCCCACCCTGAAAGGGAAAGTTTGCCGTCTCATACCTGCTGCAGTTGCTGACCCATTTTTTCTAGGCAGTGGAACATTGCTATCACACCTACTGCTATACCTTTGGGCAGACAAGGAAATGATAGCAGTAAATATTTGGATTATCAAATCAAAGCTGTCATCATAAAAGTGCCGGAATGACCAAAGTGCACAACCACACCCATGTACCACCCTGAGCCTTTAAATTTGGGTTAGTCTCTGGAGTCCGGACACAAGATTTGACAAGATGGATGCAACAGTGAAGCTCCTTTGGGTGACACTGTTCAGTTCTTTGGTTTTGCAAGCCGTCTCAGGTAATTACTGTGCCTAACCTTCTCTCATTAGACGAGGCTTACTTATCTGAGATCCACAGACAGAACTGAGGGAGAGAGAACTTTTGCAATTTTACAAGAAATGGAATATCACACAAATCCTTTTAGTACTTCATCTTTTCACCTATCTAGAAATGATTGCAGTTAAAAGATTAGAAAAATGTAGTTTTTGGCTTGAGATCAGTGTATGGGTCTTTCAAAAAGTTTCTGCACAGTAAAATGAAGCCAGTTCCTTTGGGATGATTGGGGAATTGTATTACTCAAAAGCTTGTTGCGCTACTATAAAGTTCGTAATTCAATCTGTAGATATCTTCCATTTAGAAATGCAGTTAACATGGTAAATATTTTTTTAGAACAATTAAAAATAATAATAGTTTGTTTTTAAATGCATAGGTAGCCATCCTGAACTGTAAGGATAGTAAACTGAATTATAACTGAAAGAAATGAGAAACAAAATGAAAAAAAAGTTTCAAATTTAAAATGGGGAAAGGGCTTCTAGTATTGTGTCCTTGTTTGCTTTTTACTGGATATGAGTTTAAATTACTTTTTATTTTATTGGTAGGTTAATTGTATGTGTTTAACTGATGTGTCTTGAGTGATTAGTGCCCGGGGAAATAGTGGAATATAAATGGTTGAATGAATGAATATGGGATGAATGAGTGATCAGACTCTTAATCTGAATTCTTACTTAAATAACTGGAGAGCCAGCGAATCCACCCTAATGTTGTTATCCCAGTTCAGATATCATATTCCTCTTCAAACTTCTGGCTTCCAAACCTCTATCTTATTCAGGCATTAATTATAATATTTAACTGAATGACAGGGGAAATAACTTGTGATTCATAGGGGGAAAACACCAACAAAACAGTATATTCACAACTAGTATGACTGATGGTTGCTTCTATGCCTGTTTCATATTGTAGTCCAATTGTCATCATCTTTATTTATACTCCTGCCTTTAAATTGGGAAGCAAGCTGCTTTACAATTGAACACATATACAATACAGCAGTGTTTCCCAACTAGTGTGCCATGAGCGATCATCATGTGGGCCATGGAAAATTGGAATCTCCAATACCCTTTCTTCCCCCCTCCTGCTGAACACTTTTTCTTCTCCACTCAGTCTCCCTTCTTCCCAGCCTCACTCTGCTCGCTTTGCCTCGCTTTGCTCACACTGCCACTTCTGCGGGAGGGGGGGGGGAGGGAGGAAGACGTGACCCATGCGGGCGCTACTGTGCAGAGTCGTCCCACGTCTTCCTCCCTCCCCTCCACAGTGCTCTCTGGATATAGATGAACTACAACTCCAAAACTCAAGGTCAATGCCCACCAAACTCTTATAGTACTTTCTCTTGGTTATGGGAGTTCTGTGTGGGAAGTTTGATTCCATTTCATCATTGGTGGAGTTAAGAATGCTCTTTGATTGTGGCTGAACTATAACTCCCAGCTGTTGAGCAAGACCTTCATGTGTGTCTTTCTGCCATTCCGGCCAGGATATCTATGTTGTGTTCATCGAAACAGGCCCAGGTTTCACACTGAGTGTATAAATACATTTAAAAACATATTAACTATATGTATTACTGTGTTAGAGTGTCATTTTGTGTCATTTTGGTTGGTGGTGTGCCCCAGGATTTTGTAAATGTAAAAAAATGTGCTGCAGCTCAAAAAAGGTTGAAAAACACTGCAATACAGTGACTAATGTATAAAAGGATTTGTCGTCTGGTGAGGCACCAACACTCTTTACCAGAGAAACTAAAGACCTTGTAAAACTATACCTCTCATGATTCCATAGCATTGAACCATGGCAATTAAAGTGGGGTCAAGCTGCAGTAATTCTACAATGTAGATAAGTGGTTCCCAACCTTTAGTCCTCCAGATGTTTTGGACTTCAGCTCCCTCAATTCCTAACAGCTGGTAAGATGGCTGGGATTTCTGGAAGTTGAAGTCCAAAACACCAAAGGTTAGGAACCACTTGTGTAGATACACCCTTATTAAAGGGTCTTTCCTGTGGATCCCAGAGCCGACATAGGCTTATACAAGGAGATATGACCTGTCAGATTTCAAAAAGTTGGGATTTAATGCATACAGGGCTTTGTAGGTCATAACCAGTACTTTAAATTGTGCCTGGAAAATGTCAGCCAGTGAAGTTGTAACAGGGAAGCGATGTGGTTTATTAATTCAACTGTTGTTAACTCCCTTTGTATCAACTGAGGTTTCTGAACACTCTTCAAAGCATATGACAGCAACCCAAGCAGGATGTAACTCAAGCATGTGCCACCATAACCAGTTCAGTCAGTTTCTAGGAGGGGAAGCAAGTACTACAGTGCACAAGTTCCCTCAAACTTTGCAGGAGCTATCCAAGGTCCTGAATCCAATCTGACAAAGAGACCACCAGCGACTATTTCTTAACATACATACTGTGGCATTGGTGGTGCCTGCTGTGTCCTCCTCCTCCTTCTCCTCCATAGGGGAATCACTAAAAGGGGAGGCCAATGGAAGGCGGGGTGTAGAGATGTCTCCTTTCCCAGCTGTTTCTGGACCCCGCGGAGTCTATTTCTATTTCTATTTATGCCTCGCCCCTCCCGCCATGAACCGGGCGGCGGGAAGCGCGGGAGGAGGTGGGAGGGGCTAGGGAGGGGGAGGGATGTCCCTGCCCCGCCCTCCCGCCAATTCGGAACCGGGCGGCGGGGAGGAGCGCGGGAGGAGGTGGGAGGGGCTTGGGGGAGGGATGTCATTTTCCCGCCAGGCTTGAACCGGGCGGCGGGGAGGGAGCGCGGGAGGAGGTGGGAGGGGCTAGGAGGGGGGGAGGGATGTTTTCTACCCATCCCGCCATTCGGAACCGGGCTTCGGGGAGGACAGGAGGAGGTGGGAGGGGGCTTTTAGGCGTGTCCCGCTTCCTGTAAGACCCCCGCCAGGCTTTGGAACCGGGCGGCGAGGGATGCGGCAGGTAAGGAGTCGGGGGCGCGGGTGGGGTGGGAGGGAGGAGGAGGAGGGCGGGGTGAAGGGGAGTCGGGGTGGGAGTGTGTTTTGGAGGAGGTGGAGGGGCGGGGAGAGGAGGGAAAAGAGGTGCCCGGGGAAAGCTTCCCTCCTGCCTCCTCAGGGATCGGGAGAGAACCGGGGTCCCGATCCGGCGGA
This sequence comes from Anolis apletophallus, assembly GCA_030556195.1. NCBI lineage: Eukaryota > Metazoa > Chordata > Lepidosauria > Squamata > Anolidae > Anolis > Anolis apletophallus. Next base: position 92,585,794 of record JARBWK010000010.1, read on the forward strand.
GGTGGGAGGGAAGCTGCCGGGACGGCGGCGGCGGGGGTGGGGGTGCGGAAGGAGGTGGGAGGGGCTGGGGGAGGGGGAGCGGTTTCCCCTCCTCCTTCCAGGTCCCCGCCGCCGCTCTTCCTGAGGAGGCGGAGGAGGCGCTCTGGCTGCCATGTGCGAACGTTCTAAACGTTCGCGCTGGCAGCGAAGTGGCCGGGGTTGGCAATTTTTTGGGGATCGTTTTTTGGGGTGCTGGGAGGTATGTAGGTCGGGTTTTTTTGCTGTTGTCTGTAGCGAGTGTAATGGTCCAGTAGGCTGCCAAGTTTGGTGCCTCTGCGAGCCATAGTTTCTTTGTCTATATACGACATCCCACGACCACTCGGATTATATATATATATAGATTGATGAAGTCAGTATAAATAAAAAAAAAGGCCAATGGTATCAAGTGTAGAGATGTCAGATTTCACTATTCCGTGTATTTCTATTTCTATTTATTACTATGAAAATTTAATCCCAGTTTAATTGTAGGGCAATATTGTATTCATTTTTACAGTATTCTTGTACACATGACCAGTCATATTTTCTACTCATACCTATTCCTTCACTGTTATCTTTTAATGCTTCTGTAAGCCATTCCATTTGTATCGTGTCTATGATTTTTAATATCCATTCTTCTTTTTTTGGGGATCCTTCTGACTTCCAGTATTTTGCGTAGATTAGCTTTGCCATGGTGGTTAACACTAAAAAACAATTCCTTTTTTCATTTTCATTAAATTTGAGATTTGGGTCAAGTATAGCTAAGAGATATTTATCAGATTTCCTCTCTATTGATGTCTTAAATATTTCCATTTTTTCACCGCAATTCCAGCAGTTTGTTTTGGTGGACCTGTAAATTCTTGCAATTCTATCTGGGTCTAAGTATCATCTGTACACCAGTTATATCCAATTTTCCTTATATTTATAACAAACTGATGTGCAGATGTTCTTTTTCCATATATTTCCCCATACTTCTGGATTGATTTTATATCCTATGTTTCTTGCCCACTTCTTCATATATTCTTTTATCCTATCGTCCTCCCCATCCTTAAGCACTAGAATTTTATATATTTTACCAACCATATTATTATTTTTTCCTAATAGGATCTTTTCAAGCTCATTATTTTATTCTTTGAAGCCAGTCTTTTCATCCTCTTCAAATTTCTGGCTCATCTGTAAATAGGGAAACCAATTTATCTCCTTCTGTTCGTCTAGTAATTGATGTCTGGGTTTCAGGGCATACTTTTGGCCATTCCAACAAGTTACCTCTTTGTATGTTAGCCACTTAATATTGTCCAATTGTCTTATTCTAAAAGCTTCCAGTGGTGAGACCCACAGAGGTATTTTTTTGTAAAACTTTTTATAATATTTCAGCCATATTTTAATCAGAGCATCTCTTGTATAATGATTTTTAAAATTTCCATCTACCTTTAACATGGAATAGTGAAATTTGAACGTAACACGGATTTTTATTGATATTTTAACTCACAATGTAAATGTAAATAAAACATAAAGTGGTAATGGTACGGTTAACAGTTAGATATGTACAATAAAAATAGTTTTTCTTTTTATATTCTGTAGGCAAATAGAGGAAATATAAGAAGAGAAGTCACGAACAACAGAAATAAGCTCTGTAAATAAGCTCTGTAAAGGTGTAATAGACAGAATATGTAAGATCCACCTGCCCAGACTCTTTTTCTTTTTTCCGGGCACTCTATGTTTACTTTTTCTTTAAACACTATTGGGTGTTTCCTTTTTATATATTTCTAATTCTGCATAACCTGTGTGTATATGCTCTTTTTTTCTTATACCTTTTTCTTAAATTGTATTTCTGAAAATTGAATAAAGATTTATTTATTTATTTATTTTAAAAAAGAGTAGAGATGTCAGAACTGACTTGCTGAGAGAGCCTCTACTGAAAATTACTTTATCTTTCACAACGAATAAATTTTGATAGTACTCATTTGCTATTGTCTATTCATGAATGTGGCATGTCGTGATCCTGAAAGTATCTAAAGAGTATATTTTAGGACAGAGTTTCAGAAGCGGTTTTGAACTGTGATTTTTTAAAAATAGGAATCAATATCTTCTCTCTATTCCTAATGAGTGGGGAAAATCTTTGAAAACAGCAGGTAATTTTGTACTGTCCATGGAAAAGGTGATGGAGAAAGTTATAACTCCTGTTCCTAGATTTTATTTGGGAAGCAATCCACAATTTAGCCCTGCTGCCATGGACGTTGGTCTGGAAGAATAGATGTTTATAGACAAGTGGTTCTCCACCTGTGGGTCCCCAGGTGTTTTGGCTTACAAATCCCAGCCAGTTTACCAGATGTTGGGATTTCTGGAAGTTGAAGGCAAAACATCTGGGGACCCACAGGTTGAGAACTACTGTCATAGACACAGGATCATTTTGGTAATCCCTTAGTTACCTTTAGATTGGACTATTGCAATGCACTCTACGTGGGGCTACCCTTGAAGAGAACCAGGAAACTTGAGTTGGTCCAATGCTCGGCAGTCAGACTGCTAACTGGAGCGAATTACAGGGAGTGGTCAACCTTCCTGTTTAAGGAGTTCCATTGGCTGCTGTTCATTTTCCAGTCCCAATTCAAGCTGCAGGTTATCGCCTATAAAGCTCTAAACTGTTCGGGACCCACCTACCTTTGCGCCTGCATCTCCCTCCATAAACCTGCATGAGCTCTTCGATCCTCTGTGGAGGCCCTCCTTTAGTTCCCACATTCATCACAAGTACGATTTGTGGGGATGAAGGAGAGGACCTTCTCTGCTGTGGCCCCTTGGCTCTGAAACTTGCTGCCTGGTGAGATTAGGCAAGTCCCTACTCTGGCAGCCTTTAAGAAAGACCTAAAAACCTAGTTTTTTCGATGTGCCTTTGGCAAGTGAATATATATTTCATTTTAGTCTGTCCCAATTACAGCTACGTCCTCATGCTGCACATTCCCTCTGCCCTAAATTGAAGGTTTAATCCCACTGTTCAGCCTTTAGAGTTCCCCCCTCAGAAGCACATTCCCCCTCAGAAGTACATTCTCCCACAGAAGCACATACTCCCTCAGAGCACATTCCCCCTCAGAAGCACATACTCCCTCAGAGCACATTCCCCCTCAGAAGCACATACTCTCTCAGAGCACATTCCCCCTCAGAAGCACATTCTCCCTCAGAAGCACATTCCCCCTCAGAAGCACATTCTCCCTCAGAAGCACATTCCCCCTCAGAAGCACATTCCCCCTCAGAAGCACATTCTCCCACAGAAGCACACATACTCCCTCAGAGCACATTCCCCCTCAGAAGCACATACTCCCTCAGAAGCACATTCTCCCTCAGAAGCACATTCCCCCTCAGAAGCACATTCCCCCTCAGAAGTACATTCTCCCACAGAAGCACATACTCCCTCAGAGCACATTCCCCCTCAGAAGCACATTCCCCCTCAGAAGCACATACTCCCTCAGAGCACATTCCCCCTCAGAAGCACATTCCCACTCAGAAGCACATTCCCCCTCAGAAGCACATTCCCCCTCAGAAGCACATTCTCCCTCAGAAGTACATTCTCCCAAAGAAGCACATACTCCCTCAGAGCACATTATCCATCAGAAGCACATTCTCTCTCAGAAGCACATTCCCCCTCAGAAGCACATTCTCCCACAGAAGCACATACTCCCTCAGAGCACATTCCCCCTCAGAAGCACATTCTCCCTCCTCATCCAGGGTTTTATTTAAAAAATGAATATACAGTTTTTAAAAACTTTTTTAGTGACTGGGAGGTTTAATATCTAAGCAAGAGAAGCTAAAATATTCCGCACCTCCTTCCCTGCTGTGCTGAGAACTAACGCATGTCAAGCCTTGACGCGGTTTAGATCTTAGTGACTGGGGAATCTAAGCAAGAGAAGCTAAAATATTCCGCACCTCCTTCCCCTGTGCTAAGAACTAACGCATGTCAAGCCTTGACGCGGTTTAGGTCTTAGCAGGGAAGGAGGCGCGTCCGCACCTCCTTCCCTGTTAAGAACTAAAGCGCGTCAACCCTTGACGCAGTTTAGGTCTTAGTAGGTAAGGAGGCGCGTCTGCACCTCCTTCCCAGCTAAGAACTAAAGCGCGTCAACCCTTGACGCAGTTTAGGTCTTAGCAGGTAAGGAGGCGCATCCGCACCTCAGTCCCTCTTAAGAACAAAAGCGCGTCAAGCCGTGACGCAGTTTAGGTCTTAGCAGGGAAGGAGGCACGTCCGCACCTCCTTACCTGCTAAGAAGTAAAGCACGTCAAGCCTTGACGCGGTTGAGGTCTTATCAGGGAAGGAGGTGCGGAGGGCATCCCCTCACGTCCTCCTTCCCTGCTGAGAACTAACTCTGGGATTCGGAGGAATTTCCTGCTGTTCTCCAGGCTCTCCCTCCGCTGGGGAACAGGAGGAAAGTTCGGCCGGGATGCTTCCAAAGCGCCCGCCTCAGCTCTCAGCTGGTGAGAGGAGAAAGGAGGGTGCTGCTGCCCTCCAGTCTCCTCTCGCGAGTTGAAAACTGAGGAGGGGGAAAAAACGACCTGATAACGTGCCCTTTACAAAAATGGCGATCCCGGGTTCGGTTTTGAAACTTCACTTCCTGGTTGGACGCCAAGGGTCGACATAGGGTCAAAATAATTTCAAATATGAATTATTAATGGGTTTCAAAGTATTTAAATTGAATATATCCACCCTATATATATATATATATATATATATATATATATATATATTCTTTTAATTGAATTTGACCCTGCAGAAGTTATAGAATCATAGAACCATAGAGTTGGAAGAGATCTTGTGGGCCATCCAGTCCAATCCCCTGCCAAGAAGCAAGAAAATTGCATTCAAAGCACCTCCTACAGATGGCCATGCAGTCTTTGTTTAAAAGCCTTCGCCCTCCAAAGAAGGAGCTTCCACCACACTCCCGGGCAGAGAGTTCCACTGCTAAACAACTCTCACAGTTAGGAAGTTCTTCCTCATGCTCAGGTAGAATCTCCTTTCCTGTAGTTTGAAGCCATTGTTACGCACCATAGTCTCCAGAGCAGCAGAAAACAAGCCTGCACCCTCCTCCCTATTACTTTCCCTCACATATTTATACATAGTCACTATGCCTCCTCTCAGTCTTTTCTTCTGCAAGCTAAACATGCCTAGCTCTTTAAGCCACTCCTCATAGTATTTGTTCTCCAGACCCTTGATCATTTTAGCCACCCTCCTCTGGACACATTCCAGCTTGTCAATATCTCTCTTCAATTGTGGTGCCCAGAACTGGACACAATATTCCAGGTGTGGTCTGACCAAGGCAGAATAGAGGGGTAGCATGACTTCCCTGGATCTATTTATTTATTTATTTTATTTATTCGGGTTTCTATGCCGCCGACTCCCGGAGGCTCGATCTTCATACTACGGCATTGATTATTGGAACTTACAAGAGCCGAAGGCACAATAAAATACAAAAACGATAAAAACAGTTAAAAACAGAGCAACACAATAAAACAGAAGCACAATTGACACTAGACTCCTATTGATGCCGGCCAAAATCCCATTAGCTTTTTAAACTGCCGCATGACATTGTTGGCTCATGTTTAACTTGTTCACTGGGACCCCAAGATCTTTTTCACACATACTGCTCTCGAGCCACGCGTCCCCCATTCTGTATCTTTGCATTTCATTTTTTCTGCCTAAGTGGAGTATCTTGCATTCGTCCCTGTTGAACTTCATTTTGTTAGTTTTGGCCCATCTCTCCAATTTGTTAAGATTGTTTTGAATTCTGCTCCTGTCTTCTGGAGTAGTCTCGAGGTAGTCAAATATTTTGAATTAGTTAAGGCAAGAATTAAACAATGATTTGGAATAACCTTTGAACATCACCGAACAAAATATAGGCGATGGGAAATGTATAATCATCTGGGCTGAAGGTTAAACCAAGTGTGGGAAAGCTGGATTAGTGTGTCTAAAACAGAAGCTAGGCAGGATGTAATAAACTTAACGGGGCTGGAAATAGTTTACAGCACACTCCTATAAGATTATAGATGGCAGCACAGACAAATAGCTAAAACAGTGGCAAAGGCAACTGAAGAAATGGGTTATCTGGTGAAAGAAAGAAAAGACATTTGATCTCAGAACTAGAATTAGAACATCTTCATTAAAGACCTTACAAAAATGGGAGTTTAGTGGTGACAAAGCATTAAAAGAAAAGTGTGTGGCAGAAAAGGAGGTTTTACAAGGTTGAAACCGTTGGGAGAGATCATTCGGAGTTTCGGAGTAAGGTGTTATCTGTACGCAGATGACGTCCAGATCTGTCACTCCTTTCCACCTGTCACTAAGGAGGCTCTCCAGACTTTGAACCGGTGCTTGGCTGCTGTGTCAGACTGGATGAGGGCTAGCAAATTGAAACTTAATCCAGACAAGACAGAGGTCCCCCTGGTCAGTCGAAAGGCCGAACAGGGCATAGGGTTACAGCCTGTGTTGGATGGGGTTACACTCCCCCTGAAGATGCAGGTTCGCAGCTTGGGAGTGATCCTGGACTCATCGCTGAGCCTGGAACCCCAGGTCTCGGCGGTGGCCAGGGGAGCGTTTGCACAGTTAAGACTCGTGCACCAACTGCACCTGTACCTTGGGAAGTCTGAGCTGGCTACGGTCGTCCACACTCTGGTCACATCCCGAATAGATTACTGCAACGCACTTTACGTGGGGCTGCCTTTGAAGACAGTTCGGAAATTGCAATTAGTCCAATGGGCGGCAGCCAGATTACTTACGGGAGCTACATACAGGAAGCATACATACAGGGACCCCTGTTGGGTCAGCTCCACTGGCTGCCTGTCCACTTCAGAGCTCAATTCAAAGTGCTGGTTTTGACCTTTAAAGCTCTATACGGTTCCGGCCCAGCTTATTTGTCCAAACACATCAGCTGTTACGTCCCACCTCGTAACTTAAGGTCATCCGAGGAGGCCCTGCTCTCGCTCCCGCCTACTTCTCAAATGTGGTTGGTGGGGACGAGAGAGAGGGCCTTCTCGGTGGTGGCTCCCCGTCTGTGGAACTCACTTCCTATTGATATACGATCAGCTTCATCCCTCCTGGCATTCAGAAAAAAGATGAAGTCCTGGTTATGGGACCAAGCGTTTGCACATTAGCATGACGCGGCACTTTAGATTGGATTGAAATGGCAAACCGGTGGACAAGACCCAAGGTTTTATTATGGACGGAATGCTGTTTTTAACTGATGTGAATGTGTATGATGTATTTTAATGCTATTTGTATTTTAATTTATTTTAATGCTATCTGTATTTTAATGTATTTTAACGTTAACTGCTTTTGGTTTTATCATATGTATACTGTGTGGTATTGAATTGTTGCCGTTGTTAGGCCGCTCTGAGTCCCCCCCTCAGGGGTTGAGAAGAAGCAGGGTAGAAATGATGGAAATAAATAAATAAATAAGGTTTTCAGTGTTTTTCCATATGAAGTCCCTGAGTCCTAAGAAAATAAACCTTGAGTATATCTGCACTGTTGAACTAATGCAGTTTGCCAGAACTTTATTTGCTATGGCTCAATGCTATGAAATCATAGTAGTTGTGGGCTTTTTGCAAGATCCATTGCCTTCTCTGCCAAAGAGTGCAGATACCTTGCCAAACCACAACTCCCACGCAAATGTACTTTGTTATGTCAGTTGCTCTTTTTGCAATATAATTTTACATAGGTTATACATAGGAATTGATTAATTTATTATTGGGCAAGTGGCAATGGATGGAATTAGCTATTTCCTAAACCAGTGTTTCTCAACCTTCCTAATGCCACGGCCCTTTAATACAGTTCCTCATGTTGTGGTGACCCGCACACATAAAATTATTTTGTTGCTACTTCATAACTGGAATTTTGCTACTGTTATGAATTGTAATGCAAATATCTGATATACAGGATGCATTTGCATTCACTGGACCAAATTTTGCACAAATACCCAACACACCCACATTTGAATACTGGTGGAGTGGGGGATTGATTTTTGTCATTAGGGAATTGTAGTTGCTGGGATTTCAGTTCACCTACAATCAAAGAGCATTCTGAACTACACCAATGATGGAATTGAACCAATCTTGGCACTCAGAACTCCCATGACCAACAGAAAATACTGAAAGGGTTTGGTGGCATCAGACATGTAGCCAGGGGGGGGGGGCTAAGGGGGCTTCAGCCCCCCCCCCCAAATTCTCAGGGTGGTCCGCGAGAAGGCCTTACTGGTACATTATTTAAACTGTTATGTTTATTCATATCATGCTCTGATCACCATGCTCATTATATCCCACATTAATGGGATTATTGGGATAACAATACAAAAGGTTTGCTAGGATAGACCCTCTTCCACCCAGTCTCAGCCCCCCCGAACCAAACTCTCACCCCGAATCAAAATCCTGGCTACGGCCCTGGGTGGCATTAACCTTGAGTTTTGGAGTTGTAGTTCACCTACATCCAGAGAGCAGGAGGAGGGCTTTTAGTGGGAGGATTTACCGTCTGTTTCCAAAAGGAAGAGAAGGACAGGCAGAGAGATGTCCAGCTTTCTCTGCCAAAGGGCTTCCAAAGACCATCAGAAATATGTGTTTTTGATGGTGTTTGGTGACTTCTCTGAGACCTTCCCAGGGGTCCTGACCCCCATGGTGAGAAACACTGTCCTAAACTTTTTGAGTGGAATGGGTATATGTCAAAGTGAGAATACAAGGGTGAAAGGCTGCCTATGTTCATTTGAAAACTAACATAGTCTTTTAAAAATAGTATATATACTATTGACAAAAGTGTTTGTGACGCTAACCTATATACAGTAGTTTTAGCATGAAACATGTTATGCTTGAAACTGTACAGCAATGGCAAGGGTTATTAATACTGTGTATGGTTAAATGCTATAAGAAGATAATAAACAAAGTATAAAAAGATGTATTTTTATCTCCCATCAAGTACTAAGGCTGACTCTAGTCTCCAAGATCAGATGAGATTTGGTGCCATTATTATTATTATCATTATTATTATTTATACCCCATCTGTCTCCCCATGGGGACTCAAGGCAGCTAACAATCCCACACTAGACAAGTTAAAAAAGTGCAATACAAAAGTTTAAAAACAATTAAATATTAGCAGTATGCCTTTAGGGTGTTTAGGCTGTTGATTCTTCAAATTTACCATTCAGAAATGAATTTGGTTAGTCTACTTCAGTGTTTTTCAACCTTTTTTGAGCCGCGGCACATTTTTTACATTTACAAAATCCTGGGGCACACCACCAACCAAAATGACACTCTAACACAGTAATACATATAGTTAATATGTTTTTAAACTGCCATGGCTCAATGTGTGAAACCTGGGCCTGTTTCGATGAACACAACATAGATATCCTGGCAGAAATGGCAGAAAGATACAAACTTTCCACACAGAACTCCCATAACCAAGAGAAAATACTATAAGTTTGGTGGGCATTGACCTTGGGCTTTGGAGTTGTAGCTCACCAACATCCAGAGAACACTGTGGACACAAAATAATGTTGGATCAGGACCAAACTTGGCATGAATACTCAATATGCCCAAATATGAACACAGATGGAGTTTGGGGAAAATTGACCTTGACATTTGAGAGTTATAGTTTCTGGGATTTATAGTTAACACACAATCAAAGAGCATCCTGAACTCTTGCAACAATGGAATTGAACCAAACTTGGCATATTGAACTCTCATTACCAACAGAAAGTACTGAAAGGGTTTGCTTGGGAATTGACCTTGAGTTTGGCAGTTGTAGTTCACCTACACCCAGAGAGCACTGTGGACTCAAACAATGTTATGTTATGTTGTTTGTTTTCTATCCAGAATCACAATGTTGGAAGGAGGCTCACCACTTTAAGGTCCCTAAAACAGGCATGGGCAAACTTCGGCCCTCTGGGCACTTTGGACTTCAACTCCCACCATTCGTAACAGCCTGCGGCTGCTAGGAATGGTGGGAGTTAGAGTCCAAAACACCAGGAAGGTCCAAGTTTGCCCATGACAGCTTTCGATAGAGACCTCTTCCTCCCCCTTCCCATTTGCACCCTTTCTTCCCCCTCCTGCCGAACACTTTTTCTTCTACACTGCCACTTCTGCTGCCGAGGGGGCAGCATGAGCGTTTTCAGGAGGGGAGGGGAGGGGGGAGGGAGGAAGACGTGACCCGTGCGAGCGCTACTGTGCAGACTCGCCCCAGAGCAAAGCAAGGCAAAGCGAGCAGAGCGACTCTGGGAAGAAGGGAGCCCGGGTGGAGAAGAAAAAGTGTTCGGCAGGATGGGGAAGAAAGGGTATTGGGGAGGTTCCAATTTCCCGAGGCACAATGGTTGGGAAACACTGGTCTACTTGTCTCTGTTTCGGACTGACAACTCAATTTAGGCTATAGTTTGTTGGTAAAAAAATGAAAATGATTGTATACTAGAAAATTATAGAATTATTTTTATATCATCACTGCATAGTTCTAAAGGAAAGAAAGAAGTAGCCAGTACTTCAGTCATTATTAAAATTCAGTGGCAGGCATCCTATCTGGAATTAAAAATTCTTCTTCCTCCGTCATCATCACCCTTCTTCCCTATCCTCCAAGGCTGTACCTCAAAACAGCTTACAATTTTTTAAGAAACAATGGAACTTGGAAAACCCCAGAAATACCTCCTTTAGAAGAATGGGAAAAATATATTACAGATTTGCTGATAATTGATAAAATAAATGTATTATTAAGAGGAGATCATTAGACAACTTTGTTAATGAATGGCAACCAATGATTCAACATCTCAATGTAAAATTAAACTAAAAATGTATATAAAGGAACCTATAAGACTATAGACAAGGAGGAAGCCGATTTTAAGTAAGAGTCTGTACCTTTAAATGCACTATTTAAATAGAAGACTGTGACCCCTTAAAGAAAATATATTATCTGACAAATGATCATGGAACACTAAATAGCTGGAAAGTATTGTACTGTATGCAACAAACACTTGCAAATGTATATCTATATTAATAAATAAAAACAAAAAACAAAAAATGGAATTAAAAACATGAAAAAAGTAAATATTAAAGAATTAAGCTAAAATAAATTGTTTACAAGTTGGATCTTGTAACTGCTAAGGGTTCTCATTTATCATTGTTAATGACCAATTGTGACCATCAGATTGCAGAACCCTAGGAAAGTTATAAAGTACTTTCAATACTTGAATGGATTGATTTTAATATATTGTTTTCTATTTCATCACAGAGAGTACTTCTGACCTTCCTTTCTGGATTTCACCAACGACTACCAAAACAACCACAACCGGATACCCTAGTGAGAATTTTCTCTTTGTTCTTTTCCTTTTTCTAATTTTCCTGGGATGCAATGTGTAGAAGCTCCAAAGTAGTAATTCTTAACCCTGGGCTGGACAGATGTTCTAGGGTTTCACCACCTGAAGCCCTGGTGATTATTTGCTGTGTTGTGTCAGTCTTCAAGAAGCTGAAGTCCAAAATATTTGAAGACCTCTATGCAGAGGATCAGGTTTAAGATGATATATGATAGATGTGCATTCATGTTATGACATAAATTTTGTGCGCATAGTTTAATTTAAGGTACACATTCACACACATGGTAAGGTCATATGAGAGTAATGTATCCCTATCAGAGTAGTGAGTTGCATAAGCATTAGCTTTATGGTTTCCCCGAAATGGTCCAGCACAGAACTTATAAGCACTGTGGTTGGCCATGCATTCCTTATCCCCCTCACCTTTCCTTCACTATATCTGATTATCTTACCTGAAATTACTATTGTTCTTTTAAGGGTGTGAGGATTGCATTCCTCATAAGAAACTCATCCTTGTCTTTTACTCTGGTTCGATAAAATGCAATCACTCCATTAAAAACAATTATCCTTTTTTATGGTTATTGTCAAAATATTTTCCTTATTGTGACTATCGTGACTCACTGTTTGTATCACTTAACCTGGTAGATCTGGAACAAGTGATAAACTGAATAAAGCTCCTCCTTGCTCCCATCCCAATTGTCCAATAATTGGTTTTTATGTCCAATATACAGTATGAGTTAACTTCGCTTAAGCACTTTACTTAATTTTCCCAAAATAACAACGGGTGACATAGTCCCCAAAATGAGGTAGAAAAGTTCTTACTTTAAAGTTCCTTTTACTGTTTTTGGTCTACAAAGCTATAGCGGAAAGGAGAGTCCTTTCTCTTCCAATGACTTTGAGGTAGGAACACTCGCAGCCCCAACCAGATGGCCGAACTTGAAGTCACGAAGTCTTCCTCATGAGGCCAGACGACTGGTTTGGAGTCACTTGGAACTCGCCAGAGTTACTCAGCTTTCCGATATGTTGAGCCTTCTGCTTGAATTCCAAGCAAATCAGACTGGTATTGAAGGATGGCCTGACTAAGGGCCTGGTCTGGCGAACCTTTAGACATGTCCTTACAGGAGGGGTCCTGGTAGTCTACAGAATGTAAAAGTAGCTTGTTCCCATACCCCTGAAAAAAGGGGATGGAACAAACTCAATTGGGCTCTGCTAATGATGATTGGCAGGTGCTAAGGACCAATCAGTGCAACTAAACCTATTGCAAACTGTGCAGACTGTTAAAAAACACTTTTTTGCAAACCTTTAAGAACTCAAGATTTTCTATGCAGGTGGCACTCACCGCACCGTCACACTAAATGACTATAAGCAATTGTTTAACAGTAAAGGAAGGTGTGCTTCTGAATGTGAATAACTGCTGTGTATTAATCAATTTTCTTTGTTTTATTTCCAGCTACATTTACAATAGCGGATGGTGAGTGTTTTAACATACAATTTGTCCCATTTAAACCTCTTCAGTGAACACAAGTTGCAATGTTGTTGTTTGTTTGTTTGTTTGTTTTTTAAAAAATTGAGTTTGTAGGTCATGATAAAGCTGTCCCAAACTTCTTTAGTTAACTTCTTGGATTAGTTCTTTGAGAACCCCATTATGGTTCAATCAGGGGGAAAGGTGCAACAGCACCTACTTGGTATCTTTCCAATCTATTGTTTCCCAAGTGTTTTGGATGGTTGCACTCACTAGTCCAGCTAATATATAGAGCAATGTATTGTTGAAAGCGTTCATGGCTGGAATCACTGGGTTCTCATAGGTTTTTCGGGCTATATGGCCATGTTCTAGAAGAATTCTCTCCTGAAGTTTCGCCTGCGTCTGTGGCAAGCATCCTCAGAGGTTGTGAGACCTCACAACCTCTGAGGATGCTTGCTACAGATGTAGGCAAAATGTCAGGAGAGAATTCTTCTAGAACATGGCCATATAGCCCAAAAACCTACGAGAACCCAATAATATATAGAGCATTTTTAGGGGTCATAAAATTCCACTCCAAAACATCAGGAAGCCACCAGGTTGAAGAAGAAAGTCCTAGGTTCTTATATAAGAGTTTTCTTTGGAGGGCCAGGTAGGGTTTTTAATAGCTTACATGGGTCAGTGTATCTCTGAGCCCTTCCACACAGCCCTACATCCTAGAATATCAAGACAGAAAATACCCCATTATCTGAGTGTGGACAAAGCGCCCAGGTCATCAGTGACCTAGAATCCGGCCCTTGGCCGGTTCTAGACAGTAGAAAATACCCCATTATTGAGTGTGGACAACTCCCTAGACAGTAAAGGAGGGGCTGTCCAGAAAACATTCTGGGCACATTCTGGGCAGTAGTTAGTTCGCTACAAACCAGGAAAACCCTGGTTTGTAGCAAATTAATTTGTTAGTGGATTTATCCCATGACTCTTGGAAAGTGTGGGATAAAGCCACTATTTCCGGTGTCAAGACTGCAGAATACTGAAGTCCAGACAATATTCTCACAGAATACCCACTCCCCTCCCTCCAAGCCCCCAGACCCCTTAGAAAAGTAATAGAAATGTACATGATCGCCATTAGAAGACTTGGCAAGCTCTCCTGGCATGTAGAAATCGTTCACCCTTTCGCTCTCCTGGCGCATCATTTCTATGTGCCAGGAGAGCTTGTCGAGGCTTCTAAAAGAGATCACGGAAGTTTCTATTAGTTTTCAAAGGCTGTCTGAGGTCTTGTGGGGAGAGGGTAGGGCCTCTGGACATTCTCTTGGGCTAGTTCTGAGAGTAAGTCTGGACACTCACCCCAGAAAGGATGTGCTTTCTGTAGTGGGTGCGGACAGCTCCCCAAAAACATCCACATTTTTTAAAACGCGGATGCTTTTGGGATAAAAGGCTGTCTGGAACCGGCCCCAGATAACCCAGTTCAAAGCAGATATTGTTGGATTTTCTGCCTTGATATTCTGGGATATATGGCTCTGTGGAAGGGTCCCCAGCCTGCCTATCTATCTCTATGGCACTTACTCTTTTTATCTATCTATCTATCAACTATCTATCTCTATCAATAATTGATCTATCATTGATCTATCATCTATCTATCCATCATATATCAATTTTACATTTATATTCTACCTTTCCTTTAGTGAGATGGAGATGATATATATGGCACTCCTCCGTCCTATGTTATCTTTGCAATAACTCTGTGAAATAGGTCAAGCTTGTAGGTTGATGCTTTAAAGTGCATGAAGGAGAAATAGTAGCAATCTACCATCTTATGAATTCACTGTTTCTCCTTATTAGAGGACAGAGTGGTTAGCATAACACAAAAGTCCTTAGCTCTCTAAACTAGTCTGGTGATGTAAGTCTTCTGCAGGATGCTGCCCCATCAATGAGACGGAAGTAAGATTAGCAGCAGGTCCAATTAGCTTCTCTTCCTGGGCCAGAGAGATAGCATTATCATTATCACAAGACAATAAACAGTCTTGGGTTTGCCTTAGATCAGAGATATGCCAGAGGAAGGAACAGAGCTCAAGAACAGAAGTTTGTACCAAGTCATTATCAGACACTTTGAAAATTTAAGAATTTCTTCACAAAGCACATAGTTAAATTGTGAAAAGCAATGTATAGTGATGGCTCCCATTTGGCTGACATTAAAAGAAGACTGGACACAGATTCATTGACTTGTACATTGGTTGCTGAACAGGGTAAATGGGCTTTTCGTACTTAACTGCTCATTTGCTGAATGAATTGAATGGTAAACTCTGTACCAAAGCTCTTAATATATTGTTCTTAATATTTAATTTAAAAACAATTATAGTGATATATGCAGCTAGTCCTAATTTTTTTTTAAAAAAATCAGTGGAAGGAGATATGGTCTTTATTGATTAGCCCACTGGCCGTAGTCCTAATTTACCATATTTGCTAGTGTAAGGGGTGAAGAACTCCTGTGAAGGTGAAAAAAAGGAATATAAAAGAAACATTTCTATACTTATGCCAGAATTATCTAGTTTCTGTAGCATGACCATCTTCTGCCACAATCTGACCAAAGACCAACTCCTAGAAGCAGGCATGTAGCCAGGGGGAGGCTTGATGAGCTCCCCCCCCCCGAAATTCACAGGGTGGTCCATGAGAAGGCCTTACTGGTACATTATTTAAACTGTTGTGTTTAGTCATATCATTATCTGATCACTATGCTCAATATATCCCATATGCATGGGGGTATTGGGATAATGATACAAAAGGTTTGCTAGGGTAGACCCTCTCTCACTCAGACTCAGCACCCCCCATGAATCAAACTCAGCCCCCCCAATCATGGCTACGGGCCTGGCTAGAGGACTTATTGATTCCTAAAGAGAACACAGGAATCAAATCCGCAAATAATCCAGTTTTCAAATGTGGAGGATTGAAAGCGTGCTTTAAAAACCACAACTGTATACAAATATCAAAACGAATCTTCAATTCACAAGTGATATATATTAACTGATTTCCCCCCTGTCTTTTTAAAAGAAATCTACGTTCGGCTGGGAAGTGGTGGCAGCAATAACTGTTCTGGTCATATTGAAGTCTACTATTTTGGTGGCTGGACTGGCGTTTGCTCCGAATACTTCAATCTCATCGATGCTGGAGTTGTGTGTAGGGAGCTTGGCTGTGGTCAAGCAATTGACACCATCACAGAATATGCCGGGAGTGTTTATCCTTACTTGAGCAATGTGGATTGTCGGGGAGATGAAGATGCCCTGTGGCAATGCTCTTTTCAAGAAGGAGGATGTTACAGTAACACACTTGCTGGTGTCCTTTGTTCAGGTATAACACTACATTTTTGGTTTCTGAAGACAAACGTCCTCAACAGTCACAGGCAGAAAGCTAGAAATCTAGAGATACAAAAATTAAAGAAAATTCAACATTTTATTTCAAGGGTATTTTGGCTTTCAATCCAGCATTTTAGAACAGACTGGGCTCTCTCTCTCTCTCTCTCTCTCTCTCTCTCTCTCTCTCTCTCTCTCTCTCTCTCTCTCACACACACACACAGACACACACACAGATATATATATATATATATATATATATATATATATATAAAAGAACAGACTGGAGATATGTGTGTGTGTGTGTGTGTATGTATATGTGTGTGTGTGTGTGTGTGTATGTATATATATATATATATATATATATATATATATATGCGCTCTGTCTGTGTGTGTGTGTGTGAGAGAGAGAGAGAGAGGGAGAGCCCAGTCTGTTCTAAAATGCTGGATTGAAAGCCAAAATACACACACACACACACACACACATCTCCAGTCTGTTCTTATATATATATATATATATATATATATATATATATAATTTATATAAAATTTATTTATTTGTCACATTTCTATTCTGCCCCTCTCAGCCCAAAGGCGACTCAGGACGGTTTACACAAGGCAGTCTCTGCCCTCAATACAACAGAAGCAAACAAACCAAAAAAAAATAACCATATAACAATAAATTAACAATTGAAAACATACAATTGCAGTCTCAGTGTCATGTTGAAATCAGTTTCTGTCACATTGTCGTCATTCCATATATCTAATTAAACCTCTATATTTCATCAGCAAATGCCTGCTCAAACAGCCAGGTCTTGACTTATTTAGAGTATTTATTTTATAATCCTCAGCAACAAAGACGCTCAGAAAAGTTTCCCAAATTCTGAAAGTTTCCTTATCTCAAATGTACAATCTAAAATACGGCATGACGCACAAGAATAAAAGGAATATTTGCTTTAGAAATTTGAGCCATTCTATCTATTGATTCTTGGGAGCAATAAACTTCATGTGTTCATCCATCCCAAAAAATGAGGATTGAACCTGAAGGCAGCAGCAGGTGCATTGTCTTCAAGTATGTGGCTTTACTTTTTTCCCATTTGTGTAAATGACAGCCATTCACATATAACCCAACTGTAATTGCAGGTGTGGAGCCTATGTGGGAAAGACTTGTCCCAGGTCACCAGAGACAGAGGGCATGTTTAACCAAGTGCACCACTTTACTTCCTTTATTATAAGGCCCCTTCCACAAAGCTGAATAAAATCCCACGTTATTTGCTTTGAACTGGAATATATGGCAGTGTGGACACAGTGTGTTTCTGTACAACCCCTCTATTGCAGAAACTTCTGCAATAAAAATGGGGCTGTCCAGACAACATTCAGGGTAACCCAGAAATAATTCACCACAAACCAAACCCTGGTTTGTGGCAAATTAATTTTATAGTGGGTTTATTCCGTGTCTTCTTGGAAGGCGTGGGATAAACCCACTACTTCCGGTGTCTGGACTGCAGAATATTTATTTATTTATTTACTTCATTTATATTCCACCCCTCTCACCCCGCAGGGGACTCAGGGCGGATTGCAATGTACACAATACATTTAGACACACAGACATACAAGACAGACAGAGGCAATTTAATATCTAGCCAACAGGGGGAGCTGTCGCACTCCTTCAATCCTCAGAGTGTTTTCTGGAGATGTTTTTTATGGCCTCGTAAATCAGTTAAATTTAGCCTCTCCACTAAGTGGTACCTTATTTTCCTACTTGACAGATGCAACTGTCTTTTGGGTTGCAAAGGATGACAACAAGCTACACAATAGGTCAAGAGCCCACCTCGACCCGGGCAGGCCTTGAACTCATGACCGTCTGATCAGTAGAGATCTTATGCAGCCGTTACCCAGCCAGCTGCGCCACATTCCCGGTACAAATGATGCACCAGGAAAAGGGGGTGGGGGAGGAAAATTGCTATTTGTAGGCACAAGGAGAACTCCGGCAGCCGTCACATGGAGGCAAGATGAGTTCTTTTGCTTTTTATTGTGTTTAGGGGGGCTTCTGGAGAGGGGTTAAGTGTCCTGGTGTTGTACTGGGAAGCCCCAGGCAAACATCTGGACACCCACCCCAGAAAGCATGCACTTTCTCAGGTGAGTGTGGACAAGGCCCTAAAAACATCCACGTTTTTAAAAAGTGGATGCTTCTGGGATAAACCCCATCTGGAAAGGCCCTCAGATAACCCAGTTCAAAGCAGATATTGTGGATTATCTGCCTTGATATTCTGGGTTATATG
Source organism: Anolis apletophallus (assembly GCA_030556195.1). Classification (NCBI taxonomy): domain Eukaryota; kingdom Metazoa; phylum Chordata; class Lepidosauria; order Squamata; family Anolidae; genus Anolis; species Anolis apletophallus. Next base: position 92,604,200 of record JARBWK010000010.1, read on the forward strand.
GCTGTGTGGAAGGGTCCTTAGTGAATGGCTGCCATTTAGTACAATAGGAAAAATTTATAGCTCCAACTATATGAAAGATGTTTAATGTTTTGAAAGAGTACTATATATCTGCTTGATCAGACAACTGACACAAATATGCAAAATGCTTCACATTTGTTTCTGCAGTACCAATACTAGGTAATTCATAAAATGTGCCAAACGCACTTTACATATTGAACCCAGCTATATATAAAAGATTATTTGGGAAGCGGGTTGTAACCATTCCACGAACTGCCCCCATGTCCCACAGAGGCAATTTTAAAATGAAATATGACCTGTGAGAATTTTACTGAAGTTATGAAATCTAAATAGTTGTGTAATTCATCATGAATGTGATCATCCACATGTGTTTTCATTGTTGAAAAAAACTAAGTATTATAAGCATTTCTGTCATAAAGTCAATAAAAGTGACAGTAGACCAAACAGTCTAGATTTAATGTCCGATCTGAAATATAAGTAGACTATTAGAGGTAACAGCTGCTGATGGTATAGCCAGTAGTCTTTGTCATTTTAACATCTGTCAAACCCTCCTTTCCATGTGTATTTGGCTTAAGTTATATGATAACAAATTATTCTTTAACATAAGACATGTTTATTTGGATTGCATTGTAATTGACAGAATTATGGTGTCATCTGCGTCACTATCTGCTATCTAATAAGTTATGTTTATTCACTGACAGATTCCGGTGCATCACCATCACCAACACCAGGTAATTAAAAAATTCAAACAGTTTATGACCATTATAAGAGACTGGAAATCTCACTGATACTTCTGCATTTGGTTGACAGTGCTTATTTATAATATTTGAATAGTCTTTTCCCAACCAAGGTAGAACAAGTTTCCCATGCAAAGGCATGTTGGCTACTTACAGCTTCATGACTCACCACCATGGAAGGGCCTGAACAGAGAGACATCTGAATTTGTTCCTACTCATAACTAGAGAAATTGCTACTATCGACATGAAGAATTTTGTTTCAAGGATCATGTTTAAATGTGAATGATGGAAGAACCCAGTCGACATAATTTATCATGGTTATAGATTTGGCAGTTGCAAAGTTAACCTTTTAAGTAAATATCTGACAACCTAAAAATGTTGGACAGCCAAACCCCAGATAAAGTTAGTTGTAACCTCTCTAAGAGAATAGCTTTGATACATTTTCCAGTTAGTCTTGGCTGAATTGGTTTCCCAAAGTAGAAATTACATGAATAATTCTTCAGCGGCACGATCCAGGATTTTATACAGAATGGGTGTCCACAAAGCTTATAGTTGGGTGCTAGCATTGATAGAATGAAATCTTAATTTCATAATTATAAAAATATGTGCAGATACCAGGCTTCATGGCCAGTTAACTAAAGGTACCTAAATATGAATCTGAGTGTTGGAATATGGAACAAAAAGGGAGCACTTTGCCCAGACTGCCAAAGGGAACAACAAATATAAGAAGGAAAGACTGAAAGGTCTTTCCTTCAAGACTTCAAATACAACACCTAACCAAGACCAGAACGTCATTCTTTCAGATGGGTATATAAAGAAACTTTGCAGCACTAAGGGATAGCTGAATTTATGCCTTAAAGCAGTGGTTCTCAACCTGTGGGTCCCCAGATGTTTTGGACTTAAACTTCCAGAAATCCTAACAGCTGGTAAACTGGCTGGGATTTCTGGGAGTTGTAGGCAAAAAAAACACCTGGGGACCCACAGGTTGAGAACCACTGCCTTAAAGTGTGATTTTGGCAAATGTTCCCCATACCTTTTGCTCTGTATTTCCTGGTACGTATGGGATTTGAGGTTAGAAAGAGCCATATTGTGGCCTGATAATTGCATATCTTGTTCCAATGTGTGCTTGTGGATAGAGCTGACCTCAGGAATATGAAAGCTGGTGTTTTTTCCCCCTTTTCCTTTCTCATTTTTGGCCTTTTTTGTAGGTAAGCAACCAAAAAGCATACTATGCAGTACACTTAGTAAAATTACCACTTTCCCCATGTGTTGTTATTATGTCTTATTGGGCTTGGCCTCATGTAAGCAGCCCTGAGTCCCTTTGGGAGATGGGGCGGGGTATAAATAAGCAAATAAATAAATAGATAAATAAATAAATAAATAATATCCTGATTCACACCATAATGTTCTTTTCTACATTGCAGTTCTTTCTATGAAAAAGCGATTGTAAAGTTACTATTGTGGAACATATGATATTTCCTGTTGTGTGCCTTGAAGTCATTCATGACCTATGGCAACCTGAAGGGGAACCTATTACAGAATTTGGAGGATGTTGCCATTTACTCCTGCTCAGGTTGCCCAAGGTCATCCAATGGGTTTTGTGGCCAAGTGGGGATTTGAATTCTGGTCTCCAGAATTGTAATCCAACATTCAAAGGGCAATACTATGCTGCCCCTTAAATATATGATTGCTTTCTTCTATTTTTAAGGTGGGGGGAGGTCCCTTCACTATTCTTTTTCTTTGGCCTGTCCATACTTGTTTGCCTATCAGAGAGAGTTGTTTCTTTCAAGCCGAGCTGAGTGAGAATTAATGCAAATGCTTATTTTAAAACATCCTTTTTTATAATGATAGTGCAGAAGAGTTATACATCAATGAATAACAGCACTGGTTGTTTAAAAAGAGCATTTAAAGAAGTATCATTTATTTATTTATTTGTATTTGTTTACCGCCCCTCCCAGTGGTTCAGGGCGGCTTACAACATATCATAAAACAACCAAGCATAAGTAAAAGTTAAAACCACAATTAAAACAACAGTTTAAAAATCACAATAAGCCGCACATCACAAGAGTAGAGATATTTTAGCGTTTTTTTCAAGCTCTATGCCATTATCTAATTCATCTTATGCTTAAAAACAAAAAAGCAAGGAGTAAACTGAGCCACATTCCAAAATTTTCAGTGAGTAAATGACATGAATAATATGAATAAATTATTCTAAAAGTAATTTTCCAACCTCAAGTTACAGGCAATATATTTTTGGTATGAAAAATTCAGATCCCTGCTTGCAGGGAACACTGATGTGCATTAACTAACCGTTGTTCACCAGCAGTTGTGTGTATAACATGGCATATATGCAAAACTGGACCCATTTTAAGTCAACAAGATGGCTCTAAGACTTTTGTGTGCCATTGTAATGCAAGGATGGGTTTCTTCTTTACCTGGCTTCTGTGGGAGTGTTGTTGACATACAGGATTAGTTGGTGGTTTATTTACTGATTCTGCCAATGCTGGAGAAATCTCTTTTGTGTTATTACATTAAACTAGGTAGTTCTGAATTCTCTTTTCTATTTTTATGCTGTTGTCGAAGGCTTTCATGGCTGGAATCAATGGGTTGCTGTGAGTTTTCTGGGCTGTATGGCCATCTTTCAGAAGCATTTGCTCCTGATGTTTCTCCCACATCTACTTACTTAGTTTCCAACAGACCCCTCAACCTCTGAGGATGCCTGCCATAAATGTGGGCAAAATGCCAGGAAATAATGCTTCTGGAACATGGCCATACAGTTTGGAAAACTCCCAGCAACCCATATTTTGCCGTGGCATCGCTATGATCCTGTCTTAATGGTTTTCTTGGTAGATTTGTTCAAAAGAAGTTTGCCATTGCTTTCCTTTAAGGCCGAGAGAGAGGGACTTGTCCAAGATTACCTAGTGGATTTTCATGGCTAAATGAAGGCTAAAACTTTGGTATCCTGTAATCCTCATCCAATATTCAAATACTACACTATACTGACTTTGACATCTGTCTTATTTGGCATCTTTATATTTTCTGAGTTGATTTAGGAACCCTAACTTCTCATTATAAAGTACAAATTAAGCTATGAATTAGCAAAACAATTTTATAGTATTAATAGCACTTATTTAAAATAACCATACATTTCCTTTTTAGATCCTAGCTTGTAGCACTCTTAGATTGAAACGATGTTATACTAAGTTTATTATGGCTAAGGTAAATCAGCTTATATTTCATGTCACTGATGTCAGTGGAACATTTCATAAATAATCCATTTGACACAATACAACATCTGTACCTGAGGGACAGGGAACCTATGATTTCATTTACTCATGTTTGAAAAAATGTCCTCTTTAGGCCTTTTCTATGGTATGCTTCCATCAGACATTGACAATAAATTGGTGCTGGAGAACCTAGCAATGCCTAGACCAGACCTGGGCAATTGCCGGCCCTCCAGGTGTTTTGGACTTCAACTCCCAGAAATCCTAGCCAGTTTACCAGCTGGGATTTCTGGGAGTTGAAGTCCAAAACACCTGGAGGGCCGGCAATTGCCCAGGTCTGGCCTAGACAGATATTCTCTCAAGGTATTTCCCGTACAATTCTTTGGTATGATTATGCCAGAAATCAATCATTCAATAGGGTTTACTCTACCTGCAGTTTCCTTTATCCATGTAAATCCTGGAACAGATCCCCCAAATATATGCCAGTCGTACTGTACTGAAAATCTCAGCTGAGTATGACAATGCATCACATACAAAAATATCTTAATTTACCAGCAGATTAATCTATTTCTTTGTACTAACACATAGTTTTTATGTTCTTGATTCAACTACATGTAAATGTGGCAACATGTTCAGAAATATGATTAACTTTTTTGTTGCACTCTTAGTGCTCAGTCCTTGTGGTGGTCATCTCTATGATCCATCTGGACTTTTTGTCAGTCCAAACTATCCTGCTGTATACCCAAATAAAGTACGCTGTATTTGGAAAATCCATGCTGAGCATGATAACTACATAAATCTCATCTTTGACTATCTTGAGTAAGTGATAAATATTTTGTGATTTCTTTTTTTTCCTTTTGACATTTTTAACATGATTTCAACACATACTGACCTGCATGCCTCCCCCTCTACATTGCGATAGGATTGGCCTTAATGTTCTACCAATAGTTAATGCTTTTAGATATTAAGTTCTTATGTAACTGCCTAGATGTTGTCTACCACAAGTGCCCATTACAAAGGTACAGATGCTCTTAAAGTTGGGTGTAAACCTAATGAATAAGGCATTTATTTGTATGCCACAGAATTGAGACAAAACAGCTTGTTCATAGCATACCACTCACTTTACACATAGAGAATGTCAAGTCCAGCCCCTGAAACCCTGAAGAGCCAAAATGGGTTCTGTCCACAAGGCTGGGTAACATTCACTGTTTAGACGGTTTGAACTTCAACTCTCAGAAGTCCATGACAAACTAGAAAGTGGTAGGGAATTATGGAAATTGTAGTCCAAATGATTTGGACTGGAGCTTTTCCCTGACATGATCTACAATATTCTATCATTTCCCCATTTTAAAAAGATTTTAATTTTTTGTGTTTTATCACAATAGGACAAAGTATTTAGTAGTTTCTAACTTTACATTTACAGCCTGGAACCACATACTCTCTGCTCTTATGATTATGTTGAAATCTATGATGGGCAACCCTATGTAGCTCCTTTGCTAGGAAGAATTTGCATTTGGGGCCATCAAACATTTCTTTCTAAGTCAAACACAATGTCAGTTGTGTTTACAAGTGATACTAGTTACCAAAGTACTGGATTTCGAGCTCGTTATTTTCCTGTTCCTCAAGGTAAGAACTGCTACCCCAAATGTCCCAACATAGTTAATATAATTCAAGATCATGCATTATTACGGTATGTTTATTTTTAGCCATTAAAATGCCTTTTAACAAAATAAATTATATTAAAGCAGATACAGTAAAAATCACATTCATATAAATAGATGCAACAATAATTTAAAATATCAAATGTATTGTAAGTACAGCTAAAAAGGAAACTTGTAAAATCTAGCCTGGATCTGTTTGGTAATTCTGACTAAAGTAGACCCATTAAGTCAATGGGATTTACTTCCTATTCAATAAGTCATCAGGGGCTCATTCTGGTTGTGAATATCCAATAAGATTCAGGCATATATATATATATATATATATATATATATATATATGTATGTATATCTCACATTTATGTATGGGTATGATAAATCTGAAGTGGAAAGATCCTTCCTAATTCAGATATTCGAAACACACATGCAGAAACCTTCAGTGCTACTATTAGACAGAAGAAACCATTTGCCACCAGTAGCAGATACAACTGGGATCAGCAACAAAGTTTTGGAAGACAGACTTGTATGCTCTATGTAGTCTGGCATGTACTACTAAATCAAAAACATTATGAAGGATATTGTTCTTGATATGAGATTCAACTCCAAGTGTCATTGGTCTATGGAAGGAATATATGTCCTATCAGCAAAATATTTTGGGTTAACCCAGTTAATCTACTTTGAATTTAGATTAACTAACTTCAGAAATTAAGTGAACTGACATTCAGAATTGGAATGTCTTTCTGCCCAAGCCATTCATTGCTTAATACAAATAGGGTGATCCTCTGGCCCACAGACCACTTAAAGTTTGCAGGATTTCTCTTAAGGTCCCCTAACATTTCCTGATGTTATTTCCACACATTTCCCTGTTGCCCCCAATGTACAGCACCAAAATTTTAAATCTGTCACATGTCCATTCACATGCATGTAAAATGCCTTGCCAGAGTCCTACAAGCTACAACTTCCGACAGTTGCAATTTGTGACCACGCAATGAGCTCCCAGTATATAGTGATGAAGCGCTATTGTGCATCTTCATTTGGAGGAATAGATTCTGATTAAATCAAGATGCCTGCTGTAACAACAAACATTTTGTTCTTGCACTTCATTGCATGCACAGGATTGTTTCACATGGCTGAAGAATACGTTATGGCAGAATCCACCATGATCACTTCACATGTTCTCTTATATGCTTGAGAAGGTCTAGTGAATACCTTCCCATGTCTATAGTATATAAACCAACATTTTAACATTGGTCCAAGAATGTAGCTATGGGATGGTGAAATGAAATCGTAGCCCCTCCCAGCTACAAATTCTGAGGTAGAAAGATTGTTGGTGTGTAATTCTTCATTTTTGCTCTCTCCATGGTGATTCCTCTGTGCTCATCTGAAGTCTGCTGCTTCATTTTTGAGATCCCATGTTTCATTTAGGCTGCTTTGGGCTCATTCATGCTGTGGGTTACACAGCCTTAAAATGGCTCATTAAGATTTCTTCAGGAAAATTAATATAAATTAATGAGAGAAAACTTTTTAAACATTGTAATGAGCAACAGCAATGCATTTCAAGTCCTGATAATTATTGCAACTATCTGAGACCTAGGCTAAAAGAGACCATGGTTTGTGTCTTAATTATCCTAGGGGCAGAATTAGCACTAGAAAGCTGTCTAGTGCTAATTCTTCATATCACTCCAAATAAACCACTCATCTTTTGTATCATTAGCCAGTTCATCCTTTATAAGATAGACATCTATTAAATTTCAAACTAAATATTCCAACCATATTTAATATCTAAATACGTGCAATACTACGAGGGTGGGTCAATAAGTCAGTGACTTTTTGAATGAAACACAGGTTTTTGGATAAAAAATTGTTTTATTTTTCAACGTAGTCTCCTTTGAGCTCTATACACTTTGTCCAACATTTCTCCAATTTTTTAATCCCTTCCAAAAAATAAGATTTGTCGAGGTCATCAAAATAGGTATTTGTTTGTGAGATGATTTCATTGTTGGAGTCAAATCTCTTTCCGCCGAGCCATTCTTCAGGTTTGGAAACAAGAAATACTCACTAGGGGCTAAATCTGGAGAATAGGATGGATGAGGGAGCAATTCGTATCCCAATGCATGGATTGCTGCCATGGCAGCTGCACATGTGTGCACCCTTGCATTGTCCTGGTGCAAAAGAACTTTTTTCTTGGCCAAATGCAGTCGTTTTTTCTCAAATCCTCATTAAATCGACCCAATAAGTTGGCATAATATTTGCCATTGATTGTTTTACCCTTTGGAAGGTAGTCAATGTGGATTATACCACATGCATCCCAAAAAACGGTCGCCATGACTTTATTGGCTGACAAACCCACCTTGGCCTTCTTTGACTCCGATTCACCCCCACTGTTTTGACTGCTGTTTGGTCTCTGGTGTGTTGTGGTGGGTCCACATTTTGTCCACAGTTACGAAACGGCACAAAAACTCATCCATATTGTGGTTGAGTAACACCAAACACTCCTGCGAAATTGTCACACGATTGTGTTTGTGGTCGATTGTGAGCAAACGCGGCACCCATCTTGCGGAAAGCTTTCTCATACTCAAGTGATCATTTAAAATTGAAACCACTGAGCCATGTGAGATGCCTGTGGCTTCCACAATATCTTGCACTTTCAATCTCCAATCGGCCAACACCATATCATGCATTTTTTCAATTGTTTCGGGTGTAGGGAACCTCATCTGGGCGTCCAGAACATTCGGTATCTTCCATGCTTGTACGGCCACAACAAAATTCAGTTAACCACTTTTTTACCATTGAAATTGATGGTGCAGAGTCCCCATAGTATTTATCAATCTAAGACTTGGTTTGACTGATGGTTTTTTCCACACAAAAAAAGCTTAAAGAGCACATGAAATTCACTTTTTTCCATTTTCTCGTCAAATCACGTGGTAGTCTGCTATCAATGGCTGTCAAACACAAACTAAATGACGCAACGTGTTCAAATTTTGACAGGAGTCAACTGACAGATGCCTGTTGACAGGAGCAGTGTTGCCCTTTCAGTTAAGAGGCGGGAAATTCAAAAAGTCACAAACCTTTTGACCCGCCCTCATATATATTGCCCATTACGTTGTTGATCTTTTCTTGTAGAGACAGAAAAATGTTGTTCTGTTCTCATAAGTTATTGAGTATAGTATAATTAAAACTCAGTGAGAGCACAAATATTTCATGTTGCCAATTATATCAGCCCCCACCCCAATCTGCACTGATACTGCTTAAGAACTTCCAAGTGGAAACAAACGGATGTTTACCAAGTTGTTTCCTATTGTCTTTCAAAGACGTGTCTTTAAGACTGGTGAATGGATCGAACAGATGTGAGGGTCGTGTTGAACTTTATTACAAAGGAGCATGGGGAACAGTTTGTGGTGATTACTGGGACATGGAAGATGCCCAGGTTGTGTGCAGGCAGTATGGATGTGGAGATGCCTCTTCAGCTCCAAGACATGCCCATTTTGGTCAAGGATCAGGATCCATCCTTCTTGATGATGTGGACTGTAGAGGAAATGAGTCTCACCTGTGGGACTGCAGAAGCCTAGGGTGGCATTCTCATAACTGTGCCCATGGTGAAGATGCCAGTGTCATCTGCACAGGTATTTTCTGATTTTGTTTCCTGCACATGTCTGTCTGTATATTTATCTATTGTCTCTGCAATAACAATAGTTCTAGATGTGTATTATGTCATATGAAAAGAATAATGCACAAGCATTTCATATCGAGCTGCATAAAATAGCCACTTCAGGTCTACGAGCAGTTAATTTCCCCCCGTATCTGGCCATATTGTATAAGATAGCAATAATTACAGGGGCAATAAACATTTATTTATTATTATTTATTTAAAATATTTATACACTGACTCTTCTCTGCCCCAAAAGGGGGACTCAGGATGGCTTACATAGGCAGCAATTTGATGCCGATACATACTGTTAAACAACAACCATAAACATAACCATTAAATATTAAAATGCAAAAATACAAAAAATACATAAACATTAGTTAAAACAGTATAAAATTTTCATCCACAGTCAACACCTACTACGGTACAAATAATTCTTGTTAAGCAAGTGATTGAAAATGAATGCTTTAGCTTTCAAAGCAGGCCTGCACAACTTGGCCCTTGTAAAGGGCCAATATTGAAGGGGGAAAAGCTTCTGTGGGCCACTTCTCCTCCCTCCCATCCTGACTGACCACAAAGGCAAGCAGCAAAATGGCTAAACAATGAAGAGAAAACCCCCCAAGCTGCAGGAAAGCCCTTTGTGGCTGTATGTTGTGTAGGTCTGCTTCAAAGTATTCCTACTATTAACAAGAGTGAGACAGTTGTTTCAGCTATCCTGTAACTACTATTCTTATTCTTAAGTTTATTTATACCCTCGTTTTCTCTTCACAAAGGAGACTCAACGCAGATTACATTAAAAGAATTTCAATACAATGCTACAGAGTAGTGTGGCTGAGTTCCCATATCTTCAAAGAAAGAATTGTATGTTTCATGCTGCCTACATTGCAGTACTTAAGATAGTCTGTTGTCATCAGATAACATGGAGAATGGTGTCTCATCACCAATGCTGAAATAATTTTTATCTCACAGTCCAGTTAGCTTCTGTAGGTGAAATTGTTCCGAGGGCCCTCTTGTTCTTCATCTAAGGCAGGCATCATCAAACGGTGTCCCTCCAGCTGTTTGGGTCTCCAACTCCCAGAAGCCCTAGCCAGCTTGTTCAATTGTCAGGAACTTTGTGAGTTGGAGGCCCAAACATCTGGAGGGCTGCAGTTTGAGGATGCTTGACTTAAGGCATCAAAATGTCCCAGGACAATCATATCAATTTTGCTCTCCTTGTAGTGTTCAAGCCTCAGCCACACTTCTTCAGGAGCGGTCTTCCTAAACTCTGATCAGAGGATCATCTCATGATGCTATATGAAGTAATCAAGGACAATACTTGTTCTGATTAATATCCTGCAGAGATTTCTTGTGGTGCAATGAAGGATTATTTAATGGATGTGAAAGGAGATGTACTGGAGTTAATAATGGAGGAGTCAATTTTTGAGTTAGGAGCCATGCTTCTTGATGGGTTCTCTCTTCCTCTCTTAATTATATGGAACTAGTTGTCCTTTCATTCTAAGTTGTAGAAATGAGGTTGATGAACTGGATTCTCACACTGGGAAGCATTATCTCACTTCTTATTTGTAACAGGAATTCTGAGGTAAAAATTGTACCTGAGTTGTCAAGATTTAGCAAGTGTTAGTAAGACCTTCCTATATACCAGGCATGGGCAAACCTTTTCACCCTGGGGCCGACTTGTGGGTCTGATTGTAAGGGCTGGGATGGGAGGGAGTTTGGGTGGGGCCAGAAGAGTTGAGATTGAGTGAGATTGGGGCAGAAGGGCAGGACTGGGTCTTCAGAGGGGCAGGGGCTGGGAGAGGGAAGGAGCGGGTCTGTCTCTAGACAGCGGCCTTCTTTTTCCCAGGCCCAGAAGAGGGAGAGGAAGATGCTGCTGTCAAGCACACTTGGCAACAGTGTGTTTGTCTCCCCGGCTCTTCTGGTGGGCTCCGGGAAGGCAGCGGCCTGTCTTCCACCCGGGCTCAGCGGAGAGAGACAAACATACTCCTTCTGAGTGCTCTCCAGAGAGCACTTGGCAGAGGCACGCATCTGCCTTGGCCCTCCTCTCAGCCTGGAGATGTGGTGAAGAGCTGAAAGGACCACATCTGGTCCACAGACCTGGGTTTGCCCATGCCTGCTATATATCCTTGCTAATGGTTAATGGCTTTCATTCTTGTGCACACATTATTAGTCACAATGTATACTCACACATTCACTCGCTCAGGTAAACATACTCACACATGCAGTCTTTACACACATGTTTGTGTGTATATACATTGGTCTGCATTCTTTCATTAATCCTATTCAGTAAGAGTTACCTTGTTGACTCAGCATTCAACAATTGACCCAATGGGACTAACCAATAGTCAGACACACCATCTCCCTTTCCTCTCCATATATGTATGGAATGGGAAGGGAGTGTGTTTGTGTGTGTGTATACAGTGTATATATGCCATAAGCAGCTTTGAGCATTTTTAAAGGAAAAATGGAGCTGAAATATTTCCAGTACTTTATACAAACTAAAATGGCTGGTTTTTGCCAGTTGTAAATGTTCCCTTTTTGTGCATGATGCCTTTTCACCGATTTTGCCATCACCAAACTTTCCCTTAGTGTGTTTTAAGCAATAGAATGCATCTCTGATTTTTTACATTACATTTTAATTGTATTTATTGTATTTTAACTGTATTTTTAACCTACCACATGCACACACACAATGCTCTTCAATTGTTTTTAATGTTTGTATTTACTTTGTTTTATTGATCAAAGTATTGTGTATTTTTGAATGCTATTGTTTTATGTAAATCGCCTGGAGCATTTTAATAGAGGGTGATTAACAAGTGAGAAACTGATGATGATGATGATGATGATAATGAAAGAGTGTGGCTGTTAGCTTCCTTTAGACCTTCAGGGAGAAAGGCAGAATATAAATAAAGTTAATAATAATAATAATAAGTTCAAATGCAACAGGGCTATAACCAGCAATGAAAATTCTGGAAGAGCAACAGTTTGCAGAAAAGAGTTATTGGACTATATATTGCTATTTCTCTATAAATTTTTCATACTTATTCTTCTGACATACAGTAATTCTCTTGATGATCAAATTCTCCCCATCCCTTTCATTTCTTTTTATATATGCTGGATAGTTCTAAAAGTTTTGATATGGTCAATGGGCTAATCAATAACATGTATGTGTTATGTGTACACTGGATAATTAATAAACATATTCACCTATCTTAAACAAGTATGTCTTCAGCTTCTATTTCTGTTTTCTTTGCAGGTATAACTGTTCCTGATACTCCTCCACCTACAGGTAAATTGCATATGTTTGTGGTATGTGGGAGTATGGGGTGGTTGTTTAGTGCTACTTTATTGAGGTACCTTTGAGAAATAAAAGATGTTTTAGGGCTGGATCTTCAAAATGAATGAATGATTGGAAAAACAATTTTTCAGACGCTTCCACATATGTCTGCTGCCCTGATATCATCTCTTTTCTTCCTTGGGTTTCCAATCTTTACTATTTTACTACTTTACTATAATTTCTATTATACTTTGATGATTTAATTTAGGTCAAAGAAATAGGAGGCACCTCCAATGTAGAATTACTGCAGTTTCACACCATTAACTGCCAATACTATGGAACCATGGGATTTGTAGTGACTGAACTAGTTTTCTTTGGCAGAGGAGGCTAAATACCACATAAAACTACAGGCCCCATGATTTAATAGCAATGAACCGTGGTAGTTAAAATGTAATGTGTCAAACATCATTAATTCTGCAACCAGGGCTTCATCTGTATTGCCATATGGTGTAGATAGACAGTCCCTGGGCTACTAACAAATGACCTAAATGACTCCTAGTGTACCAATTAAGATTTTGAAATATCTAAAAGGACTCTGATGAGGCTATTACACAAATTATTATTCAAATGACAGTGAAATTGTTAAACCTCTCAGAAGATGAGATGGAAAGAAATATTGACTGTATGTACAGAATTAGTACTAATTATTAGGCATGAGAAAAAAGTTATGAAAATTAAATGATTCGGAAGGGATTCGTAAGAAATGCTACTTTTGAATATTTCCGCATCTGGAACGCCAACCAGGAAGTGGACTTTCTTTATAGAACTTCGGGGGCCAGGATTTTCTTAAGTATCGTAATAAGGTCGTAAGGGGGGGGGGGCACCCTCCTTCTCTCTCACCACCCTCCCGTCTCCCTTGCCAATAAGTATTGGCAAGGCAAGCCCTGAACTTGCTCCTTCTTTTGGCTGGAAGCCTGGAAAAATGTAAACAGAGAGGTTTACTCAGAAGTAAATCCGCAAAGGAAGTAAACAGAGAGGTTAACTCATGAGTAAATCCGCAAAGGAGGGCACTTTGGATGAAGTGCCCTCCTTTGTGGATTTACTCTTGAGTAAACCTCTCTGTTTACATTTTTCCAGGTCCCTCCTCAAGTGGTGCAAACTGCAAACGGCTCTTCTCTATGAGCCCGGGAGGCAGCCTTTCCCGGGAAAAGGCCGGGCACAGCGTTTGCTGCCTGCGTGCACATACATATTCTTTGGGGGAGGATTTGCTGCAGAATCCCGGGCTCATAGAGAAGAGCCCGTTTGCACCGCTTGAGGAGGGACCAGAGTCAGAATACTTTGGTTTGAATTTTATGTTGTTAACCCCTACCTCTTCTTATACCCATTGTTATTACTGCTGTATTATTGCATGTGCATGGAATGTAGGTATATGACCAGTTGGATTACTTATAATATTAGGCACTTACTCTATAATTAGCATTCATTCTATTATACATTAGGTTGGTTTCTCACAGGATCTAAAGCGTGCCAAGCCTTGATGCGCTTTAGATCCTGGCAGGGGAGGAGGCAGGGGAGGAGGAGTGGACGGGCCCTCCCTGCCCCCTCTGCCTGCCAGGATCTAAAGCCTTGAAGAGGCTTAATGATGGGCCAACTTCAGCCCTCCAGGTGTTTTGGACTTCAACTCCCACCATTCCTCACAGCCTCAGGCCTTTCCTCTCAGCCTGGGCAAACTTGGGCCCTCGCTCCCTCAGGATCGGGGTGAGAGAGAGGCAGCGAGGAGCGAGGGGGGGCTCCTCCTCCTTTTTTTTGCTGCTTCCAAGAATAGAATACCCCCTCCCTCCTTCCCTCCCTCCTTCCTTCCCTCCTTCCTATTTGGAGAGTCCCATCTAGAATTCAGTGTGATTTATTCAAGTTTTGGCCTACAACTCCCAGAAATCCCAGCCAATTTACCAGCTGTTAGGATTTCTGGGAGTTGTAGGCCAAAACCATCTGGAATGCGCATGCGCTGGCATACGAACTACTAACGAATTTCGTTAGTAATTACGTTACATTTTAGAAATTTTTGGAAAATTTTTTGTAAGTCTTTCTATTACTAATCAAAGAAATCCCCCCCCCCCCCCATTAGATTTTTGATTCCCTATTTTTGGGTTCTAAACCATGCCTACTAATTATGCCAGAAAAAACAAAGTGGCAAGAGATGTAATAGTTCAATGTGGGATGGAAAGAATAAGGAATGAGATTTTTAAGAATAATGCCTCAGACCCAATATACTACATATCTAAATAAAATAAAATCTGAATAAAAGAATAAAACATATGTTTTTAACAGAAAAACTGAAGAACCAAATCAGATTCAGTTGGGAAAGAACAGACAGACTGATGGTAGCATATAATGAAACCTTTGCAGCCTTTGCAGCAACCCGACTCTCCTTTTGGAGAGCCAGATCACTTTATTTTGTTTCCATCCACAGCGAAGCTGTCCACTTGGATTCTGTTAGATTGCAATTTCCGCCTCATTGCATGTTGGGGTTTTTTTTGCTGCAATATATAGTGGCCTCCTCTAAATCAATGACTTTCCACATTAGTTTGGACTACTTACCTGTACGGAAGACGCTTTGGGGGTATTCCACTGTTGTACATTTGTGCTTTTCATTCTTGATTGTCATTGCTTTTTGCGGTGATAAAACACACACACACACATATATGGACAAACTCGTTTATATTGGTTATGTTGTATGTCTTTATTGCCTTTGTATAACAAGTGTGGTGTACTATTGAGCATTCCTAATGCTTATTGTGTTGTGTGTATAATGTTTATATATAATATAACATTTATTTACCTTTACACCTGGTTTATACATGGTTTCGTATTTCTACTAGAGAGGATTCTAGTTTCTTTCCTTTTTCTATCAGAGTCTTTTCCAGACCCTGATTTGGTACTCTAATAGGTAGATCACCCAGTGTTTTTCCACTGAAGCTTTATCACCAATCCTTGTTTCCACAATGTTTTTCAAAATCCAATTATCACAGGAACAGAAAGAAAGGTGAAATTTTCTAAACTACTCTTAATACTGTATTCGTGCAATAAGCATATCTGGACAGCAGTATACCATTATTTATATTGTTAACATAAACTATTGTTAGAGGAGCAAGGAAAGATATTTGTTCATCAGTAATGTTTAATCAACTGTATATTGCATTTTTAAACTATCAGATGGAACATGAGAGAACCAAATAACAATAATATATTTTAAGAGTAACTCCATGCCGAATGTGCCCTAAGCATCCATGTCATTTTAAGGTGTCTAGGTTTGTCCACCCTTCCTTTATAAGATTGCATTAAAGCTTCTCTTAAACTCACATGATTTTAATAATTGTTTCTGTGATTGATGTTTCGATTGATTTGCTTTAATTGGGTTTTTATTTGCATCATTTTTGGCACTGACTGTTGTGAAGCTGCCCTGAGTCCCCCTTCGGGGGGTGAGAAGTACGGGGTAGAAATATGCAAAATAAATAAATAAAAATGGCTAATTAATCACTTTTAAGATTCTACTTTATTGACATGAATAAACAATATGTTTTTGATATTACTTTCCCCCAAGGTCTTCGATTGGTGAATGGAGCTCATCGATGTGAGGGGCGTGTTGAAATTAATTACAGCAATTCAGTCTGGGGGACAGTTTGTGATGATTCATGGGACTTAAATGATGCAGCTGTTGTATGCAGACAACTTGGATGTGGATATCCTGTCAGAGCTCTAGGGTCAGCATATTTTGGTCAAGGCTCTGGTCCCATTGTCCTGGATGACGTTAGATGTAGTGGAAGTGAAACTTACCTATTGCAATGCCCTAACAGTGGCTGGGGAGTTCATAACTGTGGCCACAATGAAGATGCAGGCGTCATGTGTTCAGGTATTTCCTGATTTTGTCATATGTACCTTTTACATGTATTTATTTTCATATTGAAATATTTGATCACTTTGATATCTCAGGATGCACATTTAACATCTCTTCACTCTCCCCTTTTATTATAACTCCTATACCAACACTCAACCTATGAATGTGATGAAAAATTATCTTCAATTTACCCAACATCATCCTTAAGATCTTGGTGAAATTATGCCACCCTCACTTTAATTAGGCTCAGACATAGAAAGAAAATGGGGGGAAATATGGGTGGAGATCATAATTAAAACCCCTTTGAGTCCTCCCAGAGGTGAAAAAGGTGGTATATAAATACTGTCAATAAATAATAAATAAAGAGAAAAGGCCAGCTCACTCAGATTTCTATGATTGTACCTTCTCATCATGAAAAGATTCAGTAAAGGTTTAGGTCCCATTGACTGATGGATCATGCAGGGAATGTGATACCATCACGATATAATATATAGATACAAAATTCTAATGAGGGCAAAAAGAACCAGAGTAATCATCACCATGCTGAAATTGTATGAGGAGGGAATACTTCTCTGTTTACTTAAAAGTGCTATTCAATAATTCTGTTTTATTGTTTTCTGCAGTGCTTTCATTGCTACAGGACAGCTTAGGACTCACTCCCAACTCTAAAGCAGCTGAGAAGGAGAGAGTAGATATAAACCATCCAAAGACAAGGCAGTACTTGTTACGACCTGTGAGATAAGAGGTTAATGTAGATCTGCCCTTTGTCTTAAAAACAAAAAAATAGAAGGATTATCTTTCTAAGAAAAATATAGATTTGCACTATTCTTTTTACAGTTGTGTGACCTTCACACACTTAGTCATAAGTGTGCTGTTTAACCCAACATAGAAACTGTGTGGACATTCAACAGATATTTTATAGCATAATTTGGCAGTGAATGTGGACATATAGACATTTCAAATCAAGCCATTAAAATGTTCAGGGAAGAACTACTCGGTTTCTTTTGTTTATTTTTCAGGTTCACCTTATACAACCAGAAGTAAGTTCCAATTTAAAGAAATTGACACAGTCAACTATAGTGACAGTAATATTTTGGATTATGGTGCCAATTTAGAACAGGCTTTTGGCCATTTTCATCCCAAAGAAACATAATATTATTCTCTCTGTGGCTTGTTATGATACATGGCAGCATGACCTAAAAGCAAGCAGGATTTTATTCTCTCCTTCAGAACAATTGTTCTAAATTCCCAGAGGACAGCTTCCCTCTGATATGAACTGGGAAATTGTAGGTGATGACATATTTAGGACATTTCCTACTATTGCCTCTTTCCTTCTTTTTAACATATGGGGTATTATATGCATACATATGCACATACCTTTAAACATTTATCTGTCTGAAATAAACATATTTTAACATATATTTTGTGTTGTATTTGCAGAGCCTTCTTATCCAACACCTCCAGGTAACTAGAACATGTTCGTAATAGATATGAAGTAGGGTGTTCCTTGTGATTTAATATAAAAGTTTTAGTGAAATTGTTTATTGTTAGTCTTTAAATCCATATACAGTATGTGTGTGTGTGTGTGTGTGTATATATATATATATATATATATACACACACACAGTATATAAAATAAAAACAATGCTTTCAGTATGATAGATCTCACTTCTGATTGTATAGCAGGTGTAAAATGGCCTATGGTCAAAGCTTTCCGAGACAAACCAGGAAAAGGATCTTGGGGTTTTGGTGGACAGCTCAATGAAGATGTCAACCCAGTGCGCAGCAGCAGTAAAAAAAGCAAATTCTATGCTTGGCATGATCAGGAAGGGAATCGAAAATAGGTCGTCAAATGTTGTATTAACTAATAAAGGGAAATATTTCTTCACCCAGAGGGTCATTGGGTTATGGAACTCACTTCCAGAGGAGGTTGTGACAGCTGTCAGCCTGGACAGCTTCAAGGCAGGATTAGACAGATTCATGGATACCAAGGGGATCAGTAGCTACTGAAATGGACATCCAAGTGCCACCTCTGTGTTGATGGAGGCAGGCAGGATTTTCCCCGGGTACTGGTTGTGGGGGGTCGGGAGCAGGTGAGGGTTTTGCCCTCCTTTCTGCTAGAGATCCCTGTGTACAACTAGTGGGCCACTGTGTGACACAGAATGCTGGACTAGATGGGCTGAGGCCCGATTCAGCATGGCTCTTCTTATGTTCTTATGTTCTTATGTTCTTATGGTGATTTCATCCTAATTGTGGCATACTCTCTCCAGGAAGTTTTACTATGACATTGTAGATATGGCAGGGGGACAGCACATTCATCAGACAGGGTAGATGTGCCTGGGTGTGCTCCCTAACTGCAAAAGAAAAAAAAGTTTTTAAAAGCCCAATAATATCGCAAATCTCCCCTCAACCTATTCAAACTGAAAAAGCACTGATAGTGAGTTCCATGATGGTGGAGGGAGAGGAATGGGGAGTGAAACTAGATAGAATAATAAAAACATTGGAAAAACTAAAGATAAGCACAGAAGGGCTAAGGAAAGGGAATGATGAAATAAAGGAGCAAATGAAAGTGATTGATACCCAGCTGGGAGTAACTGAGTCAAAAGTGGAAGAGTATGAAGGAAAATTTAAGAAGGCAGCACAGGAAACCAGAAAACAAAAGGAGAAGATGAATTTAAAACAGCAAATGGAGGAGGCAAATAAAAAACTCTCAGACAAGATTGCTGACCTTGGAGACCGTCCATGAAGTAGAAATATAGGCCTAAGTACAAGAGAGCATAATTACACATTAAAGACGGTTTAAAAGATAATATTGTTAGATGGCTACAGACATGGACTCCAGTTTCATTGGAAGAGATAGAAAGAGTGCATTGGGCTTACAGAGGCAGAAAAAATCCTAAGGACATATTTATTATTTCGACTTATATACCACCCTTCCCGAAAAGGCTCAGGGTGGTTCACAGCAATGAACAACAAAACACAACATACTTGAAAACATAATAAAAACAGATTAAGACCAGAGTAGGGGTTACAGCTTAGAGATTGAACGCCTGACGGAACAGGTTGGTCTTACAGGCCTTCCGAAAAGCCTGTAGATCATTTATTGCTCGTGCCTCCTTCGGGAGGGCATTACAAAGGGTAGGCGCTGCTACAGAAAAAGTGTGCTGCCGCGTTGATGACAAGTGGCAGATCTTAAGTGATGGAACCTCTAGAAGGTTTTGATCCATGGACCATAGTGGTCTCTGGGGAACATGCAGGAAAAGGCGGTCCTTCAGGTACACTGGCCCCAGACCATGCAAGGCCTTAAAGCAGGGGTGGGCAATTACCAGCCCTCCAGGTGTTTTGGACTTCAACTCCCAGAAATTCTAACAGCTGGTAAACTGGCTAGGATTCTGGGAGTTGAAGTCCAAAACACATGGAGGGCTGGTAATTGCCCACCCCTGTCTTAAAGGTTAGCACCAGCACTTTGAAGGCAATCCGGTGCTCAATAGGGAGCCAGTGCAAGCGCTGTAGGACTGGTGTGATGTGGCACAATAGTGTCACTCCAGCCAGCATTCGAGCTGCAGCGTTTTGCACCATCTTCAGTTTCCAGATTACTGACAAAGGAAGGCCAATGTAAAGGGCATTACATTAGTCCAGTCTCGAGATGACAGTGGCTTGGATTACCATGGCCAGATCGTCACCAGAAAGGTAGGGCACCAGCTGCTTTGCCTGGCGCAGGTGGAAAAACGCTGCTCTGCTCACAGTGGAGACCTGAGCCACCATCGTCAGCAGAGGGTCCAGTTGGACTCCCAGGCTTTTAACCAGAGGCAACGGGCTAACCACGTCACCATCCATTATTGGCAGCCTGAGCTCGCCCCCCCCCCAGGGTGACCCAGCCACAGAACCTCCGTCTTTGACGAGTTCACCTTCAACCTGCTCCCCTGTAGCCACCCAGTCATGGCTTCCAGGCACTGATGGAAATAATCGGGTACAGAGTCCGGCCGGCCTTCCATCCTCAGCACCAGCTGGGTGTCATCAGCATACTGATGACACTCCAGACCAAAACTACGCACAAGTTGGGCAAGCGGATGCATATAGGTGTTAAATAATAGAGGGAAGAGGATAGCCCCTTGGGGAACCCCACAGTTAAGGGGGATCCTTTCCGAGACCATCCCTCCCCTCGCCACCTGTTGTCCTCGATCTTGGAGAAAGGAGGCCACACATTTAAGGGCGAACCCTCTAACTCCCATCATGGCTAAACGCTGGATCAATAGAGAATGGTCAACTGTGTCAAATGCTGCCGTGAGGTCCAATAACATGAGCAGCACTGATTCTATTTACAAGTGAGGTTGAGAAGGAAAATGTTTATCAAAAGCAAAGGACAGTAAAGGACTTGACTTTTGCAGGTCAAAAGGTTTGGATCTATGACCAAAGACATTGGGTAAAAGAGCAGAAATGAGGGAAATCCTTGAATGAAAGAAGAAGAAAAAACAGTGTTGCATCTGGGCTTTTCTGGTGACTCTGTCTTTTAGGGCAATAGATTATATATAGCTTCTCTGACTTGGAGAACGGGAGGAAAATGTTCAGGCAATGGAGATTTGATATAGAGGAGAAGGAGTCAGATGAGATGGAGGAATCAAAGAAGATCAGAGTATACAGACTATAGAAGGAGGGAGGAGAAGTTCCAAAAGGGTGAAGAAGGAGAGTAAAAATGTCAAGGACAATCAGAGGGCATCTGGACAAATAATACCAACATAAATAACACAAACAGATGGAAGCGGGCTATCAAAGTAATTTTTGTCTCAGAATATGAGACTATTTTTTATTGGAGATTTGAAGGACAGTGAAGGAAAGATCAGTTTCTTCATAATGCTAGTTGTGCTTTTGCTATGTTAGACTTTGGTTGCCATAATTGGATTTTCAGCTGAATAGTTTGTATTTGTCTTTTAAATATTGTAGATCTGCTCTTTCCTGTTCTTTTAGATTTGAATGAGCTATATGCTCAACTTATATTTTCACAAATCATATTGAACATGTATGATATGATCTCAAACTGAATGTAATTCTAGATTATGAGTGTTTTTTTTTACATTTAACTGCAATTTTGTTTAATATCATTCCATCAATGCTTTCCTTCTCTACATATCCAGCCTATATGGCTGGTCAGAAGCATTTGTGTGTATATGTGTGAGATTTTGAATAGACATAATTTTGAGGAAGGAAAATATTTCATTCTAATTTCATTCTCCCTCAAATTATAATCACTAGTTTACACAATTTATTAGGACATATCTCAGTAATATGGGTGCCATTTATTGGCCCCATCTATGAGGGGCCATGGTGGCACAACGGGTTAAACTGCTAAGCTGCAGAACTTGCTGATTGGAAGGTTGGCGGTTTGAATCCATGAATGAGGTGAGCTCTCGTTGGTAGCTCCAGCTTCTGCCAACCTAGCAGTTTGAAAACATGCAAATGTGGGTAGATCAATAAGTACTCCATGCAGTCTTGCTGGCCACATGACCTTGGAGGTGTCTACAGACAACGCCAGATCTTCGATTTAGAAATGGAGATGAGTACCACCCACCAGGGTTGGACACAACTAGACTTAATGTCAAGGGGAAACCTTTACCTTTACCTTACACATCCATATAATGCAGTTTAAGAATGCAATTTATCTGTGTTGAAATGCATCATAAGGCATGCAGTCTTATATACTCCAGTTCAATGCAGCTAAACTGCATTCTGAAAAGGCATAGTATGGCAGTGTAAATGGGGGCATTGTTTTGTGTTATCATTTGATTTCTGCAGCTCAAGTAGTTTAAAAAGCCATTTACAGGTGGGTTTGCTGAAGGTATATTAAATATCTCTCTCCATAAATCTGCCAGTTTAAATACCATTGTGTCTTTCTTTATCTTTTATTTTACACTAGATTACTTTTGTGGTGGTGAACTCCGAGATTCATCAGGGTCATTCAGTTCTCCCCTTTATCCTGGAAATTACCCAAACAACTTAAATTGTACATGGACAATTAGAACTTGGAACCATTACCGCATCAATCTCACATTTTCAAGAATTGTGTAAGTAGAAGAAGTTATTTTGGAAGCAAACAATCCTTTAAAATGTCAGCTCTTTTAAAGGAAAATGTGGAAATGTGGTGTCTCTCCTACTTATTGAACAGTGCACAAAAAAGCCCCTCCATTCAACAAGAGGAAAATGTGTTTCATTTTTAAGAAACACACAAAAGGAGCTAACAATCTTAGTGAATACATTGCCATCAACTCTAGTTGTTCTATTTCCCATTATAGCCTCATTTTAGGTCTTACTGGAGGGCAGAGCAATTGGCAGGAAGCATTTTTCTTCTTTTACTTCAGTGTTTCTCAATCTGGGGGTCGAGACCCCAGGTGGGGGGGGGGTCATGAGGGAGTGTCAGAGGGGTCGCCAAAGACCATCAGAAACCACAGTATTTTCTGTTCGTCATGGGGGTTGTGTGTGGAAAGTTTGGCCCAATTCTATCATTGGTGGAGTTTAGAATGCTCTGATTGTAGGTGAATCTCCCAAATGTCAAGGTCTATTTCCCCCAAACTCCACCAGTGTTCATATTTGGGCATATTGAGTATTCATGCTAAGTTTGGTCCAGATCCATCATTGTTTGAGTCCACAGTGCTCTCTGGATGTAGGTGAACTACAATTCCAAAACTCAAGATCAATGCCCATCAAACCCTTCCAGTATTTTCTGTTGTCCATGGGAGTTCTGTGTGCCAAGTTTGGTTCAGTTCCATCATTGGTGTTAAGAATGCTCTTTGGTTGTTGGTTAACTGTGAATCCCAGCAACTACAATTCCCAAATGACAAAATCAATCCCCTTCAGCTAAACCAGTATTCAAATTTGGTTGTGTTGGGTATTCATGACCAATTTGGCCCAGTGAACAAAAATACATCCTGCATATCAGATATTTACATTATGATTCATAACAATAGCAAAATTACAGTTATGAAGTAGTAACAAAACTAATTTTATGGTTGGGAGTCAGAACAACATAAGGAACTGTATTAAGTGGTCCTAGCCTTAGGAAGGTTGAAAAATACTATCTTACTAGCTGTTTACATTCTAAACAGCTATCTTCACTGCTTTGTGGTGACTCGGAAAATAGCTGATCCAGCCTCTTCCATGTAGGAATATTGATAGGAGGACTATGATGGGTGCATCTGGGATTGTCTTTTTCCCCTACAGACCTGAAGCAAGACAGTCTCAGTCCCAGCTGCTAGAGATTCTTCCCTACATTGTGATCCCATATGTTGTTATTCCCACTGCCCAACATCTTGAAGACGATGTCTATGTTTATGCAGAGATCACAGCTTCCACAGATTGTTCAGAATGATGACAATCAAAAGATCATCCCGTTCCATATTTGTGGGGGCAAATCTAGGAGAACTTTGCTCCTCAAATCTAGGGTGGCCACATGAATAAGGGGCAGGTACCCAAAAAATAGTGAATTTTTCACAAAAATAAGGAACACTTCATAAAAACTTGAAAATCAATTGATGATTTTCAAGTTTTTATGAAGTGCCCCTTATTTTTGTGAAAAATTACCTATTTTTAGGTACTGGTCCCTTATTCTTTTATCAAAAAGTGGCAACCCTACCCAAATCTCTTGCCACCTTGGTTGGGATTAGTGTTTCTACATGACAAAAATGTTGGCCTCATATAGCCATTTTAATATTTAAATGTAATTTTTTAAATCATGGCTTTTAATCATGATTCTTGTTAATATTAAAGCTATTAAAGTTGAATATCTTTTTTTACAATTTCTCAATTGTACTAATTATTTCATTTTGAAGTTTAATATGTTTTGATTTCTTGTCGCTTCTGTTTTTTTTCTGTGTTCTTCAAGGCACAATGCCAACATTGCAGTGGGCAGGGAAGAGGTGTCGCAGTGATTTTACATTCTCCTTCCACCTTATTTTTGGCCTTGTAAAATTTTCTTTCCATTGACATTCATTGGAAAGAAAATATCTATGCTGACTCCAAGGCTCGGGTACTTATTGGGGTTTCTGTATTGAAAAGGGCTTTGAAAGCATTAGATCAGAGGTCTTCTCTGAATGCCCCCGTTTTCCATCTATGGATCCTTGAACAGGAGCAGAGCTTTCTATAGTGGCTTTCTTCTTTGTCCAGGAAGAGAGACACTTACGCCATCCAGCCACTCCTCCACAAAAGAAATTCTCTCTCATTTTCCAAATGTGTATGATGTATTCAAATTCTGTCCTGAAGAGCAGAATATGTGCCATTATTAGTCAACTGAGATGTGTGCTGAGATTTGTGATCAGAAATATATATTTTAATTCTCTCTGCAGAACTCAATGTGGAGCCGATTATGTGGAGATCTATGATGGCAATCTCTACTCACAATCCCTTGGGCGCTATTGTTCTGGTTCTTCCCTAACATTTGTTTCAACATCAAATGTTCTCACAGTGCGGTTTCGTACTGATTCCTCAGTAACGTACAAAGGCTTTGATGCCTTCTACTTCTCATTTTTTTACTCCTTTGGTGAGTATATTTGGGATTTTGGCCTGCATAAATAGGACTCTAGTGTCTAGATCCAGGAAGTCATGTATACGTTTAGGGCAGGATTGGAGGCAAAAATTATGGCCTTTTATATGATCTATGGATAAGTTGAAGGTCATTCTGTGGGGAGGAGAAAGCACTAATCCCACCTCAGGGGGCCACCCTTGGATGCCACTCTGTTTCCCCACCCAGATATTCAAAAACACCAGAAGTGACATCATAGCAGCGATATTAGAAGGTGTTGATGCTTCTTTTAGGGTCTCCCAGGACAAACCAATCTCTTGTCTTTTGCCACTCTACCCAGAGAAGGGGATAGTTCCTCTTTTTTGCACATTAGCTCAATACCACCTGATGATATTGCTTGAAACATTTGAAAAATGAGGGTGAGTTTATCCATCCTATATCCATGTGGAAAAAGGGCCATCAGTGCATAAACCTCCACACTGAAAAGTATATTTTACACAAATTCCGAATCAGTCCTACCTGAAGATCTATAAGAGGGCGGATTTGATCCAGTAGTTCCTTTTGCACATACAGAAAGCATTTCTACTCATACACATAAAAAATGTTGCTTTCTGCAAATTCCTTCTCTTACATATGATATCCAATCCCTTCTTCCTACATATTTTAGCTTAGAAGTTCGGTAGGCTGATGGAGTTATTACTGTATATACTCTAGTATAAGCCTAGTTTTCAGCCCTTTTTCAAGGCTGTAAAAGCCCCTTGGCTTATATTCGGGTGAGGGTCCTGGCAGGGAGGTGTGGGGCTGAAAGCAGCTCTTCTTTCAGCCACACATTTTCCAGCCATGACCTTCACATCTCTGCACAGCAATCCAGCTCTCCTTCCTCTCCTCCTCTCTCGTGCAACATGTGCCTTCCTCTCCTCTCTCGGTGCAGAACGCACCTTCCACTCCTGCTCTCTTGGTGCCAGTCTTTCCACTTTTTCTTATTCATACACACACAGTATTTTCCCCAAAATGTATAGTTAAAATAAACTATGGTGATTATTAGAAGGTCAGATAAGCACATTTACATTGAAGAAGGTTAGAGTAATGATTTAATCAGAGTTGGACGGTCTTTATCTTAAATTACAGTTTTATGCAAATATTCAATAACATTCCATCGCTGAGCCTGGAACCTCAGGTTCCGGCGGTGACAAGGGGAGCATTTGCACAGTTAAAACTTGTGCACCAGCTGCGCCCATACCTTGGGAAGTCTGACTTGGCAATGGAAGACCTGGAATACCCCCCAGTAATCCGCTTGACACTGGCCACGTTTAAATGCTTTATTTAGAATAAATGGATAGAATAAAGAGGCCAGGATATAATCTATTGATGCTCTCACAGCAATAGATAGCAGCAAATTATCCAATAAAAGCAGGATACAAGATTATAGTCCTTTGGCAAAACAGGAACAAAGCAAAGAGAATCTTCTTACCCCCAATCGGGCTAAATCCAGGAAAGGTAAATACTTGACACAAGGCTTGGCAAAAAAGTTCTAGGCAGGCCCAATGGCCAGGCAAGGCCCCGTGAAGACTTGGCTTGGAGTTCTGAACGTTGGCGAAAGATACTTTCATCTCTGAGACCTGGTTTAAGTAGGTCTCATGGGCTTTGATGTTACGACGCACAAAGACGTCGAACAGTTCTCCAGCTGGGCTTTCTCGGGCCTTTTCACATGGGAATGGTATGTGATCCCAATTAGTAGGATCACATACCATGGGTAATGGTATGTGATCCCTTTGACCCAGGATCACATACCTGGGTAAAAGGGAGTCGCTCCATCTCCGCTTATCGGGCTGAGAGGGTTCTGAGCTCTACTTGGCCTTGAACGATGAATGAACTGGGAGTCTTTGCAAGAGTTGTCTGGCTTGTATTTTGGCCTAGCAGGCCTGACTGGAATATCATGGCTTCAGTCTGGTTTGACCAAGGAAACAGGTTGGGGACCAGGCTGGGGTGTGACATCCATACTCTGGTTACATACTGTATAGACTACTGCAATGCTCTCTATGAGGGGTTGCCTTTGAGGACTGTCCGGAAGTTTCAATTGGCCCAAAGGACGGTAGCCAGGTTACTAACAGGAGCGGCACTTAGGAAGCATACAACTCCTCTGTTGTGCCAGCTCCACTGGCTGCCAGTCTGCTACCAGGCACAATTCAAAGTGCTGACTTTAGCCTATAAAGCCCTAAACGGTTCTGGCCCAACTTACCTGTCCGAATGCATCTCCCCTTATGAACCTCCTAGGGCTTTAAGATCATCTGGGGAGGCCCTGCTCTCGATCCCGCCTTTGTCTCAAGCATGGTTGCTGGGGACGAGAGACAGGGCCTTCTCAGTGGTGGAATTCCCTACCTAGGGATATTAGATCAGCCGCCTCTTTTTTAATATTTTGGAAGAAAGTTAAGATGTGGCTCTTTGAACAAGCATTTTAAATACAGTGTAGCGGACATAGAAAAATGGACTACTGGTCAATTAAAATTGGACAATGGTTTTAACAAGGATACTCGGGTGATTGATTTTATCATGTTTTTATATTATCTTAATTATTTTACTGTGTTTTTATGCTCAACGTTTGACTGTAAACCGTCCTGAGTTGCCTACGGGCTGAGAAGGGTGGTATATAAATATAGCAAATAAATAATAAATAAATAAATTTAAGCTACTGATGTTTCAATTAATGTAAATTTATTGGTATTTATTTTTGTTTTAAAATTTACCAGTAGCTGCTGCATTTACCACCCTCAACTTATACTCAAATCAATATGTTTTCCCAGGTTTTTGTGGGAAAAATTATATTAATGTCTGCTTATACTCGAGTATATATGGCACTCCCTCAGCTCTGCCAGTTTACTTTGTTTTATCTATAAGGAAAGGGTAGTCTTTTGCAAATGCAAATAAGCTGCCAGTGGAGAGAGAGGTTAATACCTTCTCTGCCTCCTCTGCCAGCCTGCTGCTTTTGTAGTTCAATATATAATACCCAGTTTTCTTCCATTTAAGAAGAGTCATTTTCAGGAACAACAAGTAGTAATATCTTCATGTGTGTGCACTATGTATATAAGCAGGGTTTTCCTCTCTCTTTCAGAACTAAAGTTCTGAATCCCCAGATGATAGCTTCCCTCTGATATTAACTGGGAAATTGTAGGTGATGACATGTTTAGGAGACTTCCTACTACTAGCTCTTTCCTTCTTTTTAACATATGGGGTATTATATACATACATATGCACATACATTTAAACATATATCTGTCTGAAATAATGGTAGGTTACATACCTGTGACCATATTTCTTCGAGTGGAGCTCTGTGAATCCACACTTATGAAGTTTGCGCGCCAGCGCGGGCTTCCAACGGAAACTTTCCCAGTTTGAAAAGTTTTGGCGGTAGCTCCGCCCAGCCGGCCTGGAGGGCATAAAAGGCGCCTCCATGCGCGCCCACCCCATTCCTACGCCACAATTGCAACTAGGAAAGGGTGGTTTGAGATAGAGGGGACGGCTGGGCGGGTTCGTGTGGATTCAAAGAGCTCCACTCGAAGAAAGATGGTCACAGGTATGTAACCTACCATTCTTCTTCGAGGGCTCTGTGAATGCACACTTATGAAGACTTACCGAGCTAAGGTAAAGCAGGTGGGAACAAACCAGCCATTTTTTTTATAAAAACCGAACAGGTTTATTGCAACCAGCAATATGTATAAATAACATAATCAACAGTGTAATAAATAAGAGTGGAAGACATGCTCCCACTTGTAAACATAGTGCAACAAGCACCATTCATGCCAGGCACACAGGCCTCACATCATAAAGTGCAACAAGCACCATTCATGTCAGGCGCACAGGCCTCACAACAGTAAGTGCACAACAGGTGCGACATAGAACCATAGGATTCTAAATAAAGCGCGCTTTAACCGGTAGACTGTGACCCCGAGACCCGGGGCACGGCAAACACTTATCCCTCCTACAAGGTAGTGAGGTTCGATCGACTTAAAAACTGTCGATCGAACAGTGTATAGAGGGGAGAACAGGGTAGTCTGTTAGACACTAGCCCTGAAGGCCCTTGGGAGTGAGAATCGCTCAACCAAAAGCCGCCTCCCTTCCAAACAGGGTGTCTACACGGTAATGGGATGTGAAGGTGGAGGGGTTGGCCCAGATGGCCGCCCTACAAATCAAGTCTAAGGGGATCCCCTGGAGGAAAGCAGTCAACGTGGCCACCGCTCTAGTTGAGCGGCTCCTGACCCTGGGGGGACACGATTGACGGGCTATCTGATAGCACAGCTCAACCAGGGACGCCGCCCAATTTGACAGTCTCTGGGACGACACCGGCAAGCCCAGTTTGTCGGTGGCGTAGGAGACGAAGAGTCTAGTTGACCGCCGGTAGTCTGCCGACCTGCCCTTGTAGACCCAGAGGGCTCTTCTGACATCGAGGGCTCTGAGTGTCGACTCACTGTCCCCGGACGGAGAGGACCCCAGGTCTGGAAGTACAATGTCAGTGTTAACATGAAATGGGGATACCACCTTCGGCAGGAAGGTGATGTCCGTTCGCAAGATGGCCCTGTCCGCTAGGAACAGCAGGTAGGGCTCGTCCACACGGAGCGCCGCCAGCTTGGAGGGCTGATGCGCCGAAGCAATGGTGACCAGGAACGCCACCTTCCAGGAGAGGAGGCGTAGGTCGATGGACGACAACGGCTCGAACGGTGGGGCCACAAGGCAGGACAGCACCAGGTCAAGGCTCCACCCCGGCGTCGGTGGATGCACAGGGGGGCCAGTGTTGTTGACCCCTCTCAGGAATGTCTTGACCATCGGGTACTGGAACAGCGAAGGGCCACCCTTTTGCTGATTCTGCCAGGTGAGAGCTGCCAGGTGGGTCTTCACCGAGGACGTGGACAGCCCTCTGTCGACCAATCCGGCCAGGAAGTCAAGGACCACCGGAATCGAGAGCGGGAAGACGGCGCTGGAACGGGCGGCCTGGAACTTGGTGAAGAGGACGATGCAAGCCGAGTACGCCCTTGACGTCGCCGGTTTGTGGGCTGCCGCCAGGATCGCTACTACGGCCGGTGAGACGTCCGGCGCCGGGAGATCCTCCATGCAGTCAAGTGCAGGGATGGCAGGTCCGGATGCAGGAGCAACCCCTTCTCCCGAGTCAGAAGATCTGGTCGGTGAGGGAGAGGCATGTAATTGCCGTCGGCCAAGTGGAGCAGGGTCGGGAACCAGACCTGCCTCGGCCAGTAGGGAGTGATGAGGATGCAGTCGGTCCCCGATAGCTGGATCTTCTCGATGATGTGGAGAAGAAGCGGGAACGGCGGGAAGAGGTAGAAGAATCCCGTCGTCCAATCGAGCAGGTGTGCGTCCCCGAGGCATCCCCGGTGAGCATCCGGGGCAAGCCGGGCACCGAAAACTGGCAGTTGGCTGTTTTCCGGCGATGCGAATAGATCTGCGTCTGGGAATCCCCACCGCTGGAAGACACGGTGGAGCTCCTCTGGGTGCAGCATCCATTCGTGGGACGACCAGCTGGTTCTGCTGAGCGAGTCCGCCTCTAAGTTCTCGACTCCCGGGAGATGGACGGCTCTGGGGGTCACCTGGTGATGGATGCACCACTCCCACAGCCTCTGGGCTAGGGCCAGGAGTTTCCTCGAGCCCGTTCCGCCCTGTTTGTTGACGTAGTACATGGCCACTGTGTTGTCTGTCCTGACCAGTACTACTTGTCCCCTGACGAGGGGGGCGAAGGCCCGAAGAGTCTTGGCTATGGCCAGGAGCTCGAGGTAGTTGATGTGGTGGAGCCTCTCCACCGCTGACCATTGGCCGTTGATCGACAGGTTGTCTGTGTGACCTCCCCAGGCGAGCAGCGATGCATCGGTCATCACCGTGATGGACGGGGTCACCGTGTGGAATGGTACTCCCTTGCAAATGTTGGCCCTGGAGGTCCACCACCGGAGGGAGTCCTTGACCTCCACCGGGAGGGAAAGCTTCTTTAAGTGGTGCTCTCTGACCGGGTCGAAGTGGTCAAGAAACCAACGCTGCAGCGGTCTGAAGCGTAGCCTCGCCAGCGGAGTGACGGCCACCATGGATGCCATGTGGCTCAGCGTGACTTGGATCTGCTTCACCGTGATGCAAGGCCGGGTGCAGCTGTTCACCTCGCGTCGAAGTGCTTGAAATCTGACCTCTGGCAGATAGGCGAGCTGATCGACGGAGTCAAACATTGTCCCGATGAACTTTATGGTCATGGACGGGGCAAGTTGGGACTTTTCCTCGTTGAGACATAGGCCTAACGAAGAGAGCAGTCGTAGTGTCGCCGTGACCTGTTGTTGTAGCAGTTCCGCCAGCAGCCAGTCGTCTAGGTAAGGGAAAATCCGGATTTTTTTCCCTTCTCAAGTGCGCAGCCACGACCGACATGCACTTGGAAAATGTTCGGGGAGCCGTCCCGAGGCCGAAGGGAAGGACGTTGAATTGGTACGCCCTTCCTGCTACCTTGAAGCTCAGGAAGCGTCGATGAGCAGGTCTGATCGAGACGTGGAAGTATGCGTCTCGGAGGTCGATCGAGGCAAAGTGGTCGCCTGTCCGGAGAAGCGGGAGAATGGACGACACTGACACCATCCTGAATTTCCTCGGCAAAACGTACACGTTTAAGTCTCTGAGGTCCAGGATGGGTCGCAGGGAACCGTCTGGCTTCGGTACGGTGAAGTACCGTGAGAAGAATGCCTCTCTTTCCTTGCTGTGCAGGAGCTGTGATATTGCTCCCTTTTGAAGCAAGCTGTCGACCTCTTCCAAGATCACCTCGGACGGCTCCGTCTCGACGATGAACCCCGTTGGCGGGAGTTCGTCGAATTCCAAGGCATAGCCATCTTCGACAATCCGGAGCACCCATGCATCTGAGGTGATGCGTCGCCAAGCACCGATGTAGCGGGCCAGGCGGTCTCCGAACGGAGGGTGAGATGGTGGAGGTCGATGACTGGGGGGAGGCATGGTGGTGGCAGCGGTACCTAGCGAGAAGGCGGTGTCATCCTCGCCCGTCAAACACGGCGATTCGATTGTCCATTGCCGTTGTTTTGGCGTGGCCTCGACTTGTTGCCATGGCGAGGTCGGTTGGTCTGTTGTTGCTGCTGTTGTCTCGGCTGCTGCTGTTGGTGTTGCTGCGGAGCCGAGTATGGCCTTGGGGATTGGTGGTACTGCGACCTGGGCTGGAACTTTGCCCGCTGGTAGTACCGGGTCCTGGGCTGCGCCGGTGGTCGATCCAACTTGGCCGTCAGGACTCTGAAGTCGTGAGTGGCCTTCAGCTTGTCAATCGTGCCAGCAAAGAAGAGTCCCTGGGCATCGAACGGCAAGTCCTCGATGGTTTTCTTGGAGTTGGAGGACAACCCCGACGACTTCAGCCACGCGTGCCTGCGGATGGCGACACCGTGGGCCAGCAGCTTTCCCGATATGTCCCCCGTGTGGAAGGACATCAGGATTTGGTGGTGTGCCAGCGCCTCCGCCTCCTGCGAGATGGAGGCCAGTGCAGTCTGTTGTTCTTGGGAGAGATCCTGGAAAAAGGGTTGGGCCCTTTCCCACAGGATCTGATGATAGGCTCCCATGCACGCCCTGTAATTTGCCATCTTCGTCAGCAGGAGTCCGGCTCGGTAGATCTTTCTACCAACCGTGTCGAACCTCTTCCCTTCCTGGTCAGAGGGGGCTGTGGACTCTCTGCCTGAAGACTGGGAAGAGGTGACGATCATCGAGTTGGGTGTCGGATGATCGTGCAGCCATTCCTTCTCCCTCTCGTTGATCTTATACCACGCCTCGATACGCCCTGACGTGGGTGGGATGGTCGACAGGGTCTTCCATGACGCTTTCACCACCTCCTCCAGGGGTTCCAGCATGAGAAGATGTGGCTGGGCCGCGTCCTCGACCTGCACCCTGCTGAAGACGGGGCAGGCACTGGATCTTCTAGGGACATACGTCTGCATGCCCAGGGCCCTTGCCATTCGGCCCACTTGTTCGCCGAAGGCTCTCGCGGAGTCTGTCGGCGACGAGGAAGGCTCCATCTCACAGCCTCTGTGGGAAGGTGTTCGGTCCATATTGAGCGACAAGATGGACCCCGACCTCACCGATCGAGGGGCCTCGCCTTCCTCGGCCTCGTCTCCCGACCATGGTCGAACCACTTCCGGTGCCACCGGAAGTTGGGACGGTGGCGGCGATCTCGACGTAGATGGGACCACGGTCACCACCGTCGATGCAGGGAGAGGGTTTCGTGCTGCCGGGGCCATGGCGAGCCTCATGGTCTGCCTGCCTTTTTCAGGCGACGTCACGAAGAGTTGTCGGACCAAAGGCTGAGCCAAGGGAACTCTGACGACGGTCTGGACCGAGTCTCCCGGTGAGATGGTCTGTTGCTCTACCCCTGTCTCCACAGCGAGAACAGGGGCAGGCGGGGAATCAGGGCACGACGCCGATGATGATGACGTCAGAGTCCTGCGCCTCTTCGGAGACGGGGGTCTCGAGGCTCCGGCCTCCAGAGACTTGCCCGGAGTCACAGGAACCAGGCCTCTGGTCTGGGCTCTACGGGCTTCTTCGCTTGACCCGGAATGCTATTTCCATAGCTCTATTGGAGGGAGTCCTCGAAATGGTCGACCTCTGGGAGAGGCCCGACGCCATCAAGCTCGTCGACAACCGGCGAGGTGGAGGCAGCTGAACCGTCTCTGTCGTCACGGTGCAGGGCCTCTTCGACGCCGAAGTCTTCGAGGAGACAGACTTCGTGTTCTTCTCCTTCCATAGACGCTTCTTCCCAGCCGGGTGAGTGGTCGATGCGGTAGGGGCCGGAGCAGCCGCCCCGGACCCCAAGGAGGTAGATGGGACAGCCGTCTCCATCTCTGGAGGGTAGAGAGCACGCTCCGTCAGGTAGGCCTGAAGCCTGCGGGCTCTCGCTCTTCTGGTGTGCGACGAGAAGGCCTGGCAGTGTCGGCAGGCAGGAACAACATGCCCCTCTCCGAGACACTGAAGGCACTTCGAGTGACCGTCGCAATCCGGGATCTTGCTACCGCAGGATGAACACTTTTTGAAACTGGTTGTGGACATACTATTCTCACACAACCAGCCGTATTTCCGATGTTGCCCAAGTGGCGGAAAACAAAGGAATGGGGTGGGCACGCATGGAGGCGCCTTTTATGCCCTCCGGGCCGGCTGGGTGGAGCTACCGCCAAAACTTTTCAAACTGGGAAAGTTTCCGTTGGAAGCCCGCGCTGGCGCGCAAACTTCATAAGTGTGCATTCACAGAGCCCTCGAAGAAGAAACATATTTTAACATCTATTTTATGTTGCATTTGCAGAGACTTCTCGTCCAACACCTCCAGGTAACTGGGAATATCTGCATGTGTATGTGCTATGTATATATGTAAATACTATTCTCTCGCTCTCTCTGTGAGTGTGTCTGTCAGTGTGTGTTTATGTCCATAATGTCTGTGGGCTTTGCTGCAAGACTGAAAGGTAGAACTTCTCGACTCAGTGACAGTGTGTATATATTATATGATATCTAACACTCCTTTTTTCGTTATCTGATGTTTACCATTCATTTCATACTGTTCTAGCTAAAGCATGAAAACGTTTGAAAGAGTACTAAAGGGTATCTTTTCTTTTTCAGGCCATCCCAATACAACAGCAGGTAATAAGTAGTTTCATAAATGTTTTATTTATGTCGATTAAATAAATAAATAAATAAATAAATCATAAGGCCTATAAAAGTACTGCAACCACAAAAATACTCCAGCTTCGTTAGGCATTAGGTTAAGAAGCAGAAGCAGTATGTAGCTGAATAACTCATTACATAAATAATTAGTCAGGACCCCTTGATATGTTACACAAGAGTTATGTTAACTTCCAGAAGTAGTTGTATGTTTTCATTCAGTGTGGAACCTCTGTAGTCAGGTTTTATTTTGTGAAATAGCAATAGTTGCCATTTACATTCTCTTGTATGGATGTTACTACAAGCTTGTGAATGAAGAACATATTTCTCGTATTTTTTCAAGATGTCCGATTGGTGAATGGAAATAATAGCTGTGAGGGGCGTGTTGAAGTTCGTAACTCCGATTCCACATGGGGAACAGTCTGTGATGATTCATGGGACTTACTTGATGCAGCTGTTGTGTGCAGACAACTTGGATGTGGATATGCTGCCAGAGCTCCAACGTCTGCATACTTTGGTCAAGGCTCTGGTCCCATTCTTCTGGATGATGTTAGCTGTAATGGGAATGAATCCTACCTATGGGAATGCCCTCACAGGGGCTGGGGAATACATAACTGTGGCCACAGTGAAGATGCGGGTGTTATCTGCTCAGGTACCTGCCAACTTTGTCCTATAATTCTTTTATATTTATGTATATACTCATGTATAACTTGAACATATGTACAAGCCAAAGATGGATTTGGAAGCCACAATTATGGCATTTGATATGATCTATAGATAAGTTGAAGGTCATTCCATGGGGAGGAGAAAACACAAATCCCACCTCAGGGGGCTACCCCTGGCCGCCACTCCATTTTCCAATCCAGACATTCAAAAACACCAGAAGTGTCATCATAGCAGTGACAGTAGAAAGTGTTGATGCTTCTTTTAGGGTCTCCCAGGACAAACCAATCTCTTGTCTTTTGCCAAACTACCCATTAGTTCAATACAACCTGATATTGGTTTAGACATTTGGAAAATGAGGATGGGTTTATTCATCCCATATCCATGTTGAAAAAGGGCCAGCAGTGTGTAAACCTCCCACACTGAAAAGTATACTTTACGCAAATTTCAAATCAGTCCTACCTGAAGATCTATAGCAGGGCAGACTTGTTCCAGTGGTGTCTTTTGCACATAAAGAAAGCATCTCTACACATACACACTAAGAATGTTGTTTTCTACAATCTCCTCTCTTATATGTCATATCCAATCCCTGCTTCCTACACATTCTTGCAAAGAAGTTCAGTTGGCTGATGAGGGAATTACTCCCTCAGCTCAGCCTCTGTCAGTTTACTTTGTGCCTGTTCTATCTATAGGGATTGGACAGTATTTTGCAAATGCACATAAGCTACCAGTGGAGGGAGAGGTGAATGCTTTCTTTGCTCCTCTGCCAGCCTATTTGTTGTTCAGTATATAGCACCCTGTTTTCTTCCTTTAATAAGAGTCATTTTCAGGAACAAGTAGGAATATGTACATGTGTATGTGCTATGTATATATATGCAGTACCTCTCTTGCTGTCTCTGTGAGTGTGTCTATCAGTGCATGTTTATGTCCATAAT
This sequence comes from Anolis apletophallus, assembly GCA_030556195.1. Classification (NCBI taxonomy): domain Eukaryota; kingdom Metazoa; phylum Chordata; class Lepidosauria; order Squamata; family Anolidae; genus Anolis; species Anolis apletophallus. Next base: position 92,640,425 of record JARBWK010000010.1, read on the forward strand.
GTTTGTGGGCTTTGCTGCAAGACTGAAAAGGAGAACCTTTCAACACAATGACAGTGTGTATATATTACATGATGTCTAACAGTCAGAATCATTGAATCATTGAATTGGAAGAGACCTCGTGAGCCATCCAGTCCAACTCCCTGCCAAGAAGTAGGAAAACCACATTCAAAGCACCCATTTTTTCCTTAACTGATGTGTGCCATTCATACTGTTCTAGTTAAAGCATTAAAACATTTGAAAGAGTACTAAAGGGTATCTTTTCTTTTTTCAGGTGCACCCAACACAAAAGCAGGTAATACATAGTTTTACAAATGTTTCTTAGTGTTGATTTAAAAATACTATACCTATAAAAGTACTGCAAACACAAAATTACTCCAGCTTCGTTAGGCATTAGGATGAGAAGGTGAAGCAGTGTGTAGCTGAATAAGTCATTAGTCAGGATCCTATTGTGTTAACTTCCAGAAGTAGTTGAATGGTTTCATGTAGCGTGGTACCTCTGTATTCAGTTTAAGTTATCAAAATCTGAATGAAGAATGGAAAAGCACTTTTGGTTTGTGCTTGGGTGTTTGTTCATTTGCACACTGTTTCCATATATTCTAATGGTAGTGTAGCACAACCAGTGTGTTACTCATCATGAAGAGACATAAATAGTTTGGACATTCTTCATTTTTTCCCACTCTGAGAGGATTTGCTTGCTTTCTTTTTAAATGTAGCTTATTGAAAAGCAGATAAGGCAAAATTTAAAATGAGGCTCCCCACTCCATACAGAAACATTTCTTGAACTAATAATACTTGCCATTTATGTTCTCTTTTATTAATGTTACTACAAGTTTGTGAATGAATAATATATTTCTGGTACTTTTTCAAGGTCTGCGATTGGTGAATGGAAATCATAGCTGTGAGGGGCGTGTTGAAGTTCATAACTCTATTTCCGTATGGGGAACAGTCTGTGATGATTCATGGGACTTAAATGATGCAGATGTTGTGTGCAGACAACTTGGATGTGGATATGCTGTCAGAGCTCCAGGGTCAGCATATTTTGGTCAAGGCTCTGGTCCCATTCTTCTGGATGATGTTAAATGTAATGGGAGTGAACCTTACCTATGGGAATGCCCTAACAGTGGCTGGGGAGTTCATAACTGTAACCACAATGAAGATGCAGGTGTCGTCTGTTCAGGTACTTCCTGATTTTCTCATATGTATCCTTTGCATTTCTTTATTTTCATATTGAAATATTTGATCACTTTGATATGACAGGATGCACATTTAACATCTCTTCACAATTCCGTTTTATTAGAACTCTTATACCAACACTCAACCTATGAATATGCTGAAAATTTATCTTCAGTTTACCCAACGTCATCTTTTGGATCTTGGTGAAATTATGCAATCCTCACTTTAATTAGGCTCAGACATGGAAAGGAATGGGTTAAAGAAAACATGGGTGGAGATCATAATTTTTAAAAGGCCTGGTCACTCAGATGTCTATGACTGTGCCTCCTCATCATGAAAATATTCAGTAAAGGTTTATATCCCAGTGACTGCAAGGAATGTGATACCATCATAATGTTATATATATGTGGATAAAGATTTTATGGCCATGCTAATGGGAGTAAAAAAAGCCAGAGTCATCATCATCATGATGCTAAAAAAGCATGAGGAGGAAACATTTCCCTATTGCCTTAGGAGTGCTATTCAATAATTCAGTTTTATTGTTTTCTGCAGTGCTTTCATTGCTACAACACAGCTTAGTAAAGTTGGAAAAAAGATGGCCTTGTCCAATAAGAATCCATTGGAAACAAGGCCTTTCTGCATACAATGGACAACAATTTCGATCTTTCTACTAAAATTTACACCAAAATAAGACTAACCTAATGAAAACCTCAAGAAAAGGTGCCCTCCTTATCAATTCAGCTCAACTTTCACAGACATGACCATCCACTTAGGTCAGATGGTCCCCTGATCGGCTCTGTGGCACCCAAATGCTGCACAGAGTTGATTTAGGGCAATGCAGGACAAGGCCACCTTCATGCAGCCTTGTCCCATGTTAATTAAAGTTGGGGGATAGTCTGAATTCTGGCACAACATTCAGACTATCCCCTGACTTTGGGCTCATCTTAATATTTCAGCTGATACTGCAATAGAACCACTTGCAGCTCGTCTCACTGCCAACCCATTTTTCTTGGGCTTGGGTGACCTGGTGGTTAAAATCCCTACCCATCCCCTATTGTGATGGTCCCATTGCCTGCAGCAACATCAGCCTGGGTAATATGCCAATTGGGGAAGGGAGAATGAGAGAAGGGGGTGATTCCTCTTCTCCTTTTCATCTTCCTTCTTTGCCCCATTTCCATGGCAGATGTTACAGCCAATGGGTAGTACACATATTGTGACTGGAGAACACCACAAGGTGTAGGATGGGAAGGGAAAGCAAGGTTGGCTGGGCAGAAGGGGCTCCCTCCCACCTCTGCAGTGTCTTCCTCTCCACCCATGAAAAACCAAAAGAGTATGATGTTACAGAGCATACCAGCCAAAATGGTGCATCACAGATGGGGTTTCTATCTTAAAGAAAATCCACCCCTGCTGGAGGTGAAGTTCTTTCTAAGTGTGCATGCAATTAGTGTTGTAAGGATCACTCTGTTTCTTTGATGTATGAAACCTTAGGGTTGTATTGACTGACGAGAAGAACCCATATAGTTCCTGCTGGCCACCTCCCTTACCACTCCCTTACAGGGAGTGGTAAGGGAGTAGTCATCCTGTGGTGCTGAAGCAAATTTGGTGCCACTGGGCTGCCAGGACTCACTTCCAACTTTGCAGGAGGAGGTAGTAGATATAAACCATCTAAAAACAATGCAGTATTTGTTAGGACCTCTGGGTTAAGAGGTCCATGTAGATCTGCCCTTTGTCTTAAAAATGAAAAATATAAGGATTTTCCTTCTAAGCAAAATATAGACATGCACTTTTCTTTTTACTGTTGTGTGACCTTCATACACTTAGTCACAAGTGTGCTGTCTATCCCAACACAGAAACTGTGTAGACACTCAACAGATATTTTATAGCATAATTTAACAATGAACGCTGACCATATTGACAAATTAAACCATTAAGGTGTTCAGGGTTTCTATTTTAATGGGTTTCAGATGCACTTCCTACAACCAGAGGTAAGTTCCCATGTAATGAAATTGATACAGTTTTTAAATCAATTATAGTGACCATAATATTTTAGATTATGGAACCCAATTCAGAACAGGCTTTCGGCCATTTTCATCCCAAAGGAGCAAATAATTATTCTCTGTGACTTTCTATGATAAATGGCAGCACGACCGAAAAACAAGCAGAGCTTTCCTCTCTCTTTCGGAACTGTAGTTCTGAATCTCCAGATGACAGCTTCCCTGTGATATTAGCTGGGAAATTGTAGGTGATGACATGTTTAGGAAATTTCCGACTACTGCCTATATCTTTCTTTTTAACATATGGGGTATTATATATGTATATATGCACATACCTTTAAACATATATCAACATATTTTAACATCTATTTTGTGTTGCATTTGCAGAGCCTTCTCGTCCAACACCTCCAGGTAACTAGAACATGTTTTTAATAGATATGAAGTAGGGGTTTTCCTTGTGATTTAATATAAAAGCTTTAGTAAATTTTTAGTATTAATCTAAAGGATTTAAATTCTAAAATAGATATATAAATTGCATGAAAACAATGCTTTCAGTATGATAGAGTTCATTTCGGATTGTATGGCAGGCACAAAATGGCCTCTGGTGGTGGCATCCTAATTGTGGGATACTCTCCCCCTTAAGTTTTACTATGACATTATAGTTATGACTGGGGGACTGCACATTCATCAGACAGGTAGACAATGGGCAGTCTTCCCAGACTCCCCTTTCCATCATTTTTAGAAATCTGCCAGTTTACATACCATTGTGTCTTTCTTTATCTTTTATTTTACACTAGATTACTTTTGTGGTGGTGAACTCCAAAATTCATCAGGGTCATTCAGTTCTTCCTTTTATCCTGGATATTATCCAAATGACTTAGATTGTACATGGACAATTAGAACTTGGAACAATTACCGCATCAATCTCACATTTTCAAGCATTCAGTAAGTAGAAGAAGTTATTTTGGAAGCAAACAATCCTTTAAAATGTCAGCTCTTTTAAAGGAAAATGTGGAAATGTGGTGTTTCTCCTACTTTTTGAACAATGCACGAAAAGCCCCTCCATTCAAGAGGAAATGGATTAAGGTTGGTGCTGTTGACCGCCAGATCTGTCAACGGTAAAACAGCTATCATCCAGGACTTAATCATGGAAGAACGGGCAGATCTGGCGTGCATAACGGAGACCTGGTTAGGTGAAGCTGGAGGCGTAAATCTGACCCAACTTTGTCCACCAGGCTTCTCCGTGCAGCACCAGCCAAGATCCAGAGGACGGGGAGGTGGGGTTGCGGTGGTCTATAAAAATTCCTTCCCCCTGACCAGGTGCCCCATTCCTCAGTCAACCAATTTCGAATGTGTCCACCTGAGGGTTGGTGACCAGGACAGAATAGGGATTCTGTTAGTGTACCGTCCACCCCGCTGCACTACAGTCTCCCTACCTGAGCTAGCCGGGGTGGTCTCAAGCCTGGTATTGGAGTCCCAACGGCTCATTGTGCTGGGGGACTTCAATATCCACATGGAGTCCACCCTTTCAGGAGCGGCTCAGGACTTCATGTCTTCCATGGCAACCATGGGGCTGTCCCAACAGGTATCTGGCCCTACCCATTGTGCTGGCCACACTTTACATTTGGTTTTCTGTCAGGGATGGGAGAATGGTGGCGGTCTGGAGGAGCTGACCATCGCTCCATTGCCATGGACCGACCATCACCTGATCAGGTTTAAACTCACTGCTTCCTCTAACCTTTGCAAGGGTGGAGGACCCATTAAGATGGTTTGCCCCAGGAGGCTTATGGATCCGGATGGATTCCTGACGGCTCTTGGGGAATTTCCTGCCACCTCGGTAGGTGATCCTGTTGCTCTGGCCACTCTCTGGAACGGGGAGATAACTAGGGCAATAGACACGATTGCTCCGGAACAGCCTCTCTCAAGTAGCCGAGCTAAACCAGCTCCTTGGTTCAACTAGGAGTTGGCAGTGATGAAGCGAAGGAAGAGGGACCTAGAGAGCGTATGGCGTTTGGATCCGAGCGAGCCAAATCGAACACGCCTTGTTGCCTCTCTAAGGGCATATGGCGCGGCAATAAAGGCTGCAAAGAAATATTTTCTGGCAGCCAATATTGCGTCCGCAAAGAACCATCCGGCAGAGCTGTTTCGAGTTGTCAGAGGCCTATTGCATCCCACCGTTCAAGATGGGAGCCCTGACAACTCGGCAGCCCGCTGTGAAGCATTTGCTCGGTTTTTCACGGACAAAGTCGCTTTGATCCGTTCTGGTTTGGACACCATGTTAACAGCAGTCTTTGAGCTGGAGCACCTGCTTGTCAAGTTTTGATGGATCAATTTCAATTGGTGAAACCCAAGGATGTAGACAAGATACTCAGAGGGATGAGAGCGACCACATGCATCCTAGACCCCTGCCCATCCTGGCTTCTAAAGGAGGCCAGAGGGGGATTGGCCGAGTGGGTAAAGGTGGTGGTTAATGCCTCCCTTTGGGAAGGCAACATTCCAGCGAGTTTAAAACAAGCTATTATAAAACCGCTGTTGAAGAAACCATCACTGGACCCCACTCAATTCGTCAACTATCGGCCTGTTTCCAATCTTCCCTTTTTGGGCAAAGTCCTGGAACGTGTGGCTGCCTCACAACTCCAAGTATTCTTGGAAGACATGGATTATCTGGATCCGGCGCAGTCTGGTTTTAGGCCGGGGCATGGTACCGAGACAGTCTTGGTCGCCTTAGTGGATGATCTACGCCGGGAGCTGGACAGGGGGAGTGTGTCCCTGTTGGTTCTGCTGGACCTCTCAGCAGCCTTCAATACCGTTAACCACGGTATCCTTCTGGGATGCCTCACGGAAATGGGCCTTGGAGGTACTGTCTTGCAGTGGCTCCAGTCCTTTCTGGAGGGCAGATCTCAGAAGGTGTTACTGGGAGATACCTCAACCATTGTCTTGTGGGGTTCCTCAGGGCTCAATACTATCTCCCATGTTGTTTAACATCTACATGAAGCTGCTGGGGGAGGTCAACCGGAGTTTCGGGGTGCGGTGTTATCTGTACGCAGATGACGTCCAACTCTGTCACTCCTTCCCACCTGCTACTAAGGAGGCTGTTTTGGTCCTGAACCGGTGCTTGGCCGCTGTGTCGGACTGAATGAGAGCGAACAAATTGAAATTGAATCCAGATAAGACAGAGGCACTCCTGGACAGTCGAAAGGCCGAACAGGGCATAGGGTTACAGCCTGTGTTGGACGAGGTTACACTCCCCCTGAAGACACAGGTTCGCAGTTTGGGTGTCATCCTGGACTCATCGCTGAGCCTGGAACCCAAGGTTTCCACAGTGACCAGGGGCGTATTTACACAGCTAAAACTTGTGCGCCAACTGCGCCGTACCTTGGGAAGTCTGACTTGGCCACGGTAGTCCATGCTCTGGTTACATCCCGTATAGATTACTGCAACGCACTCTACATGGGACTGCCTTTGAAGGCTGTTCGGAAGCTTCAACTGGTCCAATGGACAGTGGCCAGGTTGATAACAGGAGCTGCATTCAAGGAGCACACAACACCTCTGTTGCGCCAGCTCCACTGGCTACCAGTTTGCTACCAGGCACAATTCAAAGTGCTGGCTTTAGCCTTTAAAGCCCTTAACGGTTCTGGTCCAACTTACATGTCCGAACGCATCTCTTCTTATGAACCTTCAAGATGCTTAAGATCATCCGGAGAGGCCCTGCTCTCAGTCCCGCCTGCTTTGCAGGCACGATTGGTGGGGACGAGAGACAGAGCCTTTTCAGTGGTGGCTCCTCGGCTTTGGAACGCCCTTCCTAATGACATCAGATCAGCCCCCTCCCTCCTGACATTTCGCAGGAAGGTCAAGACCTGGCTATGTGACCGGGCATTTGCAGATGTAGTATGATTATCAAATAGAGACCTAAGGAACGACGACGATGCAATTGGAAATCGACTTAATAATGAGATGCTGACATTGTGTTTTTAACGTTAAATGCTAAATTGTATATTTTGGAATTGTATTGATAATTGTTGATTTGTTTGTCTTGAGCAGTTCCTGCTATTTGTACACCGCCTCGAGTCGCCTTCGGGCTGAGAGAGGGGGTCTAGAAGGAAAGTAAATAAATAAATAAATAAAATGTGTTTCACATTGTAGGCACCCAAAGGAGCTAACAATCTTAGTGAATATATTGCCACCAATTTCAGTTGTTCTATTTCTCATTATAGCCTTAGTTTATGTCTTACTAGAGGGGCAGAGCAAATGGCAGGAAACATTTTTCTTCTTTTACTTGCCTTTCCATCCTAAACAGCTATCTTCACCACTTCGAGGTGACATAGAAAAGAGCTGGTCCAGCCTCTATTTCCCCTAGAAATATTGATAGGAGGGCTATGATGGGTGCATCTGTGATTGTTTTTTTTCCCTAGAAACCTGAAGCAAGACAGTCTCAGTCCCATCTGCTAAAGATTCTTCCTTACATTGTGATCCCATATGTCTTTATCCCAACTGCCCAACACCTTGAAGACAATGTCTATGTCTATGCAGAGATCAGAGCTTCCACAGATTGCTCAGGATGATGGCAATCTAAAGATTGTCCCGTACCATATTTGTGAGGTCAAAGCTAGGAGAATTTTGCTCCCCAAATCTCTTGCCACCCTGTTTGGGCTTAGTGTTTCGACATGAAAAAATGTTGCCCTCAAATAGCCATTTTAATATTTAAATTTATTTTTTTCAAAATCATGGCTTTTAATCATGATTTTTGTTAATATTAAAGCTATTAAAGTTGAATATCTTTTTTAAAAAATTCCTAACTATTCTAATTAGTTCATTTTGAAGTTTATTATGTTTTGCTTTCTTGTCGCTTCTGTTTTCTTTCTGTGTTCTTCAAGGCACAATGCCAACATTGCAGTGGGCAGGGAAGAGGTGTAGCAGTGATTTTACATTCTCCTTCCACCTTATTTTGGCCTTGTAAAACTTTCCTCCCATTGACATTCATTGGAAAGTAAATAGCTATGCTGACTCCAAGGCTCGGGTGCTTATTGGGACTTCCGTACTGGAAACAGCTTTGAAAGCATCAGAGGTCTTCTGTGAACATCCCCATTTTCCATCTGTGGATCCTTGAACAGGAGCAGAGCTTTCTATAGTGGCTTTTCTTCTTTGTCCCAGAAAAGAGACACTTATGCCATCCAGCCACTCCTCCACAAAAGAGCTGCTCTCTCATTTTCCAAATGTGTATGATGCATTCAAATTCTGTTCTGAAGAGCAGAATATGTGCCATAGTAAGTCAACTGAGGTGTGTGCTGAGATTTGTGAAAGATATATTGTTTTTCCCTCCTGCAGAACTGAATGTGGAATCGATTATGTGGAGATCTATGATGGCAATCGCTACTCACAATCCCTTGGGCGCTATTGTTCTGGTTCTTTCCTAACATTTGTTTCAACATCAAATGTTCTCACAGTGCGTTTTCATACGAATTCCTCAGGAGCGTACAGAGGCTTTAATGCCTTCTACTCCTCATTTTATCTTCCTTTTGGTGAGTATATGCACACTTAGAAGTTTGTATGTATAGATACAATCTGTCTGCTGATTTTTGACACTTCATAAAATCATATTTCTGTTGTAATAGGCTAAAGGTTTTATTTTATGAACTTGCAATAGTTGTTATTTACATTCTCTTGTATTAATGTTATTACAAGCTTGTGAATGAAGAACATATTTCTGGTATTTTTTCAAGGTCTGCGATTGGTGAATGGAAGTCATCGCTGTGAGGGCCGTGTTGAAGTTCATAACTCCAATTCCACATGGGGAACAGTCTGTGATGATTCATGGGACTTAAATGATGCAGATGTTGTGTGCAGGCAACTTGGATGTGGATATCCTGTTAGTGCTCCAATGTCTGCATATTTTGGTCAAGGCTTTGGTCCCATTCTTCTGGATGATGTTAGCTGTAGTGGGAGTGAATCCTACCTATGGGAATGCCCTCACAGGGGCTGGGGAATACATAACTGTGGCCACAGTGAAGATGCAGGTGTTATCTGCTCAGGTACCTGCCAACTTTGACATATACATCTTTTATATGTATATACTCATGCATAACTTGAACTCATGCACAAGTTGAAGACAGGTTTGGAAGCCACAATTATGGCATTTGGTATGATCTATAGATAAGTAACATCAGCCTGGATAATATGCCAATTGGGGGAGAAGGAGAGAAGGGGATGATTCTTCTTCTCATTTTCATCTTCCTTCTTTGCCCCATTTTCATGGCAGATGTTACAGCCAATGGGTAGTACACATATTGTGACTGGAGAACGCCACAAGGTGTAGGATGGGAAGGGACAGTTAGGTTGGCTGGGCAGAAGGGGCTCCCTCCCACCTCTGCAGTGTCTTCCTCTCCACCCATGAAAAACCAAAAGAGTATGATGTTACAGAGCGTACCAGCCAAAATGGTGCATCACAGATGGGGTTTCTATCTTAAAGAAAATCCACCCCTGCTGGAGGGGAAGTTCTTTCTAAGTGTGTATGCAATTAGTGTTGTAAGGATCACTCTGTTTCTTTGATGTATGAAACCTTAGGGTTGTATTGACTGACGAGAAGAACCTATATTGTTCCTGCTGGCCACCATCACAAGAAGGACAGGCAGTGGTAAGGGAGTAGACATCCTGTGGTGCTGAAGCAAATTTGGTGCCACTGGGCAGCCAGGACTCACTCCCAACTTTGCAGGAGGAGGTAGTAGATATAAACCATCTAAAAACAATGCAGTATTTGTTAGGACCTCTGGGTTAAGAAGTCCATGTAGATCTGCCCTTTGTCTTAAAAATGAAAAATATAAGGATTTTCCTTCTAAGCAAAATATAGACATGCACTTTTCTTTTTACAGTTGTGTGACCTTCATACACTTAGTCACAAGTGTGTAGACACTCAACAGATATTTTATAGCATAATTTAACAATGAACGCTGACCATATGGACAAATTAAACCATTAAGGTGTTCAGGGTTTCTATTTTAATGGGTTTCAGATGCACTTCCTACAACCAGGGGTAAGTTCCCATTTAATGAAATTGATAAAGTTTTTAAATCAATTATAGTGACCATAATATTTTAGATTATAGAACCCCATTCAGAACAGGCCTTCGGCCATTTTCATCCCAAAGAAGCAAACAATTATTCTCTGTGACTTTCTATGCTACATGGCAGCACGACCGAAAAACAAGCAGAGCTTACCTCTCCCTTTCGGAATTATAGTTCTGAATCCCCAGATGACAGCTTCCCTCTGATATTATCTGGGAAATTGTAGGTGATGACATGTTGTGGAACCAAGCCTTCCCAGAATAGGCTGAGATTGGCTATTGTCTGAATGTATGACCACGTTTACAGATTGAGTGGAATTGTTTTAATGGCAATGTGGTTTTATGCTGGGTTTTTATGTATTTTAATATGTTGTTGTAGTTGTTTTTAAATTGTATAGCATTGAATTTTTGCTGTTATGCTGGTCTGAGTCCTTCGATAGAGGTGAGAAGGTCGGGGTACACAATTTTTAAATAAATAAATAATGTTTAGGAAATTTCCTACTACTGCCTCAATCCTTCTTTTTAACATATGGGGTATTATATATGTACATATGCACATACCTTGAAACATATATCTGTCTGAAATCAACATATTTTAACATCTATTTTGTGTTGCATTTGCAGAGCCTTCTCGTCCAACACCTCCAGGTAACTAGAACATGTTTTTAATAGATATGAAGTAGGGGTTTTCCTTGTGATTCAATATAAAAGCTTTAGTAATTTTTTTAGTATTAATCTAAAGGATTTAAATTCTAAAATAGATATATAAATTGCATGAAAACAATGCTTTCAGTATGATAGAGTTCATTTCGGATTGTATGGCAGGCACAAAATGGCCTCTGGTGGTGGCATCCTAATTGTGGGATACTCTCCCCCTTAAGTTTTACTATGACATTATAGTTATGACTGGGGGACTGCACATTCATCAGACAGGTAGACAATGGGCAGTCTTCCCAGACTCCCCTTTCCATCATTTTTAGAAATCTGCCAGTTTACATACCATTGTGTCTTTCTTTATCTTTTATTTTACACTAGATTACTTTTGTGGTGGTGAACTCCGAGATTCATCAGGGTCATTCAGTTCTCCCTTCTATCCTGGATATTATCCAAACAACTTAGATTGTACATGGACAATTAGAACTTGGAACAATTACCGCATCAATCTCACATTTTCAAGCATTCGGTAAGTAGAAGAAGTTACTTTGGAAGCAAACATTCCTTTAAAATGTCAGCTCTTTTAAAGGAAAATGTGGAAATGTGGTGTCTCTCCTACTTTTTGAACGATGAACGAAAAGCCCCTCCATTCAACAAGAGGAAAATGTGTTTCACATTGTAGGCACCCAAAGGGAGCTAACAATCTTAGTGAATATATTGCCACCAATTCCAGTTGTTCTATTTCTCGTTATAGCCTTATTTTATGTCTTACCAGAAGGGCAGAGTGTAAGGACTCACCCATTCTGAGCAGGCCGAAGCCTGTGTTGCCGTTTGGCTCCCTGGATAGAATAGCTGGCATCCATCTTAGGAGGGAGTTCCACACGGCAGCCATTGTAAGAAGGTAATTGCCAGAGACAGGGGGACTGGTTTTAGAGCTTCTCTGTCTAGATACAGTGTCTCCCAGGAGATTGGCTGAGAGCCAAAGGAGGAGGAGCTGAGCTGGCTAGGAGGGAGAAATCCTGTCAGAAAAGTTTAGTCTTGTGCTAGGCTTTGGAGAAGTAACATCCAAGCCTCAGCAGTGAGTCTTTGGCTAGGTTTTGGAGAAGTAACATCCAAGCCTCAGCAATTAGTCTGAAGCAGGCTGTTCTATAGCGAAACATCCAGGGAATATTCTGAACTAAGGGGTCAGGGTAGCTGACAGCGCTTAGGGTCAGAAGAGAATTCAGGGTGATGCTTAGAGTTTAGAGCCGGTAGGGCTGACTTGTTATAGTCAGTCAGGACACCTTGTTATCTCTGGATATAGAGAGAAAGGTGGGCTCTGAGACTGGGAGCTAACAGGAGTTTGTTAGCTCATTCAGACAAGACTCAGGAAACTTTTAGGGAATAAAAGTTCTAGGTTGGAAACATCTGTTCACCACTAGTTTCAATATTAGTGTGAGAGAGTTTTACAGTTAAGTTTTAGAACTGACTAGAATTACATTTTTAAGATCTAAGAAAAACTTATAGAAACCAATACGCTCCAGTTCACGCTGTTGAACCATATTTATGTAACCATACGCTCTCGTTGCCTCATTAGAAGAACCATTAAGATCTGTGCGTTGCTTTTAAAAGCCTGTTGAAGTTAATAAACTCTTTTTTGTTAACTTTTAAGAAAGCCTCCATCATACTTCTTTTCAGTTTCCTCTCAGTCAGTGGTTTTAATAGGAGCCTAACTGGAAATCTTATTTTATTATAAAATCCTAATAACTTTAGGTTGGTGGTAGCGATTTTGATAATTTGGGTGGACCAAGTCGTCACACAGAGCAAAGGGCAGGAAGCATTTTTCTTCTTTTACTTGCCTTTCCATCCTAAACAGCTATTTTCACCACTTCGAGGTGACACAGAAAAGAGCTGGTCCAGTCTCTATTTCCCCTAGAAATATTGATAGGAGGGCTATGATGGGTGCATCTGGGATTGTTTTTCCCCCCCTACAGACCTGAAGCAAGACAGTCTCAGTCCCAGCTGCTAGAGATTCTTCCTTACATTGTGAGCCCATATGTCTTTATCCCAACTACCCAACACCTTGAAGACAATGTCTATGTCTATGCAGATATCACAGCTTCCACAGATTGTTCAGGATGATGACAATCAAAAGATTATCCCATTCCATAATTGTGGGGGCAAATCTAGGAGAACTTTGCTCCCCAAATCTCTTGCCACCCTGTTTGGGCTTAGTGTTTCAACATTAAAAAATGTTGCCCTCAAATAGTCATTTTAATATTTTTTTTAAATCATGGCTTTTAATCATAATTCTTGTTACTATTGAAGCTATTAAAGTTGAATATCTTTTTAAAAATTTCCTAACTGTGCTAATTATTTCATTTTGAAGTTTAATATGTTTTGCTTTCTTGTCGCTTCTGTTTTCTTTCTGTGTTCTTCAAGGCACAATGCCAACATTGCAGTGGGCAGGGAAGAGGTGTAGCAGTGATTTTACATTCTCCTTCCACCTTATTTTGGCCTTGTAAAACTTTCCTCCCATTGACATTCATTGGAAAGTAAATAGCTATGCTGACTCCAAGGTTCGGGTACTTATTGGGGTTTCTGTATTGAAAAGGGCTTTGAAAGCATCAGATCAGAGGTCTTCTCTGAATGCCCCCGTTTTCCATCTATGGATCCTTGAACTGGAGCAGAGCTTTCTATAGTGGCTTTCTTCTTTGTCCCAGAAGAGAGACACTTACGCCATCCAGCCACTCCTCCACAAAATAAATGCTCTCTCATTTTCCAAATGTGTATGATGTATTCAAATTCTGTTCTGAAGAGCAGAATATGTGCCATAATTAATCAACTGAGGTGCGTGCTGAGATTTGTGATCAAAAAGATATATTGTTTTTCCCTCCTGCAGAACTGAATGTGGACCCGATTATGTGGACATCTATGATGGCAATCTCTACTCACAATCCCTTGGGCGCTATTGTTCTGGTTCTTTCCTAACATTTATTTCAACATCAAATGTTCTCACAGTGCGGTTTCATACTGATTCCTCAATAGCAGACAGAGGCTTTAATGCCTTCTACTCCTCATTTTATCAACCTTTTGGTGAGTATATGCGCACTTAGACATTTGTATGTATAGATACAATCTGTCTGCTGATATCTAACACTTTTCATAAAATCATATTTCTGTTATAATAGGCTAAAGGTTTTATTTTATGAACTTGCAGAAGTTGTTGTTTACATTCTCTTGTATTAATGTTATTACAAGCTTGTGAATGAAGAACATATTTCTGGTATTTTTTTCAAGGTCTGCGATTGGTGAATGGAAGTCATCACTGTGAGGGCCGTGTTGAAGTTCATAACTCCAATTCCACATGGGGAACAGTCTGTGATGACTCATGGGACTTGCATGATGCAGATGTTGTGTGCAGACAACTTGGATGTGGATATGCTGTCAGTGCTCCATGGTCTGCAAGTTTTGGTCAAGGCTCTGGTCCCATTCTTCTGGATGATGTTAGCTGTAGTGGGAGTGAATCCTACCTATGGGAATGCCCTCACAGGGGCTGGGGAATACATAACTGTGGCCATAGTGAAGATGCAGGTGTTAGCTGCTCAGGTACCTGCCAACTTTGTCCTATAAATCTTTTATATTTATGTATATACTCATGTATAACTTGAACACATGTACAAGTCGAAGACATATTTGGAAGCCACAATTATGGCATTTGGTATGATCTATAGATAAATTGAAGGTCATTCCATGGGGAGGAGAAAAAACAAATCTCACCTCAGGGGGCTACCCCTGACCACCACTCCATTTTCCCATTCAGGCAATCAAAAACACCAGAAGTGTCATCATAACAGTGACAGTAGAAAGTGTTGATGCTTCTTTTAGGGTCTCCCAGGACAAACCAATCTCTTGTCTTTTGCCAAACTACCCATTAGTTCAATACAACCTGATGATATTGGTTTAGACATTTGGATGGGTGTATTCATCCCATATCCATGGAGCCCCTGGTGGCGCAGTGGCTTAAATTCCTCTGCCGGCAGGACTGAACACCAACAGGTCGCAGGTTCGAATATTGGATCATGGCTTTTAAAATACCCGGGGCGCAGTGAAAAATATTATTCCACCTTGCTGCTTTCGGACTCTAACACTACAATAACTTACAGTGTTGCTAAGTTCTGTGCTGCTGCTCTTAATATCAGACGGATGATGATTGACACCGTAAAGCAACAATATCCTGTCTTTTGAAATATATTTTATACCGATTTGTAATCTAATTTTAAATAACTGTTTACTGGGGAGTTGTCCTTCTCTTCTTGGGGCGCTTGTGCTCGCTTTGTGCTGGTCAGTGACCGTAATAAAGTTTTGTTGTTGAATATGGGGAGAGTGCAGATGAGCTCCCTCTATCAGTTCCAGCTCCTCATGTGGGGACATGAGAGAAGTTAACAAACACAAGACTGAAAGGGAGAACTTTTCCACACAATGACAGTGTGTATATATTACATGATATCTAACAGTCATAGAATCATTGAGTAGGAGGAGACCTCATGAGTCATCCAGTACAACTCCCTGCCAAGAAGTAGGAAAATTGCATTCAAAGCACCCCCTTTTTCCTTAACTGATGTGTGCCATTCATACTGTTCTAGTTAAAGCATTAAAACATTTGAAAGAGTACTAAAGGGTATCTTTTCTTTTTTCAGGTGCACCCAATACAACAGCAGGTAATAAGTAGTTTTACAAATGTTTCTTAGTGTTGATTTAATAAATAAATAAATCACAAGACCTATACAAGTACTGCAACCACAAAAAATACTGCAGCTTTGTTAGGCATTAGGCTAAGAATGTGAAGCAGTGTGGAGCTGAATAAGTCATTACTCAGGATCCCATTGGTATGTTACACAAGAATTATGTTAACTTCCAGAAGAAGTTGAATGTTTTCCATCAGTGTGGAACCTCTGTATTCAGTTTAAGTTATCAAAAGCCGAATGAAGAATGCAAAAGCACTTTTGGTTTGTGCTTGGGTGCTTGTTCATTTGCACACTGTTTCCATACTATCTAATGGTAATATCCTCTCTGTTGGCGCCCTCTTGTTGTGGGGGAGAGGCTTGCGTATCCTAATGAAGTTGTGAGCTATGCTGGCGGTGGCATCATAGTCACCGGTAGGGCCTCTCATGCCAGACAGGTCACAACCAAAGGGTCTGACAAAGAGTGTCAATGGGCAGGATGGGCTCTCTAGCCTTTTGGCAACCATCCTAAGAGAAGAAAAACTCTAATTTCAAACCCGGGCAGATGGTGCTTGTTTAACCCTGTAAGTTCAACCATCTAGAGAAGGAAACTCAAACCAAGCCTACGACCTGAGGCCTTGCTGCCATTGTCCCAGCTTGCTAGGCCCCGGCAGATGAACCTTTGGTTTAAAGGGTGAGACCAGTTCTGTGCACGCTGTGCTCAACCAGAAAAATCCATTGCACAGGCTCGAAGGACATATCCAACCTCCGAATCATCAACGCGCTTGTAGAAAGCATGGGATGAGTCCTTCCTGAATCTTCTTTCGTGAAGAAAAGCCAAGAATGGTAATATAGCACAACCAGCGTGTAACTCATCATGGAGAGACATTAATGGTGAGGGAAGTCTTCAATTCTTTCCACTCAGATAGGATTTTTTTTCTTTAAAAAATGTGGCCTATGCAGAAGCAGGTAGGGCAATGTTTAAAACCAGGCTCTCCACTCCCTACGAAAACATTTCTTGAATTCCTAGATGAGATTTAAATATGTATGAATATATTTAGAATCCATGGCTTCAGTCAGGACCAGACAGCGATCATGGATTAGGGGAACATAGATTCCTGGGAGCCCTTGGAGAGCCATACTCCTGTCCTTTTTTGTTGCTTTCCTTCTATTCATTTTGGGATTTTGGTGACCCTAAGGTGATCCTGTCACTGTTTTCTTTAGCACTATTTGTTCAGAGGGAGCTTGCCTTTCTCTGAGGTTGGGAGTGACCTGCCCAAGATAACTCAGTGGGTCTCCATGGCCAAGCAAGGATTTGAACCTTGGTCTACAGAGTTGTCGTATAACATTCAAACACTCCACCACTCTGGTTCTCACACTTCTCAAAAATGCCCTAGAAAGTGTGGGACCAATCTGGCAAAGTCATTCACTCTGAGCTAGTTTATATTCTGGAGAGGTTTTATTTCCAGCAAGGCAAGGCTCAGAATTCAACTTGCGGGCCACTTCTGTGCCCACTATGACCTTGTTGTAGGTGACAAACATGACAAAAGTGCCTTAATACCTTGTTTGTGATCATGGGAATTTGAAGGTAAAATATATACATTAGGCCACCAAATTAATTAGGCCACCAAAAGTGTCTAGAGGGTTGCATATGCCCTTCAGTTCACAATTTCCCTAAAATTATGGTATATTTTGAAAAATCTAGTATTAAAAATGCACATACCTTTCTTAAGTATTGATGTCTAACTTGTATATATGTATTAGGCATGGTTTCGAACCCAAAAATCGCGATTCTAAAATCAAATGGGGGGGGGGGGTTTGATTAGTAAAAGAAAGACTTACAAAAAATTTTCCAAAAAGTTCTAAAATGTAACTTAATTACTAACGAAATTCGTTAGTAGTTCGTATGCCAGCACATGCGCATTCCAGATGGTTTTGGCTTACAACTCCCAGAAATCCTAACAGCTGGTAAATTGGCTGGGATTTCTGGGAGTTGTAGGCCAAAACTTGAATAAATCACACTGAATTCTAGATGGGACTCTCCAAATAGGAAGGAGGGAGGGAGGGAGATATTCTATTCTTGGAAGCAGCAAAAAAAAGGAGGAGGAGCCCCCCCTCTCTCCTCGCTGCCTCTCTCTCACCCCGATCCTGAGGGAGCGAGGGCCCAAGTTTGCCCAGGCTGAGAGGAAAAGGAAGAGGCCTTAGGCTGTGAGGAATGGTGGGAGTTGAAGTCCAAAACACCTGGAGGGCTGAAGTTGGCCCCTCATGAAGCCTCTTCAAGGCTTTAGATCCTGGCAGGCAGAAGGGGCAGGGAGAGCCGTCCACTCCTCCTGCCCTGCCAGGATCTAAAGCATCAAAGAGTATTGGGGTGAGAAACCAACCTAATGTATAATAGAATGAATGCTACTGTAAGTGCCTAATATTATAAGTAATACAACTGGTCATATACCTACATTCCATGCACATGCAATAATACAGCAGTAATAACAATGGGTATAAGAAGAGGTAAAATTCAAACCGAAGTATTCTGACTGTGGTCCCTCCTCAAGGGTGCAAACTGCAAAAGGCTCTTCTCTCTGAGCCCGGAAAAGGCAAAACCCGGGCACAGCGTTTGCTGCCTGTGTGCACACACATACATATTCTTTGGGGGATTTGCTGCAGAATCTTCTCTATGAGCCCGGATTCTGCAGCAAATCCCCCAAAGAATATGTATGTGTGTGCACCCAGGCAGCAAACGCTGTGCCCGGGTTTTGCCTTTTCCGGGCTCAGAGAGAAGAGCCTTTGCAGTTTGCACCCTTGAGGAGGGACCACAGTCAGAATACTTCGGTTTGAATTTTACCTCTTCTTATACCCATTGTTATTACTGCTGTATTATTGCATGTGCATGGAATGTAGGTATATGACCAGTTGTATTACTTATAATATTAGGCACTTACAGTAGCATTCATTCTATTATACATTAGGTTGGTTTCTCACCCCAATACTCTTTGATGCTTTAGATCCTGGCAGGCAGGAGAGGCAGGGAAGCCTGGAAAAAATGTAAACAGAGAGGTTTCCTCAGAAGTAAATCCACAAAGGAGGGCACTTCATCCAAAGTGCCCTCCTTTGCAGATTTACTTCTGAGTAAACCTCTCTGTTTACATTTTTTCCAGGCTTCCAGCCGAAAGAAGAAGCGAGTTTAGGGCTTGCCTTGCCATAATACTTATTGGCAAGGGAGGCGGGAGGGTGGTGAGAGAGAAGGAGGGTGCCCCCTTACGACCTAATAACGACACTTAAGAAAATCCTGGCCCCGAAGTTCTATAAAGAAAGTCCACTTCCTGGTTGGCGTTCCAGGTGCGGAAATACTCAAAAGTAGCATTTCTTACGAATTTCTTACGAATCATTTCATTTTCATAACTTTTTTCTCATGCCTAATATGTATTTATGTTTGTTTCCAGAGCCAGCTTTTCCAACTCCAACACCAACGGGTAACTTGGATCTGTTTGCATTGCAAAATTGCTTTTTATTGTTACCTCAACAGAGTTACCTCTTGCAGATAAAGAACAGCCAATGTGTTTTAAACAGCTATGTTTAAAACTCAGAGTGAATTAATAAAGCTGGTGAAAAGCAAGATTATGTTATCAGACTAAGGCCCGTTCTGCATTGCCCCTGTATTCCAGGATCTAATCCCAGATTATCTGGCAGTGGAGATTCATGTAATCCAGTTTGAAGCAGATAATCTGGGATCAGATCCTGGAATATAAGGCAGTGTAGAAGGGACCTAAATTTCTTTTCAGTTGCCTCTGTGAATTAAAGCAGATGAGGCAGGTGGTCGTAGAGGAAAGACCATCTTAGTAGTGATGTTTTGACCCTGGAATACTTTCCCCAGGGAAACTTAACAGGGTATTAAAATGATCTTTAGGTTATGCTGCTTTGCTGGTTTTAAAAAATCTGTCAAATTCTTCAATACTGCTCTTTTAAGAACATAAGAACATAAGAAGAGCCATGCTGAATCGGGCCTCAGCCCATCTAGTCCAGCATTCTGTGTCACACAGTGGCCCACTAGTTGTACACAGGGATCTCTAGCAGAAAGGAGGGCAAAACCCTCACCTGCTCCCGACCCCCCACAACCAGTACCCGGGGAAATCCTGCCTGCCTCCATCAACACAGAGGTGGCACTTGGATGTCCATTTCAGTAGCTACTGATTCCGCTTTTACTATATCTAAGTAATGTCCACATTATGTTTGTTACCTTGAAAACTGAAAGGTTAAGGATATAATGAATAAACAAGTTAACATAATACAATCCAATACTGAGTGGGTTTGTCCGCTCATTATTGGATTGGATGAAGGCCCCATCTACACTGCCATATAAAATCCAGATCATCTGCTTTGAACTGGATTACATGGCAGTGTAGACTCATATAATCCAAAGGAGATAATTTGGATGGTCTGCATTGATACTCTGGATTATATGGCAGCGTAGATCTAGTTTTAGATCCAGTGTTTTGGAAAACTTTGCAACAAACAAAAACATATTTAACGTTGTTGGTTCCATTTTTTTTATTATGTCCATGCATTTGGAGAGATTTCAGATATATTGTTTTTAATTGTATTTTATGACTATTATGGCATGAAATTGCTGCCAATTTGTAAGCTGCCTTGAGTCACCTTCGGGCTGAGAAAGGCAGGACAGAAATATCGTAAATAAATAAATAAATATTATATTATATTGTGATTTAAAGATATGCGCTTTTTCTACTTTATATCCTGAATCACCTCTTACTTAATTGTTTTAATTCTTGAAATATTGATACATTTAGATCAGGCCTGCACAACCTGCTTCCCTCCAGGTGTTTGGGCTTCCAAATCCCAGAATCCCTAGCCAGCTGTTCCCAATAACCAGGAATTCTAGGAGCTGAAGTCCAAAACACCTGGAGGGCCACAGGTTGTTCAGGCCTAATTTAAATGATGATGTAGAATAGACACATTTTTACCTAGAAATGGCAGCAGTAATAATAATCTTTCTTGTAATTTGTCCTTAAAATCACCTATATTGCATCTGATTGTGCATCTACAGAGTAAAATTAGCTATCAAACCTTTTAATTTTTTTTAGCAATCATATTGCGGAAATTGCATTTTAAATCAAGGTTAAATTCAAATCATTGGTATGATTGCTTCCCCTCCCTCCCCTTCCCAAAATCTACACATACATGTATACATAAAACACATATACTTCAGAACAATGCCTACAATCAAAATCTACACATACATGTATACATCAAACACATATACTTCAGAACAATGCCTACAATCATGTCCCCATTACATACTCCCCCAGTTGAAGTGACCTCTTGTTTTTTGGGTTGTAGTCATTCATATACAAGCCCCTTGTGCTGGCAGAACTGCTGACTGAAAGGTTGCCGGTTCAAATCTTGGGAGCGGGATGTGCTCCTGTCTGGCAGCTCCAGCTTCTCATGCGGGGACACAAGAGAAGCCTCCCTCAGGATGGTAAAACATCTGGACATCCCCTGGACAATGTCCTTGCAGATGGCCAATTCTCTCACACCAGAAGTGACTTGCAGTTTCTCAAGTCGCCCCTGACATGGGGAAAAAACCCCTTGCCCTTCCTTTACTCTAATCTAAAACATTCAACCATTCTTCCCTCTAGCACAAGAATCATCATCTAAAAATTATAAACACAACTTGTAACAAGGCCCAAATTATGGAGACTAATCTAAAACACTTTCCCTTCTTCCCACAAAGTTCAAAGATAGTTCTCGTTCCTTAACAAATTTCTTTTCTATTTCCTCCCTATTCATCATAGCCAATTTATCCACATCTCTCATTCTGAAAACTTTCACTATCCATTTTCCATTTTTACTTTTCTTTTTTTCTCCTTCATCTTTACCTCCTACACAGGAAAATTAATGCAGTTTGACACCACTTGATTTGTCATGGCTCAGTGCAATGGGATCCTGGGAGGTAGTTTTGCAAGGTCCTATTCTCTTTCAAAAAGCACTGGTGCTTCCATGATTCTTTAACATTGAGCCATGGCAATTAAACTGGCATCAAACTATATTAATTCCACAGGGTAGATGCACGCCTATTTATTTACAGTATTTATACTTCTCCCTTCTCAGTGCCATAGGAGACTCAAGGTGGCTTATATATAGGCAACAATTAGATGCCAAAGACACACATAATAAAAACAGAAGCATTCAAACAATCATTAAAACATAAAAAAACATTAAAACCAATTATTTAAAATCATGCATTCCAATATCATAGTCTGTGGCCATTCCAATTTGTCATTGCGCTATTTCATATTTTCTTATTGTATTGATAGATTATTCATTGAATGATTGGTTGAACATCCACAATTTTAGTCTTTCCTTAAAGGTCAGGAGGGAGGGAACTGATCTAATTTCACTTGAGAGGGAGTCCCATAGCTGAGGGGCCACCACTGAGAAAGCCCTTCTCTCGTCCCCACCAACGGTGCCTATGAAGCAGGTGGGACCAAGAGCAGGGCCTCCCCAGAAGATCTTAATCTCCTTGCTGGCTCATAGAGGGAGATAAGTTCAGACAGGTAAACTGGGTCAGAACCATGTCTCCCTCTAAAAATATTATGAAATAGCATTATTTATCTCTCTAAGTGTATTTAGAGAGCTGAAACAACCGGCGTAGGAGCACTTCTAATTTCAGAGGAATAAAGGTCAGATTAAGTTTCACAACAATGTGTTGTCTATAGTAATGCTGTCTTATCTGTGATTGTGTCATAGGTAACTCCACAGGTAATTATACTTGTGGCGGTCGGCTTCCATATGCATCAGGGTCATTCTCTTCTCCCTGGTATCCTGGAAATTATCCAAACAATGCAGATTGCTTATGGACAATAATATCTTGGAGTGGTTCACGAATCCAACTCACATTTACAACTATTCAGTAAGTAGAAGACACAATTTCACAGTCAGATGGTTCTTTCCTGTTTCGTTTCATTTAAAGGCAAAATATAAGGACTTGATGGAACTTCTCAATTTTAAATTGTCCATCACTATGTTCCTGAGACTATTAACATTGTGTTTTATTATTTGTACTATTCATTTTTATCTGGATGTTGCACTCCACCTCGAGCCATGGGGAGAAGGAGGGATATTGCTGTTGTTGTTGTTGTTGTTGTTTCTGCTGTGATACAACTAACCCATGTACATTTACTATTGTGAATAGGATGTAGTACAATGCAAGTAACAGTAATAGATTATATTACTGAATAGCCTGTTGCTACTTCACATCACATGTCACTTGTGTCCCCAAGGTGAAAGGAGCAGTTACGTATTGTTATCAAAATCAGGGTACAAATTAGATTCACGTGATATGGTAATCTTATGCCCCTTCCAAACAGCTGTATACTATCCACATTGAACTGACTCAGATAATCCAATTCATTTGGAGTTTGGTGAGGCATCAGCATTCTTTGGCTCAAGGCTGTGGAAAACTAGACCCCAGGTTTCAATCACATTGAGCAAAGGCAGTTAAAGTGACTAGATCCTACAGAATAGGTGCGGGAAGCTTTGGTGTTCTAGCACGTTTGTTTTTAAAAGAAGG
The DNA here is from genome assembly GCA_030556195.1 of Anolis apletophallus. Classification (NCBI taxonomy): domain Eukaryota; kingdom Metazoa; phylum Chordata; class Lepidosauria; order Squamata; family Anolidae; genus Anolis; species Anolis apletophallus. Next base: position 92,663,591 of record JARBWK010000010.1, read on the forward strand.
AATTAAAAGCAGGCAGCAACTGTAATGCACACTTTGGGGGGGGGGGAACTATGAGCAGTGCACTTTTACTGCTGTGCATTACGTTCAGCAACAAATACTTTTTTTTGGTTCCAGGGTTTCAAAAATTGAGGTACACAATAGATTTGATGATGCCTTAGACTCAAGTAAATATAATCATAATATTTTATTGTGGAAAACACCCTTTAAAAAACCAACCACAGTCTTTTAATTAAATGACACTTGTTTTCGTCATAAATATTTCTCTGTGCTACGTAAATCTTCTTACCATAGTTACCTTATTACAGAACAGGCTTCTTTCAATGGGATGGGAAAGTTTATTGAGGCCCCCATACTGTATTTCTTCCAGTACTACTACTACTACCACTACTACTACTAATAATAATAATAATAATAATAGTCCATACTTCAGGAAATAAAGCCTGACTGCTCATTGGAGGGAAGGATACTAGAGGCAACAATGAAGTACTTTGGCCGCATAATGAGAAGACAGAAAAGCGTAGAGAAGACGATGATGCTTGGGATAATGGAAGGAAAAAGGAAGAGGGGGCGACCAAGGGCAAGATGGATGGATGGTATCCTTGAAGTAACTGGCTTAACTCTGAAGGAGCTGGGGGTGGTGACGGCTGACAGAAAGCTCTGGCGTGGGCTGGCCATGAGGTCACGAAGAGTCAAGAGTGACTGAACAAATCAACAACAAATAATTATTTACTCCTTGTCCATCTTTCCTCACGGCTCGAGACAGATTACAACATTGTAAAATACACATTAACTTAATCATGGTAGAGGAGTATAAAAATACAGTTTCTTAATAATTAGGCAATAACTATTGTTGGTGTTGACAGTAGAGAGACTGAACAATTCCGTGGCAATTCTGGTATCCCACGGTAAATAAACAATTGTTTCCTATGTTCTGCCAAGTCAAACTGGCTAGCAAAGAAAGTCTATGAAAAATCCCCTACCAGCACTGCTCAAATTGGGTCTTTAAAAAAAGTTCTTATCAAATGACAATGATGGGAGAGAGAAAAGTGGGAAGCTCCAGGATTAGTGTGATATTGTTTCCCTTTCTTCATGCTGATGGTGGTGTTGATGATGATTGCTGTGGTTGAGAGCCCACGCCCTCCCAAAGCCTCTTCCATCTACACTGACCATATAATGCAGTTTCTGATGGGGCCTTTGACACACTCTGTTTCCAATCCCATTGCCATGGAGCAATAGTGGAAATGCATTGATAATGGTGACACTTTATGCAATAACATTGGGAGAGGTCTCTCCATCTGTCAATGAGAGCAGACTGTCATAAGCAATGGCCCCTCAGCAGCCTTCTTAGGGAAGAAGCAATGTGGCCTTACTTTATTCAGTTTGTTGAATTATGTTTAGTGCTGTACTCACAGAAGGTTTTCCCCCCATTTCAGAACAGAATGTAATTATGATTACGTTGAGGTTTATGATGGAGGCCTCTATTCACGTGTCCTTGGAAGATATTGTTCAGGTTCCTATGTTACGCTGACTTCTACATCAAATGTCCTCACAATTCGGGTTTCACAGTGATGTTTCGGTAACATACCGTGGTTTTCTGCCTATTACAATTCATTTTATGGCACAACTGGTAAGTATGTTTACACATAGGTATACACGCACATTCTTTGATTTTTTAAGAAAAACAATCCAAACTAATAGAATCCAGATTCTTAATTTTGCGTTATGTATAAAAATACTGAATTATTTCTTCAGTGCTTTGTAGATAGAACAATTCAAGTCCAGTTTGATTTAGCTACCACGTGTTTTCATGCTCAGTAAAGAAAAGGAAAGTAATTGGATGAGAAGGAGGCAATCATTTTGAAGATCTTAATGGAAAAGCTAAGAGGAAGATTTCTGAACATCATCATAGTGTGACACTAAAGACATTATCTAGCAGTCTATGCTTGCTAACAAATATTAAACCCTTAGTGAATCCCTAGCAACCAAGAGAGCACATAAGACTTTAAATCCCTTTTCTGTGTGCCTGGGATAGAAAACACCTTGCCCTGCAAACAGCAGAAACATGGAGCAGATAAGAAGGTGAAGCATGGATCAAGTCTCTGTAGCTTAGGCCGGATCCAGACTGGCCTTTATCCCAGGAGAATCCACATTAAAAAATGCAGATTTTCCTGGGGGCCAGCCCACCCCCACCCCAAAAAGCGTGCAATTTCTGGGATGGGTGTCCAAAGATTTTTTTTCATGTCAGGAGTTTCTTGAGAAACTAGTGTTCAAGAATTGGCTGTCAGTAAGGATGTTGCTCAGGGGACGCTCAGATGTTTTGATGTTTTAGCATCCTTGTGGCAGTCTTTTCTCATGTCCTTGCATGGGGACCTGGAGCTGACAGAGGGAGCTCATCCGTGCTCTCCGCAGATTCGAACCTGCGACCTGCCAGTCTTCAGTCCTACCGGCACAATAGTTTAACCCATTGCACCACCGGGGGCTCCGCTATAAAATATATATCAATAATTTTGTGCAATGTACATTCATTTCATCAGTACATCTCATTGAAAAGGCTGAGGAAGGAGCCTCAGTGCTACCAATATAACAGCTTTCTTCTAAGAGCAAAGGAAAATTATTTATTGTATGATGAAGAACTTCATGCTATTTTCCTGCTAAATAATTTATATGTCAAAGAGTGGACAGTGATTTTTTGGGAAAGGACTCCTTATTCTGGAATATTTTCTTTCCTTCGCAACTTTTTCTCTTGAACTCACAGATTGTAATTATTCAGTTCATTTTTTCCCTTAATGATCTCAGAAACGTCTGGAATGGGAATTCGAAGGCAGGAAGGAAAGTAGTGTGATCAGGGCAGGGGGGTTATAAGGTTTTTGTGTGTTTGATAGAGTCTATTAGTTTGAAGTTATGATTTTATATTATGCACTTCATTGTCAAATTTATTTTAGATAAATAATAGTATATAAATACTGTGAATTCAAAACTACTTGACATCTGCAGTAACCTCTTATATAATCATTAAGTAATTGATGTATCATTGATAATTAGTTTAAATCAATCTCTCTCATTTCCTTTCTCGCTCTTTTCTCTTTCCTCCATTATAATTTTCAGCATGGCCAACTCCAACTCCTCCATGGTGGCCAAGACCGACAAGTAAGCACTATTTCTTTTGGCAATTCTGAATAGCTTAGCTTTTATTTTAGCAATTAAGTCTTCAATGTTTAACTTCATATTTAAAAAAGATAAATGGATAAAAGTTCTATTACCACATTGGACAATATCACATTAGGAATTGTTCCACTTCCAAAACTGTTTGAGAATGATTTCAAATAGGTCACATCACATGATGTTTGCCCCATCTCATCAGTATTCTGTCGGAATCCATCTGCAAACCATCACAGAAATTGACTATTTGCAGACAGAAATGTAAATATTTGCCAGTTGAGAAATTGACATAATAAGTGATGAAGATGAAATATGTGCGGGGGGCACGAGGATTGGTAGGTTACATACCTGTGACCATCTTTCTTCGAGTGAAGCTCTGTGAATCCACACTTATGAAGTTTGCGCGCCAGCGCGGGCTTCCAACGGAAACTTTCCCAGTTTGAAAAGTTTTGGCGGTAGCTCCGCCCAGCCGGCCCGGAGGGCATAAAAGGCGCCTCTATGCGCGCCCACCCCATTCCTACGCCACGTAAGCAACTAGGAGGGGATGGTTTCATATAGAGGGGACGGCCGGGCGGGTCGTGTGGATTCACAGAGCTTCACTCGAAGAAAGATGGTCTGAGGTATGCCAACCACCATTCTTCGAGAGCTCTGTGAATGCACACTTATGAAGACTTACCGAGCTAAGGTAGGGAAGGTGGGAACAAACCAGCCAATTTTAGAAAACCAAACAGGTTTATTGCACCAGCAATCTTAATAAATAACAGTTCAACAATTTAATAAATAAGAGTGGAAAGGCATGCTCCCACTTGTAAACATGGTGCAACAAGCACCATTCATGCCAGGCACCCAGGCCTCACAGTATAAGTGCAACAAGCACCATTCATGTCAGGAGAGGGGCCCCTGAAAGTAAGGGCACTATT